>OX638358.1:45974610-46517788 GCA_951812935.1 Hermaeophaga mercurialis
ACTATAGACATAATATACAAAATGTTCTTACTTCAGAGGGTTCATAGCTGTTATCAGGTGTTACTGTATCGACAGGTCTTACAGTTGTAGGAAGTGGTCTTCTAAATACTGATGTATTTGAAGGCGGTATATATTTTTTATTTATATCTTCGTTATCTTGGTTGTTAGGGAAGACATTAGCATTAAAACCGCTATTATTATTATTATTATTATTTCTGTTTCGATCTGGACCAAATTGTGTTACTTCAACTTTCTGGATATCTATATCGGAAGTTCTACCTGGCAAATCTAAGTTATTCCAGGAGTTTGATGGATTTAAAGGAATGTTTCCTTGAATACCATTATTTTGGCTTGGCAAATAGTTGGTTGGTAAAACAGGTTGATCTCCTCTTGTTTGGTCAAAACCGTTTTGAGGAAAATTTTGCCGTGCTTCAGGTTCCTGATTAAGTAACAAAGGAACATTCTTCTTAAAATTTTCAGGTTCCTTGATAGGCAAATACTGCTGGGATAGTGAGAATCTAAAATTACCTGCTTCTTTGTTGGGCAAACTTTGTCCATGCTTTTTATTTTGTGTGTATTGTGCGTTTATTAATTGTGCTTGTCTCTGTGCTTCGATTTTTTGAATAAGTTGCCTTAGTTGCTTAATTTCCTCCAAGGTCGCGGAATCAACAGTAGAAGCACCATAGTTTTTTGAAATTTCTCTCTGTTGATTTGGAGCTCCGTAGTTTATTTGAGGAGATGCAGCAAAGCTGTTTTGATGTTGAACTTCAAACTGTTTATCAGGTACTCCATAAGATGTTTGGGGTATCCTATTGGATGGTTTTGGAGCCCCATAGATAATTTGTGGAGAATTAGTTTGAGTGTTCACTGTGACTTCAGGTGGGGGACCATATAATCCTTGTGGCGAAGATATTTTTTGAGGATAATTCAATATTCTAAAGGCACTTTGAGGGGCTCTAATAGTATTATATCTGACGTTTTTATTATTTGTCAAACTAGTGAATTTTGCTGGGTTAGGCTGTTGTTGAAGTGATGGGTCCAGAGGTTCAGCGTTTGGAGGTCCGTAGAATGCTTGAGGTTTTCTAAAAGGTTGGTTATTTGAAATGAATTTTGTGGGGTTAGCTGGTTGATTAAATGATGGGTCTAACGGTTCAGCATTTGGTGGACCATAGCGGTACTGTAGCTGTCGAAATGGTTGATTACTTGGAACTCCATATATTCTTTGAGGTATACTAGATACAAGTTTAGCACTTGTCCTGAACGTGTTTGGAGGAGATGGAGGTGGATATTCACATAATATGGATTCCAGAATTAAAAGTAAGTATACCACAACCTGAAAAAGTCCAACACTTTCATAAAATTGGTAGGTATATCTGGTGGTTTGTATATTCTTGTAACGAAAGTCTTTACTCTCAATGATTTTGTATAAAATTTGATAAACGAAACGAAAATTTTAAGAATGGTAAATATCCGCTTTAATTTAATTTTCTTGGTATTTGTATTGTTTCAACGTTAAATTTTGCTCCATTTTTATAATTTCTATTGATATTTCAATAAATTCAATATATTCGGAGAAAGAACGCAGATAATATCACTACTTCACTGAAACTATAATTGAAATGAAAATCACTCTTACCTTCATTGTAAAGCCCCGAAAAACAACTAAGGTATGAGCAAACAAAAATGGAATTTATATAATCGTTTTTCATTCGATTTGTATTCAGGGGAAGACTAATCTGTACGTGATGTGGTCTGTCTTCGCATTGTGTTGTTTATGTGCTATCAATGGGTTTTGTTTTTGACCTACAAAATTTAAAACTCTATGGTCATAAAGGATTAATGCAAACGATCGAAGTTATTTGGATCATTTATGTAATAGTCTTGTTGTATTTGGACTAATAAAGCAATAATAAAAAAATGATACAGTGTTACCATTGAAACAAACAAAATTGTGGTTTTAGAGTTATACTGGCAAATTAGTGTTAATGGATTTGAAAGGGAAAGCTTTTTGAAGACTTTGTAAAGTGGTAGCTAAAAGTTGGTTCAATAAAAAGAATGTAATGTAGAATGTAAGAGAAAAAAAGAAACAAATAATATACACGAATTAATACGAAAATTTAAATATTTATCATTCAGAAATAGATTGTCTATAAATTAAATAATTAACAAAAAGGAATTAGAGCAGTGTAGAAATAAAACTTAAGAGGAGCTAATTTTTTGATTGGGATTTGGGTGAAAATTTTTCTTAATCGAAAAAATTAAAAAAAGATTTACTAGAGAAATAAATTCATTTTTAACTCATTGTTTTTTTTTCGTATTAAATATATTTACGAGGTGTTACTCAAAAGTTCCAGAAATGTAAATGGCGCTCTAAACACATTATAGTACGATATTCCGCTATTAAGTGACTCATATATTGTTCCTTGGAAATCAGTGTTCCAACAGCGCAGTTGTACAAACACGTAAAGCCGAGTACGGACATTTCTTTACAGTAGTGTTTTCAATGCGCTGCGATTTTTGTGATGGCCTTGACTAGAGCAACGATTTTGCTTGAAATATTGCTTTAAACTAGGCAGAACAGTTACTGATGCCCATTAAAAGTTATATCAAGCTTTCGATCATGTAGTCTGAGATAAATCAAGGAATTTTAGTGCTTTAAACGTTTAAAACGGAGTCGCGAAACTGTTAAACATGATAACATTCGGGCAAACTATCCACTAGGTTGCTGAAGTTACAGGAATGTCATATGTTACCTGCTAGTGCTACATAGATTCATTCGTTCATCAAAATAAGGCACATGCTGTCACTGCTGTCCTTACAAGACACTTTTTGATAAAAAGATTTGCTTGTTGTGCCCCACCCACTGTACTCACCCGACCTAGCACTATGTGACTTTTTCATATTTCCGAGGATGAAATCAAATCTTAAAGGACAGAAAATACTAAAAGCAGTGGTTTCAGCCCATTCATGGAAGAAACGTTGGTAACGCATTGTAGGTAAAAGTAAAAGGTGACTGAAATTTTTATTAAAAGTAAGTACTTCTGTATGGTATTTCTATTTCTTTTACATTCCACTTAAGAAGTATAAATGAAACATATTACGGTACCACTGATCATTTGGGTGTGAACATAAAATTAGCTCGTACCTAGAGCTTCCAAATTCACAACGACCATTTTTGATACCTTTTTTCAAATATTTCTACGATGTTTACGTCGTTGATTGGATTTAATATTCTGATCATTTGGTTTTTACGGTGTAATTTTCGTATTACTTCTTCTATTTCTGCTATTGTCAATTTTTCCACCTCTCTCCGGTATCTAAGAAAGTCTTGAAATATTCCTTTCACACCTTTCTACGTTTTTTCAAAAGATGTAGGGAAAATTAGCATAAAACTAAATGTCGAAATCACTCAACTATGCCCAAATGTCTTACACTCGAAATATAAAGTCTTATATTATATATGGAATTGAAAATGTGCTTTGAACTACAACTTCCTTGCCTACAACAATGTGATAATGTAATTCACATATGTTAATCTGCTTTGTATGAAATTGAGTTGGTAGGCTAAAGTCCCTTTAACAATGCACTATTATTAGTTTCAGGAATAACACATATAAATCCATTGATACAATGTTCCTAAGTATGAATTAGTTACATACCTCGTTACCTACTATGAATATGTATTGGGAACAGTTTAGAAGCAAACATGTTTACAAATATTGATTTCGAACATTATTCAACAAATATTACATTATGTGAGAATTCTCGTGCAAGTTGATTAAATATTAATTTTATATTTTATTCAAAATAATACCAAATGTTATATCATTCTAAGCACGTGTTCTAAAACTAGGCATTACTTTAAAAGAGGGATTAATATACAAGTCCAAATGTTGCATAATGTCTATTAAGAAAAATGAAAAATTACCATTTTAGAAGCAGTAAAAGAAATGGTGCGCGAAATATTTTTTATTAAAATAATGATGTAGGTAATTATTGAAAAGAACATTTTTTAATTTGGCGTTGGGACTACTTTTGTAGGCCTCAATTTACCCAAAAGGGATTGTAAAACAAATTCAAACAGCTATTCTAAAAAATATGTACTAAATGAATCATTTTTAGACAACAACAGTACCACTCAAGAAAATCTAACTTTTAGACCAGTTATTAAATATAATCACAATAAATAGTAAATCTAACTGTCCACAAATTGCCAATAGCGCTCGAAAATTAAATATTTTATGAAGAACTTGATGTACTAGCTTATACCTCAGAATATACGAGGATAAATTGGAACATTTCTATAACAGAACCAAGAAGAAACTACATTTTGGTAAAAATTGTATTCAGTTTTCTACATATTTTCCTTTCAGCTTCACACATTTAGTCACACACTTTTCAATACCTTTCAACCCTTCAAAAAATATAAACTATTGAAATCTTTAAAATAACCAATTGCAGTTTCGATGATTTCAGTATTCGATGAGAATTTCTTTCCAGCCAACCATTTTTTAAGATTTGGATACAGGAAGAAATCGGTCGGAGCCAAGTCCGGTGAATATGTAGTATCTTCAAATAATTGGAATCATAATTCGTTACACCAATGGAATTGCCGACTTGTGACAAAAACATTCATTATCTCGGTGGTAAAAGATTTTTTCATTGCTGGATGAGGATTTTTAGCTTTGATTTTTGCATACAAACTATCTAATAACGAAGCATATTATTTACCTGTTAATGTCCTTCTATGCTGAAAGTAATTAATAAAAAATATTACTTAGGAATAAAAAAAGGCGGAAACCATCATTTTTCCAGCAGACGAAATTATCTTGGTCTTTAGATTTGGCTCTCAAGGTTTGGTTTGCTGCTTTGACTTCTCTTTGGTCTCTGGAGTGTTTTGGAGATGAATCCATATTTCATAAACAGTTATAAAACTGCTAAAAATATTTTTATTTGTTATTGCCTTTGCATCTAGGAATTGCTTACTTAGATCGACAGTATGTGCAACCTGTTTGAAAATTTTACAATAATTTTACGAATAATGGCGCAACCAAAACTAAACTAACTTCAATAAGTTAAGGGATTAATCGATGCGTTTTTAATATAGTTAGATCTATTCATATCTATTTAGAAGTTGACTTACTAGTACAGTCTATTTGCAATGAACTCTATCAAAACTCCCATTTAATTAAATTCAATAGTTGCAAAAGCAGTTCGCGTAGAGATTTCCACAGCCACTGCCACTGATAAAGTTACGAAGTCTTTTATTGAGTAAGTTCCGCTATATGCTACATGTGAAGGAGCAATTCATAAAGTTGGGATGAAACTTAACTTTCCATATTGAAGTTGCAACTCATCAATAATGAGAAATTTTTTTTTATAGTAGGCGCCTAGGAAATATACGGAACTAATTTTGTCTAAATGAGTATCACAGTTATTATATCTGATTCAAACACAAGTTTACTCAATATTTTTAAGGATGATCCATTGTGCTTTCAATTCAAAACCAGACTGTTGAAGTAACTTTCGACTTTACTTAAATTTAAGAAATAAAAACATCAAACTTTATATCAAGGGAGATATTTTTCTAACATACCCTTACGTCACTCCCCTCCTCCCAATTACTTTAACCAATACAATTTAAATGAAGAAAGTATGAGACAGTATAAAAAAAGTAATTTTATGGGTAATTTAACAGTATAATGTATGTATAAAATACGAGCTTTCATCAGAATTTTTTTGAACTTGCTTGTAACTAATTCGCCTATTTTGAGTCTTTTTATATTACTGGTAAAGTTTTGTACTTTTTTGCCTTTGTTCCGTAATCCTCTATATCTAGATTGTATTACTCTTTTGTGCTCCCCAACGAAAACCGTACATGTAAGTTTTCGGCTTGCAATTGCTTTTGTTGTCATTTAGTACAACTTATTTTATAAGAGGTAATGCCAACTGTAATCAGTTATATTGGTAACTTTTATTAGACAGATAAAATGCAAGGTATACTAAGTAATTGCAAATAAAATCAATTAACTTAAAATATATCCAAGATATTTACTAATTAGATATTGTTTATTTAGATTTTCTTTACATTTTTCTTAGTTTTTAAGGCATCTTTTATAAAAGAACTAACCAGTAGATAATATTTTTTTTAAGGCAAACAAATTATTTTCTTAATCTTGAATTGGAGGTTTTTAAGTAGCAAAAGAGCCGGAAACCATTAAGACAACAAAAAAACTAGAGTCGTTATATTTAGTTACGACCTACGGACCAATAAAAATGCTTTTATCACAAAAACCGGATCGCTAAATACATGAAGATATATCTATCTTTTACGCACCGCTTGACTCCCTCACGGGTTTCTGATAAATCTTTTCATTGTAAGACTTGAGATATAGAAAGGAGTATATCTCTAAGAGATGTTAAAAAATAACTGATTCAACCCAGAGACGTAAAATTTAAGGCTTTTTCTGCTTGTATTGCCAATTTCTATAAATCTTTATGTCTTAGAAAGAGTTTACTAATTATACGTCTAATAAAATCATGTAGATTTAACAAAATATTTTCTCAATGTGACTATCAATATTGTAAAAAGGTGCTGACAATCAGGTGCTGATATATTTACGCAAAAAAAAATAGAGAATATAACAAACAAGCCTAAGTATTAAAAATATTGATAATGAAGATCTTAATATTTAAGTTCGCTACATGCATAAAGTCAATGTTGGGATTATTTCTTCTGGAGAATCGTTTCATTTTTGAGATATTTCTTGGAAATATTGCAGTTCTCCGGAATCAGTAATCCTCATCTTAATATTAGTCCAAAGTCTTATTATGCTTATATGTATACAGGGGTAACATATACATATTGAGAGAGAATTTAAAATTTCTTAGCAGTACAAAAATACAAATAATAATATATTACCAGATAATCGAGAGAGAGAGCGTAATAATGTGTTCTTTAACCACCCTACTCTTTGGAACTCCGCTGTGGTAAAAGTATGACTACGACATAAATTTTTATTAAATTATGTATGGTTTGTTTACATTTTTCTTATATTTTGAATGAAATCAATGAAACAGCTCGGATTATATAATTTAATATTAGATATTTAGTTTGAATTTGGCGCTCAACCATATGCAAACATTTTTATTTGAGCTACATATAATTCAAAGATTTTTGAATATTATCATTTATTATTGTAATAAAAATAGTACAGAAAGATGCTAATTTTCCATCCTCAAAATACATGAAACGTAAGTGAAGTTTGAATGAAATAAAACATTACACATTATTAGCAATTTAACAACAAATTAACAAATTTATTAGATTTCCCAAAAAACATAACTATGTAATTATGTAAAAATAAAGGAACCGTTTCACCTAACAGGATAAAAAAAAATTATAGATCTACAATTCTGAAATTAAAGCAAAAACTCTCCGAAAGAAATTTGTGAATTAATCGAAGAAATAACAAAGGTCAAAAAAAGATGGAGCAAATAGGAAGACAACATGCAAATTAAAGAAAGATACTTAGTTAACATTTACCAATATTAAATACAGGGTGTCGAATATAATGCATATTTTTAAACAGTATATAGAACGTCTCATTTGCAACAAAATATTTTAATACATTAGTTTAGTTAGACAAAAACTAACTTTATACATTTACTCGAAAATTTATACTCAAAAAAAATATGTATCATCTAACCAAGAAATATCTACCTAATGAATCATAGAATATGTTGATTGTGTTTCCAAGACTCTTTAGTTAGGTAAATTTTGTAATATTTTGCTTTTTTAATTTTTGGTATTTAATTACGCCCTCTAACGGTAGATCTACAATTTTGTAAATCATTTCCAGGTTTTTCTCAACGCCACTTTTAGATTTTTTTTTTCACGCACTGTACTATAATCCATTCCTGAGATATGGCCCTCTTAAAAGTTCTTAAAGTTAACATACTATAATTAGGATTTATAAACAAATTGCTTTCAATTTCTTAGATTTTGGATTTCTTAGAATTTATACAAAATTTAATTGTAACAATGATTTGTTTTGCAATTGAGAATCGTTACCAATTTATTGAGTTAATACTGAGAAATATATAATTATTTTGTAAAATTTAATCACATGTGATATAAATTCCTTTATAACATATAACTAATTATTATGTAGTCACTTAAACCTAAAAATGAACCCATAAGAATGATATAACCTAACTAGTAGACACCATTTAAATATTTAAAAATAGAGACACGTCTTTTGAAATAATAAAATTGGTGGCGAAATATATAATGTAAATTGCATTTTACGAAACAATGAAATAGTTTGACATTGCAAACGAATAGACACGTGATAATTAATGAATATGCGTAAGTAATAGAAATAGATGGGTAACAAAACTAAGTGTATACATTTATTTAAATATTTTCATATGCTCTAAGGAAAAGGTAACGTACCGGCTAATTAATTGGTCCAATTCGTCTTAATCGTTCTATATTAACGAGCTGTAAATAACTAAATAATAAATTGTTTTCACAAATCAAAAAAATAAAATTACAATTTATATTGTTAGAATAATCAGCATATGCAAACAGGCCAACATGTTTTTAGACGGGATAATTATTTTCTTCTGCATTTTTTGGTTACCTGAGATACCGAATAATCTTACACAATATAACTTTCTAAAATAGTAGGTATGTCTAGTGAGAAATTCTAAAATTAGAATCAATAATCCATTCACGTCTCATCAATTATTGATGGTTCGTGATTTCAAATCCCAAACCTTATTATCTGGACTCTGATGTATTCATTCCTGATCGAAGACATCGTTTGAGATACGAAAAGTACTAAATTGGATTTTAGACTAACATAGATTTACATATATTTTTTTAATACAGAAAATACACCTATTAAATTTAGATCGTGAATGAATCTCATACAACATGCAAAATAATATTAACAACCCGGTTCAATATATGAATTCTAAAGAAATTTATAAAGAAGCAATTATCACTTTTATTCTGAGAGAAATAATTTTTTCAAATTTATTTCTTACTTTCTACTTTCCTTTTATCTTTGAATTTCCAGATATTGCAATAATCAGAAAACTATGTATGATATATTAAAAAAGATGATTTACATTTATAGTTTTACTGGTATTTTTCTTTTAACATTTCACAATATATATACGTCTGATGCCTTAACTTTAAAGATTAATAAAAACGATTTATGACCTACTCAGAGGATTAGCTATTCTGTAACATTTTAAATGGCAACGCCTTCATTTTCAAAGTTTAAAACTTTTTTAATATCCGTCCTATGTGCCACAAAAAGTTGAAAAAGGGTTTAAGCGTTCAACGAAAGTTTTAGTCAACTAAATCTACCATATTTTAGTGTAACCAATGGATAAACAGAAGAGAAGAGATCTCTGAATGTGCAAAATTTCCAATCATTACAACAAGTTATAAAAATTAGAAATTTCACACATTATACAAGGTGACACAGAATAACGGGAATTTTTGAAGCCTGGTTTCAACAGGATGGAGCGACATCACACACTGCACGGAAATCAATGGAAGCTGTGCGAGAATTTTTGGATAACCGTGTGATCTCAAGATTCGGTAACATTTTCTGGCCCCCTAGATCGCCTGATTTATCCGTTTGTGATTTTTTCTTAAGGGGCTACCTCAAGAGTAAAGTGTACACGACTCGACCAAGAACCCTGGATGAGTTAAAACAGAGAATTCGGGATGAAATTCACAGTATCCCAACTGAGATGTTGCACCGGTCAATGAGGAATCTCAACAGCAGATTTCAAGAATGTATTCGTACAGGAGGACGCCATCTAAAGGACGTAATTTAAAAAAAATAATAAGTACCATCAATGTTTCGTAAATGGCAAATTTTAAGGTTTTAATTACTACGAATACAATTTATTTCTTTTATCACTTCTAGTTTTATTGAATTGTAAAAAAGTTTCCGTTTTTTTGTATCAACCTCGGTTCATGTACGGTGTTTGGATCAACTTCAAATTCCTAGAGAATTAGTTGATCTCTTTTAATCCGTGTCGTCCTAGGCTAGTTTCGCCTCTGGTCAGCACACCCAGGTTGGATAATTTGGTTATGTGGGTATTTGAATGACCTCAGTACTCCCCTTGTTGAACAATTATTCAGAATCCTAAGGTACTGTAAATAATAATAATAATAATAATAATAGAAAATCCCACACTTACCGTATATCAAAATTCTGGACATTTGGGTGTTTTTTATTATTTCCTGAATCTTTAATCCCTAACTTCAAAAAAAATCTCATAGCCATAAAAAGTGTAGATTTGTTTGACAGTTCAAAATTTTGCATCTATAATTATTTATTTAACGAGTATACAAATGATGTTTTGTTTCACTTCAGTGGGCCTCTAAAATATATATAAATAAAAAGTTTTGATTGGCAAGCGAGGCCAGATATAGGATAATTCTACATATTCGATTTTGATAGGTCTTTAAGAAAAAGGTCTAAATTAATTGAATAAATAAATATTCTTTTATAATATTTTTTATTGTTTTGTTTTGATTGACCTAGCTCCTTAGTCGAACAACTAAATTTAAATAAATGCCTTATTTACATTTAAATTTCAACATCGTTGAAGGGGTTTTTTTAATGTTTGGGTTAGATTGACATTGTTTAATTAGTTCCGATTTAAGTTGTAAACAAGTGCCTTGCCGAGGAAATCCAGAAAGCGGATTTAATTAACGTAAAGGCTATAGAAAAGTTAGCCTGCGTTGGAATATGATATTATTTAGTCAGATTTAGTTTTGATAAATACCTACACGTGTCAATATCTTTTGCTTAGTGCAATTGGCTGCAGTATAATTCGAACACGACCTTTGGTGAAAAAAAGTGAACCCTTCAAAGCAGTAAAATGAATCAAAGTGGAGTTGTTTTCGAGTTTTAATTGTGCAAATTTATTTGTACTTAATTTACCTTTACTATTTTGCAATGAAAAGCAGAAGAATATTGTTTACGGATATTTTTTTTTAGTACTTTGAAGATTTGGGACTGGTTTTGGGTGGTTTCTAAATATTAGATAGCATTTTCTAAGAGGAGCGGATAAAAATGAGATTAGAAAAATTGTTTTGTTAAATTTGGAACTTGAAGTAATATTTGAAGTAGATGACTTCTTATAACTGCTTCTCTGCTTTTACCATTAAAATGTTTTTCGAACCCTTTGCCATATATTTTTATATTCGTAACAAAAAGTTTAAGTAATAATTAATTGAAAGACTTTGCGTAAAGTATCTACATTGTTGGAATTAGATTTTGTTGGAAAAATTTTAAAAATCTAAAGATACAAGGTGTCCTACTTACAAATCGAATTAATTCGCAACTAAAATAAATCTATCTAGCTGCCATATATACATACATATACATTAAATGGAACACCTCTATATTTCTACATTTTTATAAACCTCTTGCCGAGCTAATTTCAACGATGTATCACACTATATGTCTATTATATATAATAAAGGATCTACAGCCACCTGAAAATCACATTTTTTTCAATTTAAATGTCTGTAGCAGCCAAAACGTTGAAAATCAATAAAAACTGCTTACATTTTCCTATCCTAACTTTACAAGTTCTATAATATGGCATTAAAAAATATTTGATACAGAGTGATTAAAAATCAGATGGAATTTCAAATTTTTGATCAATCTGTATGAAATAATTTTATAGCACAGAACTTGAAAACTTAGGATAGGAACATGTAAGTCGTTTTTATTGATTTTCAACGTTTTGGCTGCTACATACATCTAAATTTAAAAAAATGTGATTTTCAGGTGGCTGTAGTAACATAATAGAATGAACTGTGAAACATCGTTGAAATTTGTTCGGCAAGACGTTAATAAAAATGTAAAAATATACGGGATGTTCCTATTAGAAAAACAACATTTTTGTCTGGCACTGCGTTCGTGAACACACTTTATATTTGGGACTAATTTTAATATATGACAAGACTTCTTGAAAAACTTTTTTTTTTCGTAACTTCTCAATAGTAGTGGACTAACCGTACTTCGACGCACTAATGCCGCACCCTGTATATTGTGAAACTCTTGTCTTGTAAAATCTAAAAACTGTACGCTTTTGTCGCCCTGTATGATTTGGAAAAAGATAATGTTGCCGTGTCTTAAGTTTAAGAAAAACAAACTGTCGCTAGTAATTTGTATACATAAAAAAGAGAAAGGAAGTCCTTGAGAACCCTTTTCTCTTTGGAAGTAAAGACAAACATTACTCAACATTTACTTCCCATCATTTGTTTTTTTAACTACCCAAGTCTCAAAAATAAATAGATAGATAAGTAAGTAATCTACCCTAATCTAAATTGAATACCCCGGAAAAGAGTCAGCTTTCAGATTAATTAAAGGGAAAAGGCATCTTCGAGATTTATTGTTAGATAATATATTTTTTCATATAAATTAATAAAATAAAACAAAAAATAAATGAACTCAAATAAAGTGTTTGTTTCTTAATTCTTCACCAATTGTATCTAATGTAAAAAAGCATTAAAACTATGATGCGGGAATACATGTTTTCATACTTTTAACTTTTTCTAAAATAGCATTTAGTATTAAGAATGTGGGACAAAACTTGAAACGAAGAGGACATTTATTAGAATTCTTATAAAATGTAAAAGAAAACTAACTTTTATCTAACTTCAAATTTCACAAATGAAAACGGAGATCATAATCTTTATAGAGCAGCCTCACGTGAACGTCGTGAATTAGTGATTGTAATAAAAAACCAAACCTAATTGTTGACATTTTCGATAACGTCAAAAATATTCTGGTAAATTTAAAAAAAAAATAAGAAAAGGTTATAAATAGAAAGAAATTGAGACTACTAAAAGTGAAGTGTCAAATTCGACGTAAGTGAAGTAGAGTCACTGTTATTCACGTTAATTTTTTTTATAAGTAGTTTTGTGAAGTTTTACATGTACATTGTTGTACATTTTTTGTTAATAATATACTTCCGGTTTAACGGGAAATACCCTCAACTTTTTTAATTTAAATGGGACACCCTGTATAATTTTGCAGATTTTGAAAGAGCTTGTTATTTCTCGAATTCGTACATATGAGGTTTAGTAGAAATAATTTGTAAAAATGAGAAATAACTCACCTTTAGTTGTAGAATAAGTAAATCTATTTACTTTAGACTAATGAGAATAATAATTTAAACAAAATTAATTCAAATATTCAAAATACTTTAAGTTCACCCCTGACCATATGCCAACCTATTAACAAATTCTTGAGTCACACTTTCCAAGACTTCTCCACGTATTAGTTCACATTCGTCAATAATTCTTTGTCTCAATTCCTGCAAGCATGTTGGTTGTTTAATGTAGACCATATATTTTCTAAGATCACTGTAGTATCCTCTCACTCTATGAATGCTAATTACAACTACAGCGATACAAGAGTGACCGCCCACTCGGTCCATATTATGTATGGCCTAATCTCCTGTCTAATTAAATCTACTCATTGCAAAGATCAACAGTGCACTAGTGTTTTTTAAAAATGTTCATATATCTAAAAGTTGTTCAATATGTTTTCATGCTGCAGATGTTTTTTATGTTTAACAATTAGAGACATAATTTGCAGTTGGTTTCTACCTTCGAATCCAAGAAAAAAGGTTGTAGGTAACCCAAAAATAACAAATATTTAAATCACATTGTTTCCCATCGATCGTAAATGTAATACTTTAAATAGTTTAGTGAAAAACCGAAAAAAGATTTGGTCGAAAACTGGTGTACGTTCGGCGCACCGTGCTTATTGTCGGTTCTTGTATAGTTTAGGAAATGACGCGAATTAATGGGGTTTTCACCGCACATTGTCTGAATTTCCCGACTTCATAAAATGCCCGTTTTAGGCAAAGCTTTCAAGCCCTAATATTCTCTTCACGCGATGCCACTTAAAAACAAAATATTGTTTTCGTAAAATATGTGCGAGCCGAGGAACAGTACACTAAAGGACCGTATTTTCATAAAATGTAGTTTATTTCTAAAATAGAATGAATATTTTCACTATTTAGATTTACATTATTTCTCAGAATTAATAAATCTGCAGAATGTGTTGAGACTAATTAATCCGGAGATTCAAAAAGGTTATGAGCAAATATAAATTCATTATAAATTAAATGAATTCTCATTTCCCCGTGTTCAAATATTAAGTTAGGTAGAAAGGTAAGATAATAAACAGTACTTCTGTATAAAAATTTTAATTGACACCACGTTATTACAATATTTATTCTCTTCTAATTTTGATAGACTATTATTATAACTTATTAAACGCAGCTTAATGAAATTTTAAAACATTCTATTATTATGTAGTCACTTTAAATTTAAATTGAATATTTTAATTAGATTTCTCTTAGTAAGCCCATTACAATTATAAATATTATACTTCCTTTCGAATCTAAACACTAAATTTAAATATAAAATGGATTTCAAACAGCTTTAATACAAAATTTTACTTTCCATATTAATATTACGAAGGATGATTACTGTGCAATATATTTTTATTCAAAATATTAAAAACGGTATATTTGGCAGATATTCAGGTTAAATATATTTACATATAAAGATGGCAGAGTACCTTTGGATTTTTAAAATCAACTAGAAAGAATTTCCGCTCATACCTTTATCGGAAAATTTAGGTGATATGCTAGCTTGACACATTGTTTTTTTATTAAAAAAGGAAAACTGAATAAATAATGACACCCTCAATTTACGCTCCTTTTATATCATACCAACAGACATGTGCTGGATGTATATTATGAAGAGATATGAGTTTATACAGAAAAATAAATGTTACCACCAACATTTTATTCCCAACTTTTTTTGTGGACTTTAAATTTTCAGTGTCCAAAGTATTCTAGTTAGTCGCTAACCTCTCTTTCTTTGCGGCGTTCTAAAAGTATTTCAAAATTTTACAATATAATAATATATAAAAAATGTATGTACCGTGATTTTTTCTTTCTTTTTTCATCTCCATTTCCGTATTCTCCCTGGTTCACCTTACAAAGGCTGTCAAATCCTACATAATCTTATCCAAACATTTCGTTAATCTTATAAACTTTCCCACCATTTTGACTTAACCTGCTGTCAATTTGACAGAAATAGATTAGTTTGTTTTCAATTTGGGATTTCTTGCCACTAAAGTAACATCTTGTTGTTTATTCAGAGGTAAGTTTTGTTCTTTACGAGGCGTTTGGTAAACCCGCTGAAAATTTACAGTCCTATTAGGGTTTGATTGAATCCATTTTTGGGCTAGACTGTTCGCCTTCTCATTATTTTTAATATCTTGATGCCCTGGACCTCAGCTAGAGTAAATTTTTCTGGCTTCCTTTTGTGTTTTGGTTTTATAACACTCCCATATCAGTTCTTATCTCTTTTGCTATGAGTCATTCTTGATTACCGGACTAGATGAAGAGTAACTGACTTTTTAGTTATTTGCCTTTTCTTTTAGCATGCAGCATTGTAGAGTCATAGAATCTTTATACTCTTCGTGAGTTTATAAATTTTGGCCTCTGTTCTTGATTTTTTTGAATCTTAAATAAGCTTTTATGAGACCCTCTGATTCGAAGTTCTCGTTCTCGTATTTCGAACACATTCCATTTGGTATAAAGTTATATTTTGGAACTAAGGTATCCATGGAGATTTCTAGAAATTGAATTTTCCTTAATTTCATCATAATTTTAGACAGACTTTATTGTGTCCTTAAAGTAGTAGTATCAATCTACAGCTGACAGATCACACATGATTTTAAATAAGAAACATTAATATGCAAATTTATTTTGTTTGTAAAGAAAACTACTTTTATTTTCGGGAAATTCCTTGAAAATTGTTGATGCCCACTTGTTTACTATGTAAAATACTCTTTGGGTATCTTCTGATGTGCTAAAAAAATTATTTTGTGATGTACAAGGTTTCATAAAGTATGGCTAAAATATTTTTTTAAATGGAATACCCTATATATTATTTTAAATGTGAATTCCGCCTTCTAATTTTTAATTTTTGTTGGTATACTTCTGGTTCTTAACACTAACATTAGTCGGATTCAGTTGTCCTGTTCGGTTCCGAGATTCAAGGTTCGAATCCTGGCATGAGCGTGGATGTTTGTGAATGTCCCACATTTAATATAATAACACATTTACTACTGGCCAATTGGTCAAGAAAAAAGTGCCAACAAAAACCAACAAATAAACCACTAACACTACAAACTGTACTCTTTAGAATACGTTGTTCATATTTTAGGTGAATATTGTCTTTGGTCCGAGATTTTATAATTTTATAATATCTCTATTTACTGTTACTGTACTAAATTTATATTACTCTATTTAACTATATTTATTTATACTATTTTTGTTCTACTATACTATTACTCTTTAAGACTGGTTCTATCACACTTCATGTTACTTCTGTTAACTTGACTGATTGCTATCGAAATTGAGAATGTTAATGTATCACTGAAAAATACAAATATCGTCTACTAACGAACTACGAAATATTTCGTGGCAAAGAGGCAAAAATGAAGTCGAATGATGATCAACCTTTCACTCTATTTCGAGTTCGATACAAATAATTAACCATTGAGAATTTAAACAATACTCATTTTTTTAAAAATATATTAATGCAAAAAAAATTATATAGTGTAACAGAAATCACTATATAATTTATCGTTCATTTCCATGACCCAAAAACCCCATAAAAAGGAAAAAATAAGTTTAAACATATCAACCAAATTCCATCTTCCCGTTTTTATGGGACTATCCTGTATGTACACAGAGAGACAGATATAGAAATAAAATAGAAATCGATAAATACTGCTTCACTAGCACTAGCGACGGGTGGATTTTCAACGCCATAACCTCTTTTTATCTGCATAAGCAAAATTATTTTGAAAATCCTATATCTATTTTCGACGCTAAATAAGATTCAGATAGGTGTATAGGTAATTAGAGCTTAATGATTTAATAACAGTAGGGATGACAACGTTTAGCAAAATTAACACAAGACTCAGTTGTAGGTACTTAGTTATGCAATTTAGTTATTTCAAAAGTTTTAAGTGAAAGAGCAAAAGTGAAAAGTGCGAATTATTCTTTTATACATCCGTCGTTTTAAAGATGGCAGCTACCTTTTTAGTGAAAAGCACGAGGGAAAAAGACGTCCTTGTTGTAAACAACTTTTGTTTTTGCAATGATAAAACTTAAAAAAAATTCTAAGTTTATAACTAAAGTGTTCACCATTATGTGCCATTCTTGTTCTGTTTGTTGCCAAACAAATCTTCTAATTTATGTATTAATTCTTTACTAAAATAAAAAATTTTGGAACCATTTAACGAATTTTTTGAAACCAACGAAATGTTTGTTCATAAAGGCAATTCTACATATTTGGCACAAAATAAAAATTAGTGTTTGCTAATTTCACCTGTAATAAGATTGGTATAATATATTATAATCTCTTGGATTCAGCGAAGTAAAAATAAAGCTGTAGAAAAATTTCATTCAGCACAATTGACTAGGTCGCATTTTTTAAAATGTGTATTACATAAATATAATTTTAAAAATATACTAGTAAAAATATTCTTTATTAATAAAACATTTATTAGTTGTATTAAAAAAATAAAATAATTATCTGGCGTTGAATAGAATATTCCTGTGGAATTAACTTGGATCTAAAATTTTAGTGCAAAAAGACCTTATAGATTAAGGGCTATTAGTCATTTAGCGTCGAATTTGCCTTCAATAGTAAATTTTCCTAAATTTTATTCAGCCCATCTGAAAACACCCCTGTTTCATACAACGTTCTCGATCCCTGCTCATAATGATATAATTCTACATCAATTTAATAAATATTTCATTTAATGGATTAATTTAAGTGAAATGTTCAGTTTCAATATTCTTAACTACCATTAATGGAGATTATGAAATGAATGTATTGTTTTAAAATAATGTAAAATGAGAGCTGGAATATACTGGACTTAATTTTACTCTATATAACTTGTCCAGAAGAGAAATAGTTCAAAACCTAATTACCTGAATTAATATCCTTGATCAATATAAAAAATCCATCTTTGGTTATTTTTATTAATTAAATATATTTTAAGTAAATGGTTTCTAAATCTAAACTTAAAAACGTGAAAGAAATTGGCCAAAGAGTTTAAACAGTTTCACTGGTCCCGATATCGATAAAATGTAAACAAAATAAAACTTAAAAAATTGTTTTTATTGGCGCTGATCTTCGTGACCAACTGGCCAATCAACGTGTAAATATATTAAATCTGGGAATTCACAAACATCCACGCCAAGATTCGAACCTCTACTTTTCCAGAATAGGCCCTGAGTAGAAATCCTAACGAAGTTTTTAAAATGTTAAATGAGGCTTGAGAGAAAATCTCTTTGGAAGAAAAAAATTGAAGCCAAGCTGCTTCAGGTGTGTTTCACCCTAATAAATCATTTCATTTTCACAACAATCAATAAGGTAGTGACATCTCTGAATATGACCTTTTGTGGGTAGAAAAACAAATTGTAAGAAAACGATTTATATATATACATATAATGTACAATCAATAATAAAAAATAACTTAATTTTGTTAAAGTTTGAAACACATTATTTACTTCACGACATAAGTCTTTCCTTAATGTCGTAAATTTACCCAACAATATTTTATTGGTAAACTTCTAACAAAACTTGATAAAACTTATGACGAAATTTGACACAGACAAATTATAAATATTTTTCGAATATTAATCATTCACCAGATAAATTTTATCAGCAGAAGAAGACATTTTTTAAAATCCCGAACAACTACATTAGTGCAGATATTTAGTACATATTGTAACTTCTTTATCTTTCAATTTGTACAGAAACGGATCTGCCTTTATTTTAAAATGTTAAACTTTAAAATTTTATAAAAAATCTCTCACCACTATCATATCATCCTCAATCAATACTTCATTTTTCATTTTAACCTTTCTACATCTTTATCATATTACTTTTCACATTCAGATTTCATTATGATATATATTATAATTTATTTTATTTTTATTTTCCATTTCTTCTTTTATACATAATATTTGACTATTTCTTTTTATTTTTTCTCTACACTATTTGTAATTGATTTTGCTTTCTAAAAATTTTTGCTCCTAAATTATGTTAAACGTGTGTTATGTATTTCTGATCTTATTCTTTCCTCTAGTTCCAGACTTTTAAATTGTTTTTGTTGTGTACTTTAATGTTTTTTTGTGATGTTTTAATTTAATCTTCTGTTTTTTCTTCTGATGGTCTAGGTCTTACTTTTTCTATCTTATTTTCTTCGTATACTTATTATTTTAGTCGTGTTTTTATTATTTACATTTGTTCGTTTCCTTTGCCTCTTTCTGTTACTTGTCCTATATTTTCATTCATTATTTTTATTTTTATTCTTCTTTTGGCATTTCTTCTACTCCTTAAAATAATTTATTTCTGTTTCAAAATTAATGATAATATTCGTATTTTTCTAATATTACCAAATTTTAAAAAGTCCTACGCTACAGGTTTCACTTGACATATCAATAAAGACATGTCAATAAACTTTTATATACTTTCTAAATCTTTTTTTCTCAACTTTGACAATTTAATAGCTGACAATGAATGATCATCCAATATCGAAAACAACACTAACAACAATATGTTATTAACCTCTATCTTGATAGACTTAGCAATAAATGTATAATTATTCATGACTCACCCTGTATGTTCCAAAATATTATTGAATCTCCCATAAAATCGAAATCAAAGAGTCGATTTCCAATAATATTTAACGGCTGAGTAAATGAAAATCTCTTTTCCAAGCTTCAATCAAAATGCTATTTCAATATGCATCTTATTAATGCTGTTTTCGGATTTACGATTCTGCATCGCAAAGGCAATAATATTAATAGTAATATGTAGCAAAGTTACTCCTACCTTGCAATTAGTAATAACTACGTTGTAATTCCACTAGAACTTCCCGAGTTCATGATTAGTACAAAGGTCATTTATCTAGAACTCCTGGGGTTAAGAAGGCATTGTGGTCCACTGTCCTTAATTTTGAGATAAATGACAGTTTTACTAAGTTTAAGTTTATGTGAATATTCTACAGGGTGATATTGAAAAAATTAAATTACCTACTTGTTACTTATTATGTAATAATAACTTACTACTTACTATATTATTTCCTTTCAATAGTTCATTTTCTCATCCTCAAGGCATTAAAAGAAAAAACAGATTATAAAAATATTCGTTTAAAAATCCATATATGTATAGGATGTTATTTAGGTAAATACCTATTTGTTTTAAAGTTTTTGTTTGCATAAGCCTAATGCCATATTCTTCTTATCCTGGACTTTATTAGATCTCTTTGTTGTGACTTGAAGTTTTTAAAGAAGTCTGCTTCGTCTGGATTGTCTGGGTCGGTAAAAGGACTTTCAGATGAGAAGATCCTTGTGGGGATTTTCTAGGGGCGCTCTTAAAACGACGCTCTTAAGGGGTGCCTTGAATAGTTATTTTAAGGCTACCAACTTAGCAAAAAATTAACCCTAAATTTAAACTATTATTGGTTAACCCAAATTACTTAGATGTCGTTAATTGTACTATTTTCATAATTTTTAAATAGCTCCAATCTTCTAAGACCGCCACTATTCATTAAAAGATGGCGTAAAAATTCTCATTATGTTATTGTGGTTGCATACATTTCTTATGGTGAAAAATAAAAAACATTGAACTTCTTGCTTTTTGCAATTTTTATCGATCGGGATTAATTTTATTTCTGTTGATATGAAATATTTTTCATTGTATCTTCACTTTTTAAATTGTATAAATTTGTACGTAGGTATGTATCTATTGATTATGACAAATTAAATATGATTCATTATCGCCGCAAAAATAAATTTTTACGATAAAAAATTGCTCAGCAGACGCCCATTTGTTCTTAAAACGAGAAAACAATACTTTTTTATGATAGAAAATTTATCCAAGATACAAAAAAAGTTTCCGCCTATATTTCCCAAAAGGGCTAGTTCCCAATT
Organism: Hermaeophaga mercurialis; assembly: GCA_951812935.1. NCBI lineage: Eukaryota > Metazoa > Arthropoda > Insecta > Coleoptera > Chrysomelidae > Hermaeophaga > Hermaeophaga mercurialis. Next base: position 45,995,713 of record OX638358.1, read on the forward strand.
CCTAGCGTCTAAAGGTTAACATCGCGCATGCGTTAAACGAACTATAAAAAACCACTATATTTTTTGGAATTGGAATTTTAATTTATAACTTTTTGAATTCTACAATCCCTAAAACGGCGTTGCCATATTGAAATAAAATTGTATCAATACATGAGTTTTAAATTGACATTATATACTTGTTATTTAATAATGATAATTATTATAACATGATTGTTAGATACGAATTCCCTAGTTAATTTATTTTTAATTTCAAAAAACGTTTATAAGCTAGAGGTCGGTACATTTATATATTATGCTAATTATCATTATATTCAATATATTTATATTGACTTATAACTAATCAAAATATGGAAATATGGGGGTACAATGTTAAAGTAAAAAATATGGAGATATATTAATAGACTTTACTTGTTATGAATATATATATATATTTATAATTTTGATGATCTATGACACCCTGTATATTTCACTTAAGTTTCTAAAAATGACAATATATTTTACTTTTTATCTTTAAAAGAAACTTTATATTTTTCAAATATTTTCAATGAAAATGCTGTTAAGTTTCAAAGATAGATAATATTATTATAAATATTATTACAATTTGTTATTAAACAGTTGTTTGGAATACTAAATAAAATTATGTTTACTATAATTAATTATTTTATGATACGCCTATGCATTTAAAAGATATACCGATCGTGCATTGCCACAAAAAGGTTTTAGTCATACTTATGTAAGGGGTCATTAATTTATGAATGTATTGTGTTTAATTCAATATCAATTCAAAATTTAGTAGTTTATTGGTTTAAAAAATAAAATAGCTTTCAATTTTTCATTTTCTATTTTCCGATTCGATGGGTCTAGTGCGGGTTTTGATCCCTTTATTTTCGCCAAATGCTCTTTGGGATTGGGCGCTCCATCTAGAAAGAGAGGGTAATATTTTTTTTTATTTTTCGATATTTTAAATTTAGAAATAAAATTGAATTGAAAAATTCAATTTTTTTACGCCCCACTAGCAATTGTGTTAATATTCTTTAGTTAATGATATTTTAAACAGTAACTAATAGAACTTTAGTTTTTTCAAAAATATTTTTTTCAATAAATAATTGTTCTATTTTTTAATTTTTCCGGTATATTTACAGTAGCACTCCTTGATTTTCCTTAATTCTAGATATTTTCAGTTTACGTATAAATAATTTTTAATTATTTTTCAACTTGATGAATTTCTTTTAAAATTCTACGTTTTTTTTTCAAATAAAAACACGAATCTCCAAAACAAAATGAGATTCTTTGTTCCTATCTTTTTTATTATTATGATTCATTTAAATTTTAAGCAACAATTAATTGTCGAGTGGATAATATTTCTTTATTTAAAAATATAACATTTTTCATTTTATAATTAAAAAAAAAATTGAGAGCGCATGAAAAGTGTCTTACTTTCATTTTACAAAAGAATAAGTGAGATGTACAGAGACTTTCACAGCATTAAAATTATAAACAAAAAGCATTTAAGATTTCGATTTTTTTCATTATTATTTCATGCGCTCTTAAAAAAAGTTTCATTTATACTTTAAAAATATAAACAACGATTTTGTAGTCAAAAAATAAGAATTAGCTTTTCGTTTTATAATTAAAAAAATTGAGAAGGCATGAAAAGTTTTTTCGGAAGTAAAAGTGGGACATAAGAGTATCTTACATTCATTTTACAAATAAATAAGTGAGATATATAGAGTGTCTTACTTTCATTTTACAAAGAAATAAGCGAGATATACAGAGAGTCTCACGGCATTAAAATTATAAACAAAAATCAACAAAGCATTTAGGCTTTCTATTTTTTTAAGTATTATTTCATGCGCTCTTCAAAAGACTTTCATTTTACAAAGAAATAACTGAGATATACAGAGTGTTCCACAGCATTAAAATTATAAACAAAAATCAACAAAGGATTTAAGGTTTCTATTTGTTTTCATTATTATTTCATGGGCCCTTAAAAAGAGTTTGATCTATACTTTAAAAATATAAACAATTATTTTGTAGTTATATCTTATATTATATTATTATAATTAAAAAAATTGAAAACGCATGAAAACTTTTTTCGAAAGGAAAAGATATACAGAGTCTTACTTTCATTTTACAAAGAAATAAATGAGATATATAGAGGGTTCTCACATCATTAAATTTATAAACATAAATATAGAAAAGCATTTAAGTCGTTTGATTTTTTTAATTATTTTTTCATTTGTATAGAAATATATATAAAGAAATATTTTGTAATGAAAAAATGTACTTTCAGGGAAGTCTGGCGTCTAGGTAATAAATAAGTATTTAGCTGAATTTGAAAAAGATATCAAATTTTTAATTAGTATGACAGGTATAGGGTCTGTTTTTTATATGTAAAGTTGACATGGACAGACTTTGTGTGTTTTTCGTTATTTGTTTTCGGAGGGACATTTCTTCTATTTCCTTGAGTTTCATTGAAATCGTTTTGTCTGTTTATGAAGGGACTTTTTTTCCCTGTTTTTGATTGAAGTTATTTTTCCTTTTATGGAGAGGTATTTTTTTATATTTCTTTATTTTTGACTAAATTTGTTTTGTTTGTTTTCAATTTCCTAGAATTTCATTGAATATATATGGAGAGAAACCGTTTCAAAGTAAATGAAGAAGAAGAAGTTATAGAGAGCTAAAGAAAATGTATAAAGAGCGAAATATTATAGGGGTAATAATCAAAGGACAAAGAATAAGATAGAGGAGACATATAATGAGAGTGATAAATACAAGAATACCGAAAATTATTTATTTTTAATGTATCAAAATAACTAAACTGAACATTTAAAATAAAAATAATAAAAATAAAAAAGACGTGGACTGGGTTTGAAACAAAATAACATGAACTATTACTCAGGGTATTTTAATAAGGAAATCAAGAATTTTCTATTTTATGAAAAATATAAATTAATATATTTGACATTTCGTATTTTTAGAATCGACTTATCTATACTCAAGTTAGGAGTTAAGCTTTTTTGGTTGCAGTTTGTGAACACTACTTGTCAAACTGTCAAAAATGAGAATATGAATATCTTTCTTACCAGACTCTAATTTTACACCAAAAAAGCTCATCTCCTAGATATAGTTATAAAGAATCAAACATGACTAACAATTTAACATAAATTTATTGCAAAATAGAGTTTTGTATCCACAAAATATCGCATAATTTCAGTGTTGCCATCTGAATTTGTGTTATTAGCCCCTCCTAACCATTTATCCCAAAAAAAAATTTATTTAGACATCTTTGCCGGGACTTCCTAAGACGTAACGAGTTCGCACGATTTTCACAATTAAAATATTAATTCGGCTGAAAGAGTGTCAAACAGGATTTCATTTTCGAAAAACTCAAATTACTTGAGTACCTTCCAACACCCCTCATCTACTAATAAGGAATATTTGCAGCTCTTAAGCGTCACTATGATGGTCACAGTACCAATATGATACTTTTTAAGGATGTTCTGTCATCCCTGAATCTCAAGAAGATAAATTGTAGTGTATTTGCTTTTAGAATATCTACCGAGCTCTATTTAAGAGACTTTTAGAATAAATAGAAAACTAACGAAGACGTCAATATACGTAAATACTTGAGCGCGAGAAAACCTTTTAATCAAGCCATTTATACTCGTCTATAGAAAATTTCATAAAACGATATGTCGCTATTCAATCGTTCATTACAGCAGCTTGTTATAAGTAAATAGTAGATATTCATGAGAAATTGGAAACGTAAACATTTCTACACATATGCATTCACGGAATAAATTAAGACTTACATGTTATTCCTTTTAAAAATTTGTGACTGGACAAATTTAAAAAAGAAAACTATTTAGTTAGTATTTACATACTGTACGTCAAGACGTATATGGAAAAATAATTAGAATTGAAATTTGGACAGGATTATCAGAGTATCGCATTTCAAATAAAACACCTTATACTTGTTATCATTTTTTGATTCTACATAAAAATTTAGGGTAACATATAGTTCATAAATTAATAGTTTATTTTTCAAATATCATTGTCGATAAAGACAAAAGAATTTTTAATATGTTTTGACATTCGAAGAGTGGCTGGGTTAAATAAGATATTTTCTACAGTCTTATTTATTTGCGTTTTTACCAGACGGTATTGTCCGCTGATGATATCAAAATAATTAAATTAAATGAAGTAAAGTCCCATTTAGAAGACTAATGGTGAACAAAGCCGAATAAAACTTCAAGAAGTGACGCTGAAGATTCTCTGCACATTAATATATTGTTCGAATAGTCCAGATCATTGATTCACATTCTAATTTAGATCTAAAAACTGCATATTATTATAATATCGAATTTCTAATCTCAGTAGATACATGCGAATTTGTATCCAAAATCCCATAAATACATTCATTCTACTAGCAGATGTAAGTATGTTTTTGCATTATTATTTTTATCACATTTTTGTGTGTATTTTTTTAAACAACTCAATTACTTATATATATATATATATATATATTTCTAACATTTTTTATTATATATATATACATAATAAAAAATGTTAGAAATATTAAGGAGTAACAGAATACGAATGATAAATATAGCATATAACGAAGTGGCCTTCTCTTAGAAAAAAACTGCTACATACTTTAGTTTTTTAACATAATTTTATATAAATAAAAAATAGATTTAACTTTTTGTGGTATTCGTGTAATATATTTCGAAGATAAAATTGAGTAGCTGCTTTCCCAGCTTTGCTTAAGATGAAAAAAAAATTCAATAATTGAGTGTTTATCCCAGAATTAGCATAATTTCGGTTCATTCAGAATGTTTTTTTGCCCTTTGAACTCCCTATATTTTTCTTGCGTTTATGGGAATAGGACTTACTTGAATATTCAGAATACTTTGTGCCTTAATATTGTTTTGACTTTCGCTCTCTGTTAGAATTTATTAACGGAGAAATTTTTATGTGTGTAATTTTTATGAAAAATGAGAGCGAAGAGCAGCTTTATTGAAAGTTAAGATGAACAAACAATTTTATTTATTTGTACACTCTAATATTTAAATAGCATTACATGTGAAGGATATCATTTTAATTTTTATTATTATTGATCGTATGGTTTGGCCAAAGTAGCCGTTTACCATTATACAATTTTATAAGCAGTTAGTAGAAAAAATAAAAGCAACTAGAAAAAATGACGACTTCACAATTTATAAAGCGTAGAAAAAATATTCACGTAAAATTAATCTGTCTTTTTTTAGTTCTGATCATTCTTTTTGGTTTCTATTTAAAGTCTTAATTATTGTTCAATTTAATTACTTAAATTAAACTCGATATTTATTTTCAAAATTTATTACTGCGTTTAGCTCTATTAATATATTTCATATAAAGAAAAAATCATTAGACGAGAAAGAAAAGATTTGTAGCTCCCTTGGAGAGATAATGTCTCCAAAGCTTGTTTTTTCAGAATATCCATTTCAAGATGAGTTATGAGTTTTAATTTACTTGCTTATTTTTAGAGGTTCTTATCTATACAGATCAGTATCAAATATATCAACAAAAATACCAAGACGTGAAACAATGTATGCCCCAAAAAATATATATCTCAAATTTCAAATTATTAGTTTCGTCCTTAAGAACATCCATAACGCTAGACAGCAGTTTTAGTTAATCATGAAAGATTTTAGTAACTAATAAGGATATTTACTTTCTATCTAAGGTTGAGATCATCTAAACAATTCAGGTTTGGCCTGTAATTATACCTAAAATAGCAAAAATGTTCCAAATAACCAACTAATTCGAATGGTTATTAAAAAAAAAGGATTCATCCATATAATGCTTTGTAAATTTACAAATAGTAATTATCAAATAATTCGAAAACTACTAATTTTACAAACAAACTGTATTATTAGAAAATTATTTACAAGTTGGTATCTTGTGTATACTTTTAACGGATTTAAAGATCCTTGTTAGTTAGCAAAATATCCTGTTGGGGAATTTTATAAGAATCACTAGATATATAATACATTAAAAGCCCCTCTAGTTACGGAAATTCTTGCTATTTTTAAAATACATAAAAAATTACATAGAAACAGGCACAGCAAAATAGCTGAATGTGTTCTATTAAATCAAAAAATAGAATGAGAAAAACCTTTACAACTTCAAGAGTAGATTAATTATAAAATTATTACAAATACGTTTAATTATGAATTTGGTTCCATATTTATTAAATATAAGTGTTTTTTGAACGATATTAATGTTAATAATTTAGTTAGACAAAAAGAAAAACGCATGCATAGAAAGTAGACAGTTACATGACTATCACAATCCTACTATTTCGACGATTATTTTCCTACAACCAAAAATATTTATAAAGCACACAGATTTTTATTTATACATCATTTTACCCTGATAATACATATTTTATTATGAGCGGGGAAAAATTAAAATCAGGCTTAAGGATGAAACAAAGAAGAAAATGAACAACATTCTTTAAACGAAAAACTTTAGCTCAATAGTTTCTTATTGTTTCATCTATTTTATAAACTAATTTTGAGACCAAATTGTATACCTACTTATTTTTATTTATTTATAAAAATATTTTACCGGAAAAAATAGTTAACTACAAATACAGAGAATAGAACACAAAAACACAGCAGGCAACTGATTACTATTTTCTCTTCAGATATTTTTTATAGGCAACATGTTTTTGAAATATTTTTTTTTGCTATGAAAAATTAAGTCTAAACTCGAACTATTACTCAACAATTAAACTTTTTTAAATGAATCATAAAGCATACAAAATTACTATAAAACACGAAACTTGGGACATCACTATAAAAGTGCTTTTTAGGGAACTAATTAATAAGAATAGATTTAGAAAAGTGATATTTGTTTTATTTAAAAGTTAGCCGCATTAACCTTGGAGGTTATAAGCGGCGGAAATACAGTATATACAAAAAAGTTTTTAACAAAAGATTATGTTATACATAGAAAATAGGAACTTTGTCTGTATTACTTGTTAGAATAGTCTTAATGTCATCAGAAATCTGCGATTTTCCTTTATTGAATGAAGGATGGACATTCTACAAAAATGTGCTGAATCTGTCAGGATATTTTCGAAAAGTTAAATGATTTTTTTCCATGTATAAGGATTGAACTGTTAACAAAAACTATTTTATTGCTTTATTACCTACAATGGTTTTTTCTTCTTACAATTTAGAGTTTTGTCTTTTCACCAATTCTAATACGATTAGGTCTCATTTGGGTCTAAATTCGCCCTATTTTTGGTATAAAGGTTCTGTTTCTGGTTCGTTTAGATGCATAAACGCCCACCGTTAAACAACGATAATGAGTTATTCACAAAAATATGTTCTGTGTACTATAAAAAAACTAGAGATATGTTGTAGATAAGGTTTCGTTTTTTATTAATGCCTTCTAATTTTTTTATTATTATTATTTATAAATGGCACTTTATTGAAAGGTAATCTTTTACAATTATTTTAACCTTTGTTTCAAGTACCTACAATTGTCGGATTTTTATTAAAGTACTTACAACCCTTCGATTTTTATTCGGCAACTCGATTTTATTGCCTTTTTTTCATTACAGATAATCAGCGAACTATATAGAATATTGTTCACATATCATAAATGTTTCGCGGATAGTTAATAAGGAATTGAGTTGACAGATATTAATAGCCATGTGGCCTGCTAATTATCCAGGAATAGATCTCAATTCTATCGATTATCAGCTTTATGATAAACTAAATGTTGATAAGTTAAAAAGGAATCCTGAAACAAAATGAAACTAAATTTAAAATTAAAAAAATATAAATTTATTAAAACAAAAACAAAAGAATCGCTAATAAACAAAATTAAAAACTCGTCTTCATCAATCAGAACACAACCATAAAAATAATTAACGAAATCTTAATAACAACTTCCTTTGTGGCTTCTTTAAAAACTTTTAATTTACTCGTTATTATCGGTCAAATTAAATCGTTTCCCCTCTACAGATTTGTTTTCGACACAGTATTCAATGAACTTTAACCAATTACCGTCGGTTTTCAAAACATTCGCATTGCCAATTACGATTAAAAGGGCTTTAGCTCTCGTCATGGCAACATTGAAACGCTGAAAATAAAGAAGTCAATTACAAAACAATCGACAACAAGAAATGAATTACGAACAAGTCAAATAGCTAAAAAATGAAGTGACCTCATTAAAAATAAAAGTAATTCCTTGTCACAGCGAAAAGAATGTCCAAAAATATTTTCCAGTGCGGAATGCTCTTCAGTACTGAACATGTCATATTTCATCAATAGTACCTATTTAATATTTCTATTATAATAAACAGAAGTAATCTGAAAAATATGGCATTTTTTTCCAATACTGAAAAAAGTTCTAAGATTGACAACAGTTCCAATATTTTATATTTTAAAGAGCAAGTAAGTATAAAAATTTTATGTATTAAATAAACTCGCTAAAAATAAAAGGTCTGTATCATTTAAGATCTGTAAAGTTTTATCCCTATTGGTACACTCCCTTTATTGTTCAAAGTTGCTAAATATTTTACCTTGGGATTTTTTAAAAAGCCAAGTTCACATTTTTGATCAATTTCTTCAAACCTATTGACATTTTTAGATCGAACTGCAGATACAACTATTACCAATCGTTCTTTTCCTTGGAATTGCTCCACAGACCCAACAAGAAGGTTTTTCCATTTTTTGTCAGCACAAGCCTTTCTAATCTTTTCAGCCTTAAACGCAAGAAATCAGGATTCAGTTATAAAATAGAAAATACAGTAATCAAAATGCATTACTAATACAGTCAATACGATAACAATGAAACAGAAATTAATAACCCTATGTATTATGTTATTCAAACCTTACTTCACCAAATATTTCAAACAAAAGACTTAACTTTTCAAACCACTAATTTCCCAGATCATTATTTAATTAAATCCTTATTTATTTACATCTGTGTACAGGATGCAGATATTGTCAATTTTATCTAATACGTTTTTGATAATTTGTTTTGAAGTTTTTTGTTTTGAAATGTTATGACATCTGATTTCCTAATGGGTAAAAGAATATAAAGAGGAGAAAATGAAGAAGAACATTAAGATATATTATGTCCTAAATTAGTATGGAATAAGTAAAGCCATAAATTTGTACAAAAGACCAAAGAGACGACATAGAAAACATAATAATGAGACAATAAAAATAATAAATTTTATTAACACATATGGGACCATTATAAATTTCATTTAAAGACAATGTAAGGAACAGATATTTGAGAAAAATGGTGAAGAGTAATATAACGGCACTAGCTGTGAGAATGGTTTAGACGGATGCACAGGACAACATCCAGGAAAAGCAGGACAACACAATTTATCTGCTGATAATCATGCCAGTTTTCCGAATATTCTCGTAAACGTCAAGAATTATTTGGAATATTCGAGAAGTAAAGAAGAGTATATAAACACGAGGAATTGGCCTTGAAATGAAGTAGTGAAGTCTTATGTTTGAGAGAGAGACGAATTAGAATCGCTCATATTGAATCCATATTAATTTATAAATTAAGTTTTAGTTTGTTAAAGGCAGTTGTGAAATTAATTTGTAATTAAAGTTTATTATCCTACAACAAGTGTTATTACAACAAAAATAGAATAAACAATATTTACTACTGTAAAAAAAATCAAAAATATATAGCCCGCTGAATTTTTGTACAAAAATAATTTTTCAATAAAACAAACTCTTTTATAATTTATAAATAAATTATATCTTACCTGTTTTCTATAAGGTGTAATTACACCAATATGATTTTGTCGTATTTGAACGCCTTTTACTTTTGATGACAACAGTTTTTGAAGATATTCAACAACCACTTCAATTTCTTGAACATTAAAGAAACTGAAAAAAATAAGTAGCAAAATAAACATAGTTATGATCCGGAATACCATTTTTCTGCTTATAAATTCTACAACCAAATTAAATTATACAAACATATTTAGACGATAATCTCACACATATAGTTTCAATTGGTTGAGCACTGTAAATAATAATGAACTTTTCGATTTTAAGATTATTTAGATTAAATCTCTTTTGTGGTTCTTTTACTAAGATTCAGTTGGCAATTTAAATTAGGCGTGATAACTCTAAACTGGGGCAATATCTGATCAGGAAACTTTTAATTGCTTTCTAATTTAAGAACAACATTCTTCGATGAATTCATTGCCACTTTAATCAAAAGAAAAAAAAATAGAAATGAATGATGGTAATTTATTTGAGATAGCAGCAACAAAGCACAAAGTAATATGATGTACACGAATTAACTATAAACCTAAATTAATAATAACTATAAAATTTCCTTACCTTGGCGAATTTTTTTCTCGGGTGTCTTCTCCTTCGACATGGTGAAATATTACAGGAAATTCATTATTTTTAAGTGAATTCCAACCTATAAATAGTTCAGTAAATTCATTCCCTACTGCTTCCAATTCACCATTGTAAAACAAGTTATTTGGCACTCTTAAGATAGTTTCATGAGATCGATAATTCTTGATGAGTTTAGTTACGGAACGATTATCATATGAATCAATATTATCACGAGTATAGGCTTCACAGGTTTTTATCAGTCTTTCTAGCAAAGATAAACCTGCAATGAAATAGATACAGAATACAATTACATAAATGAGTTAGTTATATAATAAAAGCCGTATATTATGTAATCATTTCCATTTGTATTAAATGTTACATAAGACTAAGATCTATTTAAGCTTCTAGATTAAAAATTGCTATATTGAAGGAAATTTTTTTGCATAATTAACCATTCCAATGATTTTTTTTAATCCTATCTATTGCTGATCACATAACACATCAACATAAATTATATGATTGTAAAATTAAAATAAATTCTTAAAGGTCAATTAATAAAAAAGCGGCATTTCCCGCATTTCCTCTTAAATAAATGGGTAATTATTCACAGAATGATACGGATCTTGCCATCTGCTAGAAAAGCTAAGTCTCTGGATAGTTTGTCATTTTTAATATGCTGTCTACTCCTTAATTTTATCTTTTGATATAATTTTAGGGAGAGGAATAATAAAAAATGAATTATAACATATTTCCAAAATTTTATGCCTTTTTATTCTTAAAAAGGAAGGTTAAATAGGCCTATATTTTGTGTAGAAGAAAAGAAGAAAATATCATGCAAGAGGTGAACGCTATTTCAGTCTTATTACAAAGGGTTGCTCGGATTATTCTCGAGTAAGTGTATACGCCCTGATGGAAATATTTAGACGGAGTAATTTTCAAAAATAAAATCCGCATTTTTTTAGTAATGGTTATCGCCTATCAAGAAATAGTAGGGATAAACTGAAGTTGGCTGAAAAAGAGAACTTACAGCGATGTTACTGTATTCGATCACTGGGTATGCAGACAAAAAAAATCAATACTGTGTAACAAGTAATAAAAACGATATTCAATAAATTTCTAGGTAATTTGAAGTTTTTAGGAGAAGAGGGAAATGTATACATTTTCTTTGACATAAAAATTAACTTAATTTTCTTGAATATTGTATAAAAATTAAAATAGCCTTAATATTTTTAACAGGGAAACTATAAAGAAAGTATTTCATTGACAATTTAATATGTTATTTGAACATAAATTGTTTTTCGAAAATCTCCATTGTCCAAAAAAGAACAACTTTCCTTTTTAAGTTTTATAGGTCCTTGAAGTAAGTTTATTGATATACTTTCAAAAATATATAATGATATAGGACGTTCTATTGAAGAAACAGCATATCATCTATGTTGGTTTTACATGAATCGCCCTGTATTTCGATTTTGGTACAAAGAACACAGTTGAGTTAAAAAGTTGACGTGTTTCAGCGCTTATTCCGTAAGTGGTTTCTATACTTTATTTTATACTGGGCTATATCTGCACTAAAGTTTACGACATGAACTCTAAGGACACCTCATTTTTTCAAATATCAAGTGAAAGAACTGGTTATTTTAGAATAGAAAAATACTTGTGCTGCTAATTTATCTAAACTAACTTAAAATTGTACGAGTAACAGTATCGATTCATTTTTCACATAATTGTTTACATTACTATTTTAGTAAAAACTCACCGTATCCGCAATATTTGGCAAATCGGGAATGAACTCTTGGTCCTAGTTGTTTAGGATCTCCGGCTAAAATTATCTGTCCGGTTAATTTTCCTTTGGTCTTTTCGCTAGATAAGATCCCGGCTATTGGAATCAGGGTTTGTGTCTCTGTGGCGTATCCACTTTCGTCGATAAAGACGTGACTAAAATGACCTGATGGAATGCCGCCGTTGACAAGTCTAAAAAATAGGGGTTTTATCTTTCCAACATAATTAACAGCGTCACACGAAACAGAGTGATGAAGATTACAAATTACGGTTTATGATTCGTCTCTGAGGAATAAAAGTGATTTATTCATAATAACACTTTTCCTCAATAAGAACTGGAATTATTTTTCCACTAAATTGGAAACAAAATGTGACAATTATGTAAGAAATCAATTTATGACTTACCTTGCTGCGGTTATTATAGTGGTTATTAAAATTCTGTATTTTAATAAATCTTCCACAGCTGGCATGTAAAAAAATCCACTGCCATCGATATTCGTAACTGGTTTTAGATTATGAAAACCATCACCCACTACTTCGGCATAAACACTTCCAAGAAGTCTAAATAATTCTGATTTTGGAATAATGTCTATTAACCTGATTGCTACTTCGTTTGCCGCAGCATTCGATGGAGCACATATTAGTATTTTACTCTTGGGATAGTTTTTCCAGACCTAAAAGATATACATTTTATATACACCCCTATATTTACTCGTCATTTATCAGATGACAAGTACTCCAAAGTCAGATAAATAATATTTTATGGTATGAGTCTTTGCGAATAATTAAAAATCTCTTTTGTTAGCAATTTTTTGTGAAAAGGCAAACCAAATACCATAAAAAGTACATCTACAGCATTGTATGTTTTTTGTGTTTCGGAAAAATAGTAACAGTTGCTAGCAAAAATGTTTGCGAAGTTCATCCAAGTGCATTAGATATTTGTAAAGGCCAAAAGCAGTTTTCCAAGTACAGCTCCATAAATGTTGATCTATGCCACATGTACCGACCAACAAACTTTAGACAATGACGTGTTACGGATGAAAGTAAAGGCAGACCATCGAAAAATGTTCAAACAGTCTTAATCAACCTTGGTCGACCATCCAAGAACATTTAAAACAGATTGGGAAAGTAAGCAGAGCAGGTGTTTCGGTTCGGCAAGTTCTCTTTCAAGAAAACAAGGCCAATCATTTAACCAAACACGTGCAATTTGTAACTTTAATGGCACAATATAGGAGCGTTTTTTGATGGATTAATCACTGAAGGTAAAAAGTGGATTCTTATGATAATCCGAAATGCAAAATACAGTGGTTCTCTCCGAAAAAATTGCCAAAAACAACTGTTGAACCGGGTTTACATCCCTAAAACACGCTTTTGTGTGTTTGGTAGAGTCTTCGCGGAATAACTCATCTTGAAATGCTGGACAAACTGTGAATACTGTGGACAACTGGACCAAGTATATCAAATTGAGAAATGTCCAGCGATTATCAACAGAAGAGACGTTATTCTGCACGATAATGTAATACTGGCTAAAATGAATGAGATTAAAGTGTACTTTCTCACCCGCCATATTTTCCCCAAGCAGTGCGCCATCGAATTTACATTTATTTCGATCGCTACAATATTCTCCGAGCCACAAAAATGTAACAATCTTAATGATTTCAAAAATCCATTGGCAAAGAGGTAGATAATAGATGTCAAATTTTTACTGTAATCTAAAAATCGTTTTTAACGTATCTAGATAGACGTAAAATTTGCAGAATTGTCCATGCATAGAGTAATTTATGTTTGTTTTCATTAATAATAAAATCACTGTACTTTGCAATATTTATCGCATAAATAACTATTTAATGTTTTCATATTCTTCAATGATTTCCTAAAACTTTTATAGTGAACTCCTTTAATGAAAGAAATATTAGCCAGAAGGCCCTATATTGAAATATACAGTGTGACCAATCTAAATCGCAAACACCACCATAGTATTTGAAGTTGTTAATCGATATCAACAAGTTTTTTTTTAAATATCGTGCATCAAAAATTTTATTTGGAGACAAGGTTTCAAAGAGTTATTTTATCCCTATTTTTAAGGCACACTACGATATTTTTTAATAGTCAAAAATCCAGAAATCTAATTGGGGATTTTTTATCAGGAAAACGGGTACACCACTGTATTTGATGGCACCCGCTATTCTACGTCCATGGTTCAAACCACAAAATTGTAATTTTACCAAATTTCTACATTACTTTTCAATCAATGATAACTACGCTAAAATCTACTGTTTAATAGGAAGCCATTTTTTATAATCATGTTGTGTATATCAAATTGTTGAATATCATCAATTTCTAGTACTTCTATTTTTAACTTTTTTGTGAAGTGACATAAATGTCAAGTATCTTGATAAGATCAATTTTGATATTTTTGTTTGCAAATAGTAAGAGTGTCTAAATTAAATGACTAAGTCACAAAATTATTGATGGAAGTATTAATATTATTACTTCATATAAAGTCGGTATATATTTATTGAGCAAATATAAGGCCAAATAATCCAGATAAAAATGAAATTATTGGACAATTATAGCTTACTTGATATACTGCTTCTACCACAGTAACTGTTTTACCCGTTCCAGGTGGACCAAATATTATAAACGGATAATTTTTAGGTACTATAATATTCTCGACTGCGGTTTTTTGTTCATCATTTAAATAACGGTTAGAAAAGTTCAGACTAAAACAAAACAATAGATGCTGTGTTATAGTGGCTGATAAAGACAGTAACGAAATACGAAAAATTAGTAACGACAAACTGATGAAAAGATAAAACAAAATAATTTACCTTGGATGAGTTACAGCCAACAGTTTAACTTCAGTTTTGCTTGGAAATAAACTTGGAATGATCCCGTGGGTTTCAGCAAGATATAGAGCCTGTTTTTCTACTTTCATAGTACGACGATTAAAACCAAATTCAATATGAAATTTTTTGTTTTCAATAAAAATGTCATTGAACCTAAAACATGGACCGTACTAAAGCAAACCAGGCTAAATATATTGAAATTGTTAAAATGTTTTAAGACTTGCAATGCGCAATTTTTAGTAATAATAATAATTATATGTACTTTTAATTATCCCAAAAAATAATATATGCTAAAAGCTGCAAAAAATATTCTAAATCAGTGAAGAAGCGTGTGTTATAAAACGTTAACCATAAATACAAACATTTGTAAATTTCACTTACTCAGAGAAAAAAAATATGAAACTTTACCTTTTATTCAAACCCAAATTAATAGTTAACTCTTCAACTTTGTGAACAAATCCTTCATATTTTAATTTGTTATTTTTATGTTCTTTGATATACACTTTGTCAAAAATTAAAAGAGACGGTCGCTGTTCTGCTAAACCTGGAACCTAATGAAGAAAATGAATTATAGTAAATTAACGTTAACTATCATATAAACAAAACAATCAGTGCTATATGTACTTTTGTAGAATAAACTTTTTTTAAATCTTACCTCCAACTTGTACAATGTACTACCCCTTATTGGTTTTAAAGTTGATACCATATCATAATCTCTGATATCAATAGCAATTTGGTTTTCCTCAATGTGCAATAATGTTTCCATCTTTGAAAAATAGTTACTTTCACTAATTTCAGGGTAAATGTTTAGAATCTTGCAGAAGACGGAATTAAGTTGCATGGAAAGAAAACTTCGCTCTGTAAATTGTGGATATCTCGTCATCAAATCTTTTAGCACGGAATTTAATTCTCGAGGAATTGAAAATGCTCGTAGGTGTAGAGCTTCTTTATAGAAAGATTTACTGTAATAAAAAAAATTGTTACACACAACAATTTAAGTTTTTCATAATATCTTTTAAATATTTCAAAAACAATATTAAGATACTAAAACTCGATAATATATATCGATTTATCGTTTATCAGGATGTTTTAATCGGCCATGTATATCCGATTGTCTCCAGGATAAATCCTCAGACAATAAAACACTTAGTTCTTTTAAGATTAATAAATACTTACAATTCTGGTTTCTGTCCAGGAATTATTTTATCCAACATATCTTTAAAAGTTTCAACTACTTTTGGTTTGGTTTCAGTATATTTTGATTCTGGTTTTAAATACGAAACTTCAGAAGTTATTTCAAATTCCTATAAGAAATTAAAGTTCTAATTAGACAGGAAACATTGGAAGATGGAACCGAAGCTTTCGCGATAATTTTGGCATTAAAAAGTAATATCCAAACCTCTTTCAGCAATTCACCAGGGTTGTGTTGATTGTGCTCCAATATTTTTGACATAAAAACGATAAATACAGCAAAGAAAATGTAAAATCTGTCAATCGAGCAGCATTCCTTCACAAATTACAAAATATGTAAGAAATTAATTAGAGACATGCCTTTGCTGTGTAAAAATACACTCTTGTATATTACTGGGATTGCAGTTCCGAAAAAATGGAACTCACTTAGTATAGCTCAAATATGGTCCTCAGTGACTATTAGAAAAAGGACCTTCAACAGTCATCTTTCAGTGATGATAAGGCTAAGAAGACAGGCATATGTTAATGATAAACCCCCAAGGGTCCGTCAGCAGTTCACTGAAAGGAATACAATCTGCTCTTATGAATTTATTGAAGATAATTGCCACAAAAGATGAAACTCTTATGATGTTTTATGTAAAAGGGCTAGACTTGAAAAGGAGTATTCTCAAAAGCGTGATGATAAGGACATAAAGGCACATTATAAAACATATCAGATAATTATATTTTATTAGTATTGAGTTGTTGCTAAAACTATCTAATAAGTACATATTTGTCAGCAGAGTAAAAAATTATGTTAAGCAGTTTTTTGATGGTCAGACGGAGCCGTTTTTGTTAAAAATAAATCTTAATCTTAACATTTATATTCCTACAATGAACTTAGCTTTTAATAGTTATTTTAGATACAATTTGTATTTTCTTGACAAAAAACTAGATTTGTTATATCAAGTGAAGCTTCAATATCGTAGTATATTTTTAAAGTACATTAACATTTTACTCACCATTTCTTTTAGATGATATTTCCTGTCATCGTCCGGGTCTTCTGTTATTATAACAATGGGATATAAAAAACTTATACTATTTTCAAATTTGGCGTGTAAATTCATATTCACGCTCTCTTGTGAACCAAGCAAACAGCCTTTATCAAAATCTTCATCTAAACTAACATCTTTAACCAGTGGGTTTATTATTATGAAATCCATTATGTTTAAATAATCTTTGGTATTATTTATTATACTCAGAGTGGCGTTTAGATCTGTTTGAATTGGATATTCTATTTTCAGGGTATCGGAATGTAGATTTTTACTCATTTTAGTAATTTTCAAATCAATATCATTTGTGTTCTTAAATTCATTTCTGAAAATATTAGGGTGTAGTAAATATATAAAAATAATAATGAAATTAAAATTAAAACCTGCTTTTTCATTGGCGAATCACAAATATACCGTAACTAAGCTCCATTGAAAAATCTGTATTAAAGGCACATTATTGATAAAAACCAAAAATAGGTAGGAACAAAATTATATATAATAAGCAAAAATTAGATGAAATTTGAAGAAAATAATGAAGCAGAAAATGAAGACAAATTGTAAGATGAAGAAACTAGTACTCTAGTCGAACAATACAGTTCAGTATTATCCACAAGTAAACCATATAAAGAAGCAACACCAGAAAAAGTCCTTGGTTAAATTTGTTCACTACCATCCGCAAGTAAATCACCGGACATTTAAAAATGGTTTCTCAACTGTTAAAAATAACTTCCATTCACCATTTATAAATGTTGCTTTACCATTTAAAAAGTCCCGTCATCATTTACAAATATTCCTTGGTCTTTTAAGAAATCTTTATTTTGGCAAGAAACCCCAAGTGCCAAGAAAAAGATTACTAATAGTTGTAAATTCAATTGAGACACTAGAGTATTTTATAGGAAAAAATAAGAATAAAAGAAAACAAGTCAAGAAAATAAGATTTAGAGGAAAAAAATAAAAAAGATGAAACTCATAACATTAAAAAGCAAAACACAAAGTATTCACAATCACAATCATCTAGTGAAGAAAGTGAATCATTTCAACAAAATTGTTATGGACTATGGGGAAGATTGATCATGTGATGCTTTTTATCCTTTAAATTTATATATTTAACTCGAAAATGATGTTACAATATTACTAAGTTTAGACCAACCTAGAATGATGAACAAACTATTAAAATTCAGCAGAAAAAGACTTTTCTAGTATGATGTTTAAATCTTTCTGTTAGACCGACCTAAAGTGATGAACGAAATATTAAAACAAAGTTTAAATGACTGTTCTAGTTGGGCTGAAATCTTAATAAATCTCAAAAATAGTTTGGTTTAAAATTACAGTTCTTGTAAATAAACCATTTGACATTATCTTTCTGAGAACTTGAAGATATGTGTTTGAATGATTAGGGAATCATTCCTAAGAAATATTTATAATATATAATTTTATTCATTTATGTGGTTTTGGATATTTACGACCGATTTATCACTCCAGATTTCTCTATTTAAAAAAAAATATTTTATGCAGTGTATAAAAACATTACAAAATGATTCAACTGATGAAAAAACTAAAATAGTTGATAATGATGAAGAAAAACTAAGGGAACTTTCAAAAGAAATTATTTCCTTAGTGCCTAATTATTTGGAGGAAAAAAACTTAACAAAAATCCATTACCTGTGGATAATTCAATCCTTTTATTAAATGGAATTAAAATAATGGGCCTAAAGTGTGTAAACTTACAAAAACCTGATTTTTTTTATGTGGTTAAATGGAAAAAATGAATAAGTACGTTCTAGTAAGTTTTCAGCAGGTATATAATAATATATACATATATCTGTTATTTAATTATTTGTAAAATGATACCTTTGGGAAAATAAAAATATTTAATAAAATATTTATAAAAATGAGTAAATCTAATGTCATTACTTTGTTTTTGTGTATTTTTTTATATACAATTCAATTTAAAATCCACTCGTAACTAATGAGCAAGGTTAGTTAACTTTTAATTTTTGAATGAGTATTGAAATTGGCCAATTTTCGTTGGGCGTCCCGTATTTCCTCCAATTAATTAACTAAAACTTACTTTTCTGTTACATACTGCGTACGGATCTTATGATATTCCCACTTAAGATGTTCTTGCATAAAATTATCATCTGTGAAAGTTATGTTACATAACAGACATTTTGTTTTTGTGACATATTTTCTTGTTTGACTCGATTTTTCTAAAACAAAATAATACTAATGTATTCCCAAAGGTATATAAAATAGAGATTCAAGTCTTAGAACACTTTTATAAATACAAATCGGTGATTCTTACCTTCCTGAATTTTTTGAAAATAGTTGATCCATTTTGTATCGAAATACATCTCTGTCTTATTCCACTTCAGTATGTACCAAATGGCCCAGAGTTCCATTTTGAAGTTATGAAAGCCTACCTTTGTATGCTTCTTGTAATTATTATTATAGAATTCGCGAACAATCTCTACCTGTGCTTTATAATCCTGGATGATCTCCTTTTTTAGAAGATCAATAACAAAATCATCTGAAATAAATTAATTGTGATAATAATAAATGATAAATGAGGAGCTGTTCTGGAGAAAGACATGATAAGTAAGTCATCCAATTATTAGAACTTTGGACCACCCTGTATCATGCTTCTTGTTAAGTCGTTTTTTTAATTGATCCCAGTTGGATAGTTTTAAATAAAAACACTGAATCAGGTTTTATTATTTATAAATTGACTAAATAAAAGAATGCTAATATTTTATACAATTCTGTAATACAATTTATTGTAAAAACAATGAATAGTCATAATTAGTAGCTTCGCTTGCAATAAGCAATACTTTTTGATGAAGTATTTGCTAACAAGAGTATATTAGTTATTGAAAAACATTAAACATGCAACAATGTGCATATTTTGCTTATGTTAATGGTTTATTTCATTTTAGATCTATTTTTATTTAACCTTGAAAAATGATAATCTTGTCTTTCTATGAAATGTGCATTTAAATATATATCATAATATTTTATAAACCTAGTGATACAAGAGATCCAGTCAAGCTTATTAAATCTTGAAAAGTAATTGTTGCATTTATTTTAAATTAGAAATGTTTATATTAAGATTAAGTTTCCAATCATGGAACTAAATCGTTCATAAAAAAAATATAAAAATAAGTTTTTAAAATGAAGCACCCTGTATATTTTTGCATACTTGATTGCAAGGGGTATAAATACATAAGACTATTATTAAATACCATTTTGGTAGTGAAAAAATATGTTTTCAATTAATTTTTTTGCTATAAAACTATGGCGTCCAAATTATCTGAATAGTGCTAATTCTAAAATATCAACTACTTTCAATTTACTTGGAATTATTCTTTTCCCTTTTTTTAAATTATCATTTATTTACTCATAATGTTTTTATATATTTCTAAAATATAATAGCACATTAATAATTGTATTTACCTGCCGTTTTCCAGTTAAATTTCCAGATTTCATATACTCGGTATATCTCAATGTCATATAGGTTTAAATTTTCTACATTTATTTAACAAATAATAACATTATTATGTACAGGGTTATAAATTACCTACTTTTTATTCTAATAATTATGGTGTACGTATATAAAAAAAGATGC
Source organism: Hermaeophaga mercurialis (assembly GCA_951812935.1). NCBI lineage: Eukaryota > Metazoa > Arthropoda > Insecta > Coleoptera > Chrysomelidae > Hermaeophaga > Hermaeophaga mercurialis. Next base: position 46,016,579 of record OX638358.1, read on the forward strand.
ATCGTTGTGACTAATTTTTTTTTAAATGTTACAAAATAAGAAATACACTAGAGACACTTCAAGTGATAATCCATGAGTTCTATAATTATCTTACTCTTTAATATACATACAGTGTGTTGACAAATAGATTTTAAAAATTAATAGTTTATTTAATTCCGACTATGTAAAATTATTATGACGTCAAACAGTTTAAAATTGAGGCATGCCAAAATTATTTACAATAAATAGAAATCGTTTTTGTATTTTTCCATTAAAATTACTTACACATTATTAAATTTATATTTTTTATTAAGTAATTATTGACAGACCGAATTTTTTTTTGACTATTGTAATATTTAAGGCGAAGCCTACCTTAGAATACGTACTGCAGGTGTCATAATGCACTAAAAATGATTATTTTTTTTAATCTATTCTCAAATATCTTGACCCTTATAATACTCGTAGTTCAATAGTTCAAATTCGAACTTGTTTCTACAATTTAAATTGTTTGCGTTGTGATAAAATTTGGGGTTTTATTTTACTCTAGTTTGCAAGGGATAATACATCTGCCTGAAATCGTTTATTGAACATCGAATATGTAAGTTTTAGTTTTTTGATATTAAAAAAATAAAACGTACAAAATGTTGAATATCTTTCATTTACTAGTTTACTTACCTCTTGTTAATAAATAAAAAAAAAGGTAATTAGCTATTTGAGTGATAATTTGCATTGTATCTTCATAGAAATATAACAAACATTTTAATTTAGAAAACAAATAATTTACAAATATTTAACGAAGTTGTTAGATTGTACATTATGGTCTTAATAGGTTAACAGCTTTTATTTTCGTTATCATGTTCTAATCAGGTTTCATTAGTTGGGCCCTGTATAGTACTCGTCATGGAAAAGTAAATGATTAAAGTAAGCCATTAAAGTTACTTGCTTAATTAAGACTTTCGATGTTAAATAACTCGAAACTGGTTTATAATTACTGGTATCATACGATAGATCTTTGGATATCAGAAAAAGTTATCTTTAAAAAAATTTAATAATTCATAAATTTTTTTTTGTACATTAAAACATTCAGTCACTTTTACTAACAATGACGTTTATTCTACTTTTAAATCACAATGGAAAATGAATATCAAAACTGTTTCGTATACAATAAAGATATTGAATCTAAAAACTTTTTAGTTATTTTTTCTTTTAATAAGCCGCCTTATTTATTTATGTTTATCTTATATCTGACTCCAACAGATATTCGTATGTGTTTTATTCGATCATTTTGTATAATAAGAAATATCTAAAATAATAATAAATAACCCCACCTTATCTGCGGTTAAAACGAGTCGTCAGTTATTTATAGTCCCAATAATTTGAAATTAGCATCTTCAAAAATATATTCTTTAATGATTAGTGTGAGAGACTGCTGTGATATACAGGGTGGCATTAGTGCGTTATTAAAGGAGATATCAAAAAAAGTTATTTACAAAAAGTGTAGGCAACCTTGAAATTCACATTTTAAAATTAGTCCCAAATATACAGTGCCAGACAAAAATTTTGTTTTTTTAAAAATCACATTTTTTTTTAATTTAGATGTCTGTAGCAGCCAATCAATCAATAAAAACGGCTTACATGTTCATATCCTAAGTTTTCAAGTTCTAAGTTTTTATAGTTATAGCATTACAGATCTCTTCAAAGACTTTCATATCTCTTTCAAACAATGTGTATTTTTAAATATTTAAGATTTACAGGCTGGTGATAAATATTAAATTAACAACTACGAGAGTTTGTTTGAGATTTTCTGGTTAAATAAAATGCACTTTACTGGCACAGTGTTATAAATGCATAACGTAACATGTGTTTTTTTTATATATATACAGTGTGAACTAATTGGAAACACCACCAAAGTATTTGAAGTTATTAACCGATTTCAACAATTTTAATTTTTTTTAAATATTGTGCATCAAAAACTTAATTTGGAGACAAGGTTTCAAAGATTTATTCCATTTTTAAGGCACACTACAATATTTTTTCATAGTCAAATTTAGAAATCTTATTAGGAATTTTTTTTATAAAAAAGATGAGTACGTCGCTGGATTTAAATCGCACCCAATAGATGTAATGTGATTTTTATTAAAATATGTTTATTAATAAAAAAGTTAATTTTAAGTTGAAATTTTGTAAATTATTATCTGATGTATTGTGAAAATTTAACTATTCATAAATTTTTTTTTAATAAACATAAAGTTGGGTCACATCTATTTAGGAGCCATATAAATCCAGTGGCGTACTCGTTTTTTTTATAAAAAATATCCCTAATAAGATTTCTGGACTTTTAACTATGAAAGTGTGCCTTAAAAATAGGAATAATTTTTTGAAACCTTGTCTCCAAATAAAATTTTTAATGCACAACATTTAAAAATATATTCAAATCGATTAGTAATTTCAAATACTATGGTGATGTTTCCAATTTAGATGGGTCTCATTATATACTGTATAATCCAAATAAAAGGAATAAATTCATTATTTCGTAAATCGGCGATTTTAGGGGAAATCCTGAAAACCGCTGATTTTTATTTTTAAATGGGCGCTTCGTCAGATCCCCTTTTTATTTTTGACGTCATCTCTGTGAACTTGATGACGTCATCAATAAAATTTTAAATAGAAAATCGGGTCTGGCAATACGTCAATTGAAAGGTATTTTAAATATCTATTCACCCATATCAATATGTAATTTAGACCATACTGTATAGTTAAAATTTAAATAAAAAAGTACTAATACCACAATATTTTTTTGATAACATACAAAAATTAATTACTTAGACATATTGATATGGGTGAATAGATATTTAAAAGATCTTTCAAATGATGTATTACAAGAGCCATGTCATCACGCTCACAGATATAACGTCAAAAATAAATAAAAAAGTGATCTAACGAAGTGCCCATTAAAAATAAAAATCGACGGGTTTCAGAATTTTCCCCTAAAATTGCCGATTTACGAAATAATGAATTTATTCCTTTTATTTGGACCATACTGTATATGTATCTATATTATATATTAAAAAAATATGATGGATCTATGACAATATTATTACTACGGTCCATACATTAAATTGAATATAGAGTGTGGTGTTTTTATTTGAATGGATGTTGTTCATCAAAATTAACTAAAATTCTCATTTTTCCCAACCTCATACACTCATCATTCATCATTCATCATATTTAAATATATTCAAAAGTTATATAAAGAGAGGTAAATTATTATACAATGGTAGTAAAAAAATTCCAGGCATTTGGAAACAAAAATCATACGTGTGTGTCAGGATTTTTACATAAGTCAATTGAAATTTTTGATACATTCCATGTTTTATCGGCGCACTACATGGTTTGATGGGTTTGCATTTCTGTCGAGATGTGTATACTTTATAACAAAACTGCATAGTTATTTTAATTGCGTTATCTTACCATTTCCTTTTCCAAGAAACGTATTTGATATAAATCAAGCCCCACAACTGTTTTATCAAATTACAGATTCTGTATGCTGATAAATTAACAGTCACTTTATTTTGAATGCAGCTACTTAATAGACTGTTACATATTTACTCCATAATTAAAAAAAATAAAAATTGTCCAATTGATGTATGTTGATTGTCAATTTGTTGAATTTTTTTTTGTTTAAACAAGTAGTAGTTTTTGTGATGTGATTGTTACTTGACAACTAAATGATCTATTTCCAGTTAGATTTGCGCTCAACAATTTTTATTATAGAAATGTAAACCTAGCCTATTATCTACGATCGACTGATTTACGCTCTTTTGTAATGTAATATTAAACGTTTTGAAATTATCGACATTGTTGTTAAGAGTAAAGAAATAGTTTTAAGTCTGTGAGATATCAGAATCTTGCAATCGTGAATTTTTAGCCTTCTCTTGCCAATGACATTTAAAATGACTTTATTCGCTGTTGTGCACTATTTTTGGAAAAACCATAGGATTATAATAAGGAATATAGTCCTAAACATTTGTAAGGATATTCGATACTTTAGACTAATGAGAATAATAATTTAAACAAAATTAATTCAAATGTTCGCTCTCCGTTCATCTCCTGACAATATGCCAGCCTATTAACAAATTCTTGAGTCACTCTTTCCAAGACTTCTCCACGTATTAGTTCACATTCATCAATAATTATTTGTCTCAATTCCTGCAAGCATGTTGGTTGTTTAATGTAAACACGTGATTTAAGATAACCCCAAAGAAAAAATCTAATGGGCTTATATCTGGAGAACGAGGCCACTTTATGAATCGATCACCATAACCGATCATCATTAATATTTCAATACGATCTTTAGCTACCCTTTAGCTGTGTATATAAAGGCAATAATAATTCAATCAGTTTCACGATTTTGAAACACTCTTAAAAACTGAATAGTAATATTTTTCTTTTTGGAAAAGAATTTTAAAAATTAAGTTCCATATAATTGACACCTCGAAGGAAAAACTGTCTTTTATAGAAAGGTTATGGTTTTCATATAAAAAAATATAAGGATGATTCTTTTTTGGAGTTATATGAAAGAAAAGATCGAAAAGTGTAGACGCCACATCAACAACAGAATCAGATCATCTGTGTAAACCTAGTTAATGTAGGGACAGAAGTAAAGGAAGAAGAGCTAGAGAAGAAGATGATTATTTACCAATGTCAAAAATATACAAAGATGAGTTTGAAAAATTATATAATCAAGGACTGGATTTCTTGACAAAAATACCACAATTTTCTTCAGTGAAAAGTTGTTTAAACGATTTTAGAAAATTTGCACGTGGCCTGCAGAGAGATCCTGCTACAGCGTCGGAAATAATATTTCCAGAAGAAATTATAACTGAAAGACAAAACGACATTTTTATTTATCGTTTGAGGGTTAGAATATTGATGTTTGCCAGCAATAAAGAAAGCTCGTTTTTCAATATAGGAACAATGATGACACAACACACATGGTGCGCTGTGTTAGTATATTTGGAGTGGAAGATATCGATGATGGCTGCATTCAAGAACCGGCCCCAATTTCCAGAAAATGACGTATTTCTACGATTACCATTAGTTAGAAACCTGACACATTACCAAGGAAATATGGAATTTCCATCAGCAAAGGCATCGTAGTAACAACACTTTAGAGGGATGGCATCATCGTTTAAATAAATTGATAACCCCATTTTAATGTATTCCAAATACCGAGTCTGCTCCATCATTTCATCAATCAAAACTTGGATTATGAATGTTAAACGTTGCAGTAAATTTAATGCCTTTTGTCTACTTCTTCTCACTTTAACCTTTGAAAATAATATATTTTTAATTTTTCCAATATGTAATTCTCAATATTTTAATATGCGAGGAATATTAGATTGTTCAAGATAATCAAAGTCAAAATTTGGACCAGAACATATCAAATTTGTTCGATAGTAACTAGGTAGGTATCTAAGTGATTTTTTTTCTATCCTTAATAGTTTTTACACACCGATCTTCCAAAATTCAAAATATGCCATTTTCAATTGCCTGTGTTTTGTACATCTCAAAGTATAAAACATCCTTGAAATCGGAAAAGCTGTTAAAAGTAAAAACATCTAGGGTACGCCATTAAAAAAAAACGGATAGGGCATTGACAATATTGTATATATACATTTTAAACTTTTGAATATAAGTAAAATATCCCATAATCCTGAATCATTCTGTATATATATATATATTAGTGGGAATGTAAATATTTTTTGGGTGACCTTCTATTTACCAAACTTAAGTCATTTGCTCATTTTAAAAATATATTAAGCCTATAAAGTACCTATACACTAAAAGAGCACATGTTTCGCTCCCACAAAACAAGCATGTACTTTTAGATATATCTTAAAAAACTAGCAATAATAGAACATATTAAAACATTGTATTTACAAAAAATATAAACAAAAATTAAAGTAATTACAGAGAAAATTATAATAAAATTTTACTTACCTAATATCGACATCTCAAAGCTTCAAAATAGGACTATCCCAAAATACTGATAATAGCGCAGCTTTATATTATTTTGTGGTTGTGTAAACCACCGACTGTTAACTGTACTTCCAAGATTACTAAACTAAAAATAAAATGCGCGTTATACACCTAGTAACAAGAATCATTCATAGTCTAACGACCAACTCCACACAATCTACACTCCAGAAATAACCAAGTACAAATGTGGTACTTTGAGTAAAGCTGGAAACATCTATTCAAAATGTTCCGTTCTAGACATGCGTTGTGTGAATAAGTACCAAAAATATTATGAACATGTTTTATTAATATTAATTATATTACTATTATTTATTCTTTCCAACGATTTAGTTTAGTTAATTAACAGAGAGCAAAAAATAATTAAAATAATGCAGATACTTAAACAAAGATACATTCATGGTCGGCAATTAGCGTGGCAAAGTTCGATATATCTGTTATTGGGAAAGATTTAAAAAATACTTACTTACAAAAAAACGAGGCAGAATTAACCTTTTTATTTAAAAAAAAAATTTATATATACAAAGTGCTTCAAATAGCCACCACCTGACTTATATTTTTTTAAGTGGTGCATCCCATATATCCAAATATACTGTTTCAATAGTTTCAAAAGTTATATTGAATATTCATGTTTTTGTAATTATCAGGAATTTAGGAATATAGCTTTAATTTATGTCTTCTGCAGTTTGTTTCAAATGTTCATAAATGTTTGTAAATCAAAATTCTAAATTGGAAACAAAAAAAACTATTTTAATTTAACCTGTATAAATTCGGTATTAAGAAATCAAATTAAGAATATATTTATTTATTTATATGTTACTCTATACAAACTGTCTATATTGGGTGTAAACTAGTTATGGGACGCCCCTTCAGTTTTGAACGCTCTGAAAGATTTTTTAAAGCCGATTCTCTTAAAAACAAAGTAACAATTTAAAATAATATCATGCTTACGTTAAAAAAAATAAAAATGCTCACGACCTTTTTATTAAGACAGTGCAATATTGTTTGACATAATTAATTATAGATAAAATTAAATAATGCATGTCAAAGGTAGAAGTAAAATTCCATTGAAATTTTTAGTTTTTACATCATTTTCGTTAAAACCGGAAGTTGGGTATTTTGAATTTTTATGTCAAATAAATCTAAACTGCCTCTAATATAACCGATCTGAATTAAAACAAAAATCTGTCAGAGCGTTCAAAAATTATTGAGGTGGCCACTAACACGTTAACACCTGCTATTTTGAGGTACAGGAAATTCACCAAAATTAGATGAATATACTTAAAAAACTAAATATTGTACCTAGTGCACAATATAAAGCTTTATATTAATTATTTCAATTTAGTACAAGAACTAAAATGACGTGAATCTGTTCTAGTTGTACTTTGCAAAATTTAATAAATATTTAAAGAATATCAGACACGATTATATAAACGTTAAAATGAAGAACGCTCAACTGATTAAATAAAAATGAGACGTATATTAAAAAACTAATTTCAGGTCTTAATACTCTCAACAGTAGTATTCAGTCGTTGAATATAGAAAAATCTGAACATCCGGCTATATTTGAAGATGTTTTGTCACTATGTAAAAAAATATGTTAACGATATTATTTTATTAAATATACAGGGTATCCCCGAAAATAGTGCTTTCCTTAATGTTACGTGTAAAATGCACCATCAATAACAAAAAACTCTTTCGCGTACATGTTTATCTTAAGTCAGTCGTTTTAAAAAAATATTTCAGTTGTTTATATATCTGAATTAAATTTATGTTCTACAAATAAGCACCTAAAGCTGACAACGCCGCACCGTATTTCAGGTAGTTACTACGAGAAGCACTTCTCTAACAAAAACATAAGATCAACCACGCCGGGTTGCCAAATGTAATTTTGATTTAAACATTTTATACTTAAATTTTGAGAACTCCAATGGCTTGCCGAAAAAATGTTATAAGAATGTTTTGTTGTTGTACTATTTTTGTGGACACTCTTTATAATTGCATCATTATACTCTGTCAGTAAATTGTCTCTAATTTTTTCAGACAAATACATTTTTGTTTAAAAACTTTATAAAAAACCATGGTCATCTTTTATAAAATAAATTTAGATTTACGATATTTCCCATCTCTATTCTACTGGATAAATGAGACCGCCAAATGCAGTTATCAAATCAATTATTGTATATGAATATTTAATATTTTCACCAGGTATATTAACAATTTCCTAATAATATTTAATTGGGTTGCCGATCTAGGCAGATCTCCTTCAACAGGTTTATTTTTTAAGGAATGTTAAAAATTATATTAATTCGTTTTAAATTCCAATACCTAATTAGCTTAATTGTATGAATTAATACTTTAAATAATAAACAGGTAAATAAGTAAAGACTACCTACTTACTAATTTTTTAACTAAAATGAGCAATGTGGTTTATAGATTAGAGTAATTCCGCTTCAGAAAAATAGTATACAGGGTGACGCATTAGTGTGGCAAAGATCGATTAATTCGCTATTATTGAAGTTACGAAAAATAATATTTACAAAAAGTGTAGACAGTCTTGAGATTCACATTTTAAAATGAATTCCAAATATACAGAGTATTTAGAAACGTAGTGCCTGTCCAAAATGATGTTTTTTTAAATGGAATACCCTGTATGTTTTTACATTTTTATAAACCTCTTGTGGAGCTAATTTCAACGATGTATCATATTTCATGTCTATTATGTTTAACAAAGGATCTACAGTCACCTGAAAATAGCTTTTTTTTAATATAGATGTTTGTAGCAGCCAAACTGTTGAAAATAAATAAAAGGTACTTACATGACCATATCCTAACTTTTTAAGTTCTATGTTATGGCATTAAAAAATATTCAATACATAGTGACGAAAAATCAAATGGGATTTCAAATTTTTGATCACTCTGTATCGTTCGTAAATCAAAGTCGACAAGCCTAGAAGAATTTAAAAAAAGCAGTCGTAGATTTTCTCAAAAATTTGGGGAAAATTATAGAAAAAAAAATCTTTTCCAATATGGGTGATTGGAGATAATGTTCCTATCGTAAAATTAACAGAAACAAACAATTAAAACAGTCTTAGTACTTACAAAATTGTTTTAGAATAGAAAGTAAAGAGACCGACGAAAGAAAAGAAAATTCAAACAAAAAACAAAAACAAACAAGAAAAAACTAAAATTGAAATTAAAAAAATATACATATAGAAATACAAAAATGTGTTAATAAATTCCTGTTTAAGATGGAAACTTCAGGTGAGGTTGGTGAATCAAGATAATGGTATGGTAATAATGGTATCGATGCAGATGTTTTGGTGACTGGAATTAAGCTGAATGCTTTAGTTGTGATTTACTTGAATTATTCAAGTGTAATTTATCTTATAAAAATAGTTTTATAGGGCGCAAAATATTTTCTGAAACAAAGAAAAGGATAATATTTCTCTTCGTCATATTGTCTGTCATTACCTAAAAAGCTTCTATTTTCCCATACATTACTTCTTATTAATCCATAGCTTAGGTAATGGAAAAGCTACGAGTGTGATTAAAATATAAACGGTAATTTTGTTATAATCATTTATTGTTTCATAATATATACAAAAAAAAAATCATTTTTTCTACATAGCCTCCTTCACCGTCTTCTTCACTTTTGCCAACGATGTGGAAGTTTGAACAGTGCTTGTTCAAAGAAAGTTTTCGGGCGCGTCGTCAACCAATTGCGTACGTGCTCTTCAACTTCTTCGTTGCATTGAAATCTTTGCCCTCATAGCGATTCTTTCATGGCCCAAATAAAAAATAATCGCAGGGGGACAAATCTGGACTGTAAGTAGGGTGTTCCATGGTTTCCCATAGCATTTTCTCCAATTACTCTCTCTAGTCAGACATGGCTGTACTGAGAACAGAGTGCAGTTGCGGCCCAAGCTGGTTCCTCACTCCTAACATACCAGAATTCAACCCCCCACCCTACCACCATTCCCGGAAATACCTACAAAGTACAACTGCAAAATTAAAAACTTATAATTTACCCTTGAGTGGTTCTAATTCTCCCGGTCGCACAATGACCAAATGGCTGTAGTTTTATTAAATTAGGAACGATTATGTAACCCCTAATTATCTATTTTATCTATAGATATTATCAGTTGCTATCAACAAGTAAATATATTTTGCTGCATTGATAATGTTTCTGCGAAAATACTATTTTTAATCTCATAAATAAGTGCTGTTTATCTAAAAATCGATTGTAGATTATTATATTATTCATTTCCAAAAATACTTATATGGGCTTATGCGATACATATCTTGAGTCACGTGGGATTTACAGAAGTTTGAAAGAAATTGTAACATTTGAGTTTCCTTTATATACATACACTGTGTATCTAGCCTATGCAAAAAGTTCTTATATAAATCTTCTGAGATAGAGAGAGTTAAATCTTATGATTTTTAAAACTTGATTGATGACAATAATAAATATTAAAAGCTACAGTGTGATTCTCTATGTCTACGATATTAACAAAAACGAATACGTCACTGGATCTAGATCGTAGAACATAGGCGTTGCGTTTAATTTTTAAGAGGTATTAAACTTTAATTAAATTAAGCCATTTTTTACAAACATATAGAGTTAATATCGAAAGAAAAGTCATGGATGATAATACGGCTGGTTCGATTCATATGGAAAATTCCTAAGCAAGCTTCTCTTATTTTAGTGTCAATATCAGGAAAACTTGGAAGTAAGTTCGCCAAAATAAAATGAAGTAGATTTATTAATAATCTATACCTTCTAATAATTCTCATCATCAGTAAAAAAGATACAATTAAACACACATATTACATAATCGCAATCAGAAAAGTGGTAAAACAAAAATCCGGGAAGTAATATTTACTAAATACTAAATACTTCCAAAGATTTTCATCAAATAATCGTTACTTTAAAATGAAATAAAATAGGGCTAGATTAAATTGATTCTATTTGGTCGACATATTTACAGCTTCAGTAACTCAATAGGTTTATCGAAAATGGGCAACTTTTACAATATGAACACACGTAATCGTAATGTTTTAGAGTAATGAGAATTAGTTTACGATAAATGAAAAACATACGAAATTTGAGAAATGATCAAATATAACTTGCTGTGTATAAACTATTTAATTAATTTAACTTTCTTCTTCTTAACCTATACGGTAACAATTGTTGAAAATATTTAGTGCGGTACATGATGGAATCCATAAAACGCAAACATTTTTTAATAGTAACAAATTTAAATTTATATGCATATGCAGCATTAAAACAGTTCATATGGTTTATTCGATTTTAACCTGTATCCATTGCCATAATAGCAGATTAAAAATTTGATCTAAAAATTTATTTATACACAATTTTCACGATACGACTATGAGTTGTAATTTTTCTTTTTTTCGGACAGATCTGATTTCTTCGAATTCATCAATATAAGGTTTAATTTCTATCCATTTACATACACTTATAGGAAAAAAAATTAATATAAAGCAATTTATTATGAAGAAAATCATTACGATTTTACAACTGATGAAGGTATTAGAAATTTCATGTTTATTTATGACAGCCTTAAGCTGCTTAAAAATATTATTCTTACTTACCAACAAATAATGTTAAAGTGTTTTAAATATCTTCAGGTGTAATTTCTTGAACGTCGGTTCTGATTTTATAGAGATTTAGTCAGGTCCTTATAAATTAAAGCTATTCAGATGACACCAAAGAGAATATTTAACGGGGATAAATCCTTTAAAAAGTCAAAAAAATATTTTGTAAAAACCAAAGTACTGACATTAGAATATTACAACAGTTATTTAATACTAAATATTTTTTGTGATTTATTATTTTCAAATAAAATGCAAAACTTACACTGATTAATTCGTAAAATTCATATCTAAAAAAATAGTATATAAAATATACGATTTATAATTAAAATACGAATGAGGTATTCGTACAATACTGTAGAGTTCTGCATTATAAGAATAAATTTTAATAATTTAAGTTTAAAATACTATCAGTTATCTGTAACAGTTGAAAGCAACAGAAAATAAGCATAAATACCATAAATTGTTACAGTCTTATTCTGAATCTCTTTGTTCTTCTATTACGATCTTTGGTTCAGTTACACAAATCAATATTTATTTTATTCATTAATACACTCGTGAGATCTTATAAAACCTTTAATTAAGAAAAATTGTTGATTAGAATTTTGAAGTTTTTCCATACCAATTTAATTAGTTTACATGTAATGGCTACTAACTAAAGGCGACGTGTGTAATAATTTACTGTCTAAAACAATTCTAACAAGTTTTGAAGTTTTGACTTGTCTGATGAGTTGCAATTTAGAAGAGAAGTTCTCAAACCACCTTCATGGTGCCCAATACATTACTATGTAGTTTATATATTAACTTTATATTAAACTAGGTTTTCCTGTTAAAGCATGGCTGTCAGTCTTGCATAAAGATTAAGACGTATGTTATGTACAATTTGAGAGAATACTATTAACCAATTACTCAACGTCAAAATTATAAATAGATCAGAAAGGATTAGTATAAGGAGTTTTAAATCCTTTCATTATCCTCCTTTATTTAACAGTCATACCTTAAATTTTTGTAGTGCTGATAAAATACGTCACTTTTTACTTCACATGATAATTTTTAAGTTAAAAATTTAAAAAATGTATAACAAGTGTTCTGAGTTATGATGGAAAAGTAGGTATAATGTAATAACAAATAATTTTTCCATTTTATTTAAATTTGACTGTAAAAGGACAAAAATTAATAAATATTATTATTATTATTAACGGTTTCCTTGTTAAATTGTAAATTACAAATCTAAATTAATGATTCAAATTATGAAAGATATACAAGGGGTCCGCGAAAATATTGCATATTTTTAAATGGTATGTAGAACGTGTCATTTGCATTAAAATATTCTAATAAAATGTTTTTCTAATATTATTAGTTTACCCAAAAATTCAAGGAATATCTACTCGATGAATCATAAAATTGTGTTAATTTTCAGATGTTTTGGAACATTTACTCGTTTAAGTTTATCGTTTAGTAAAGTAGTTTCAATAATTCTGTGAAAAATGGCATTTTATTCAAATCAAGAATTTGACGATATGTTAATTAATCTAATCTACGATGTTTTGAATAAGTAACTCAAGAATTTTTGGAAGTGTAATAAGTTAAAAAACAGCAGTGAAAATCGTTCAAATTTAGTAATAATTGCTGAGAATATTTGTTTATACTTGACTGAGTTCTTGGTGTTGCCGGCTCTAGCAGCTTTTCGGTAAATAATTTTTGTAGAACTTCTAATAATCCCAAATCTTTACTAAGACCTAAAGATGGCATTTTAGCCGAAACTAATCGTTGTTGTTATTTTTAAGTTTGAATTAAATAGTTGTGGTAAAGATTTTGTATTTTTATTAGAAGTTCTATAATCCCTTAATACCACATTTGAGAATATGGATAATCTCCTTCAAACAATTTTTGGATCGATCTAAAATACTAATATTTATTTCTTTGAAAACGGTGGATTTTAGAAAACAAATTTATAAGACATTCACTAGTTTTATTAAGAATTTAATTTATCAATATTAATCAACAAACTTGCTTAGACAATTTTGTAGGTTTAACAACTTTTTACAATAGCTTAATATATTTTGAGAAACCATATTATATCAAGATGTCACTTGACCATGATTTTCTGAGAGTAACGAGAGACCATCTAATTTAAAAAAAAATGATAAATTCCATCAGTGTTTCGTAATTGGCAAGTTTTAAGGTTTAAATTACTATGAATAAAGTTTATTTCTTTTATCACTTCTAGTTTTATTGGATTGTAAAAAAGTTCCCGTTTTTTGAGTCACTCTATATAATGAGTTTACATAAAAATGATGTTAATATCATGGTTTATAATCACAATTACTAAAAACTTTCGTCAAAAAAGTTTCATCATCTGGAATAAATGGAATAATATTTTTTGTCTAAATTTATGTCTCTGTGTCAATTTTGATACCAATCTTTAAATTCATTGTGAAATTATAATAAAAAAACGAAAAAAATACTTTAATACCCTGTATATTTTGCCACAGCAAGATTTTATGAAGGCATATTTGGTCCAATCCGCATATTTTGTTCTAAATAAGTTGCGTTTACTTTATGTGCCAATAGTTACGACTCTACCTGTATATCAAGGAACTTTGAAATTAATGATGTAATGTAAATTGCCTGAGTGTTAGAAAGTATTTCGCGTTGAAATTAAATGAACAGTTATTATATCGCATACAAGGCGATTTTTCCATGATACACCGATAATAATAATAAGTAAAAGACCCACTAAAATTAAAAATAGCTATTTTTTTAATACCGTTAAACAAATTTATTATAGATATTCAACGAGATTTCTTATTCTTAGTCTGAATAATTTTTTTTCAGGAGTGATTTTCTGTAAGTTATGATCACGTTGATTTTTTGCTAAGTCGACGTTTCATTTATTCTATTTTATCATTTTATTTCTAATTCTGATGAATGTACATATTTTTTTAATGTAACACATTTACATACTTTTTCTAAAACCAGACATTATTGTCCTTTTGTTACAAATTAAAATGGACATAAGAAGCTATAAAGTTTTGGATATTTTTAAACGAGAAAACAAATAAAAGTTTTCAAAAGACGTGCACTGATGATAACCGAAACAAATTTATGTAAAGGAGTTTAAAAATATTAAAGTTTTAGTATTTATTTGATATTAAAATTAAATTAAATTTTATTGATTTTCAAAGTAACGGAGCGAATGAGGTGGTTTTAATTTTTATCTTTATGCTGTTCCTTCCATGAGTACGTACGTCCATGTTTATAAACTCTGATTTTGAGCCATTGTATAGTTCAATCAGTATAAATCTTATCACAATATTTAAAGTTGATTTTATATGTTGAGGAATTTGTCTGTCATAGAAATAAATACTCTATTAGTTTTGGTTTAAATAACACTTCTGCGATATTTAAAACTTACACGTCATTTCAAAAAAGTACACTAAGCCTCTGACAAAGACGAATTTTATGAGCATTGAATAACGTGTTAAATTTCTCAATATAGTTAAGATGGGGGGTGTTAAAATTTTAAGATGGATTACCTTCCTTAATACATTATCGGATTTACCAAGACAATATTAGTATAATTAATTGGCAGTATGAAAATGCAACCCTCATTTCTATTTTTATTGTACACGTGTACGTGTACGAAGTTTAAATAAACAAAAAGTTTACGATCTAACAGATAATTGGAGCAAACGAAAATAGAAAATTGCATTTAATTGTTCGACAATAAAAAATTTAATGACTGTTTTAAATTACTTTTAAATGTAGTTAGTTTAATTAAATATGTCTACAAGAGCACTCCAATTAAATTGTTAATGCAGGACTACTGCGGGAAAACAGGGTTATTTTAGACAATCAGAATATATAGATATAGATGTAATGAATTATTAAAAATATTTTGTCTTTATTTAGTATGAATTTTTGATATTTTGTGTACATTATAAATCCGTTAAAGAATCAGATAAATATTCTGTTTTTTCTATTTACTACTATATCTAAATTACTAACATACAGGATGGTCCAAATGAAAGGAATAAATTCATTATTTCGTAAATCCGCGATTTTAGGGGAAAATCCTGAAACCCGTCGATTTTTATTTTTAAATGGGCGCTTCGTCATATCTCCTTTTTATTTTTGACGTCATCTATGTGAGCGTGATGACGTCATCAATAAAATTTTTAAATAAAAAAGAGAGTCTTGTAATACATCAATTGCAAGGTCTTATATTAATATGTCTAAATAATTAATTCTTGTATATTGTCAAAAAAATTATTTATTAAATTTTTAATGTTACAATAAATATTATAAATAAAAGTACAACCAAATTTAAAGCAAGTGCTCTTATCTAACCCATTTTTTCAATATCTTTCTCTAACCAGGTTTGGTTAAATCGCATTTTCAAAAAATGACAGATTTCTTATAACAGCATTTAACTTCATATGATAAACACTTCAACCAATCATTATCAAATAAAATGTACAGTATTATTTCTTGCTATAAATTTTTTAAAATATAATATTCTTCTTTCCGTAAAAAAAAATTGGTTATTATTATACAGGTATTTATTATTTCCAGCATGATATTTAGATATGTACATATAGTCGAAACATCAATAACTGTTAATTCTAAAAAAATTCTTTTCCGAAGAGGAAGTTTTCTAATAAATATTGGGAATAAAATTATATTATAAAAAAGGCCGAACATGTAGTGGTTAGGAATCGTAGCAATCAATAAATTTTAATGAATCTGTACTAAAAATAGGTTGAAATAAATCACAAATTTTGTCAGTGGAAATAAATTAAATGTTCCCTTTTTTATGGATTCTGGACACAATGTAAATTTATTTCGCAAAATTAATTTCTTGTATATCAGTGGTGTGGATAAGGAGGGAATAATGTAATTTATAATTAATAACAATATAAATAAAATATTATTAATTAACATCGTAAGAAATATAGATATATCGTAAAGGTTAGTGGGAATAAGACCAACAAAAAACAAAATTCCATTTATAATACGCCGACGTTTCGATTTTACTTTAAAAACTTTTCCAATCAATTTTTTTTCATAATTAGCCTTGAAAAAGATTTTAAATTAAAATCGAAATATCGGCATATTATAAATAGAATTTGTTTTTTTTTTGGTCCTATTTCCACTAACCTTTACGAATTTACTAATTAAATAAAAAAGCATAGTTTAAATTATATAGGTAAAATAGTATTCATTACAAAAGAAAACTTTTATTCAATATGTCGCTGAGATATTTTTAAGTTTAATTGTACTTTTCTTGTTTTTTAAAAACTGGCGCGCCAACGAGTTGGATTCCACCATCCTTAAAAAATCCACGTCGATCTCTGAACACGGCTTATATTTAATATGTGCAATCTTTTTAAAATGTGCGGAAACGTTTCATTAATATATGTCGGGCACTTTTGTGTATTTATTTCTCGAGAGTATTAAACCATTCTCTTCTCTTTTTTTAGCATCATTAGATTATTAAAATTTATACTGTTTATAGGTTTCGTCAAGCATAAACAACAACCCTTAGTGACAGGTGTAATGGGCCATAAAGAATAGATCCTTTGTAGTTATTTAGGCTGTTCTTACATTAGTAAATCTTTAAATACCTATTCCACGAAAAAAGTATAAAAGACATATAGATGGTTTTCCATGGTTGATCAAACATAGAAAAATTCAAAATGGTTACCTTCAAAGGTTAAGATTAGTTTTGATCATCTCTTTACGATGCTAAAATAGCGAAACGGATGTCGAGTGCAGTTTTTTGGTTTTGTAATAAACGGTTTTCGCCGAGCGGAAGCAAAGACGTGGTTATTAGAATAGATTTGTTAACGAAACAGGTTAGATCAATTAATTGATAGCTATACTATATTACTAAGGAAAATTGGCTGATTCTGAGAGACGCCCAGTATGTAGGTATATTTATAGGTCACTCAATCACAAAGAAATTAACTGTTTTGGGCGAGGAATAGTTGAAAAATACAAATAAAAATTACATGAAGAACAACGAGTGAACGCAGAGTTCTTTAATAAACCGTTTGACTCTAGGTTAACTAATTCAGAAAAGTATCGGCATATTATAACAAAATTTAACAAGATTCAAAACATTTGATTACGTAGGTACTTTTCGGGTCGAACTTTCTAAACTGAACTTTTAGAGCTACTTTTTGTTTTTACAATACTAATTATAATCTTCAGTTCGGAGAATTATTGATGGGAAAACAATTTGAAATATGTACAACTCTTTTTGTGAAAGGAAAAATCCCTAAAAACCTTTCAACTGTAAATTCAAGTTACTACAAATATGCCCATTATTTTTAAATTAGAATTATAAAATTCATCTGCTGTATCTTTTATAGCATTAGCATATATTTTCGGTAATACGCCTTTAAAAATGAAATTTAACGTCTGTTAGTCGATATTGAAATTATTTGTATAATTTTCCCGAAATAACCATTGCGAACCCTTGTATTTAAAAACTCTCAGGGCAGTTTATTTTTTGACTATTGAATTTGTAAATTTGAACATAAATGCTTTTATTGAAATATTCCTTGAAAAATAAAAATTTATAGCTTTCGTAATTTGATTTGCTTTCAGAGGCGGCTCCGTTAGAGATTGCTGAAGCGTTTAATATAGTTAAATTTTTACAATCGATTAATATGTAATGCTTCTGTAATAATAAGAATATCTACAAATATTTTGAATACAATGGAAAAATTGAATTTCTTGTTACATACGGTATAAATAAATTAGCACAAAATATAGAAAACTTCCAGTTCTAATTTTAGTTCCAGATATGAGAAAATATACAAAAAAAGATATTTTTACAAATTAGTTCTGCCTGGGTGAAAGAATAAGTACCTAAAGTGAAAACGTGAAAACATTGATTGATGATTAAACATAAAATGGAATGAAAAATAGGGGAAACCGCACGAAGAAACGAGAAAAAGAATGTGGTTCTAACAAACTATTTCTTCGTAAGGTTGATTCCATATGGGAGAGTTTGTGAAATTGTTAGCAATGCAGATTTTCCATTTTTATTTGTTTTTTAATTTTTCTTGTGGTATTTTGTTTTCAATTTTTGTGGAGTACACCAAATTTTGGAAGTTACTTAATTCCCCATAGACAGTAGGGACAATACAGGAGGAAATTTGGCAGTAAGCAGTTTAAGCATATCTTTGTTTAACTAAATGTTTGGTTACACATTTTGCCTCAGAGGCCCAGAAAGTCCAGAAATATTTCCCTCTTATGTTATATAATATTTACTTTTTACTTGTTGGGTTTCTTTTTAAGAGTAAAGTTTAATCTGTTTTATTCGGATATTGTCAAAAGAGAAATTTCGCTTTGTTTAAAGTCAGTTTTATTATCAATATAGTTTGTTCTTTTCCTTCACATTTTGAACATTTTTATACCTGTTTAGGAGTTGTAAATCTGTATTCCAAGCACATTCAAAGTTTTAGATACCAACTCTTTTGCCCGAAAGAGAATAACTTTAGCATAAAATGTAATACAGAGAATATCCTTAAAATTTACAAGGTTGTCAGCTTTTAAGAATCCGAGGGAAAATCCAACATGCCTTAATCATAGGTGGACAAAATTTGTTAGAAATTCAATGAATTTTAAACAGAAAAATTATTATTAAACAAAATTACCTAAAACATCTAATTTATAAAAAAAACTTTAATTTGAGATCTAAACTGAAAAGTAATATATTCTCCATTTCATTTGCCAAATTTCTCTGTTGAAAACACAGAACCCTCATCCATTTCTATTATACTTATGCATAAGTTATTGAAAAAATTTAAAAAAAGAACACAGTATTCATCACATCAGTAACACTTCTTATACAGGGTGTTACTATATTCGACCGACAACGCTTTACCCCAGAGAGCTCTCGTTAATTGATGAATTTTGATATGGGAACATAAACCCTTAAAGGGCTTAGTTTCCGAGATACAGGGTGTTAAAAGTTTGAAATCAAAATTAAAAATTTGTCATAAATCAGAAACGCCTCCAAATATTTTTTTCAAATTTTGGTGACCAATATGCTCTTTAAGAAAGTAATATTTTGACATAAACTGACTTTTGAAAAATTTAACCAGTGGCGCGCTATCAGGGTTTGTGGCAACTTTTATCCCCCCTATCTTTTACGCCACTGGAACAAATATTTTTTTTTTAATTTTTTTAAATTTTCTGTTCATTTTTAGGTAAAAAAGTAATAACCTTTTATGCAGCTAAAATGAACGGTGTTGTAGATATTTGATTCTGAACAAAAGTCTGCAAGTACTTATCAATTAACGAGAGCTCTCTGGGGTAAAGCGTTGTCGGTCTAATATAGTAACACCCTGTATGGGCATAATTTCAGTTATTTTCTTCAATCGCGAATCACAGATACGCCGTATCTGAGCTCGACAACCGATAGTTGTTTTTAACAAGTTTACAATCACAACAATCTTCTAATTTTTGAATAACTAAATGTGTATTAAAAACATATTTTTCTTAAAAAAGATTAAAGTAGCAATATAGTGATTAAGTGAAGAAAATTGAAAATCTACTTAAAAAAAAACTATTTGTGTAACAATGTAATAATGTAACTTTTACCAATTATGAAAATATTCAAAAGTGAATTTATAAGAATTTGGAACATTTCAATGATTGAACTATATAATAAAACAACATTGAGGCTTTTTATTTCTATTCCTAAGTGCCTAGAATATTTTCAAACCACGACCTTAAGCAGTTCATTTTCTTAAAAAAATTAACAAAAAACACAATTTTGGCCTTTTCTGCTTTTATCATATTGACAACGATGTTTCGTTTTCTATTGTTTACTCTAGAGACACTTAGAACCCTTATCAGTGCATAAATAAACCTTTTGAGGACGAAATGTGGATAGATTTATAATTAATTAGAGTATAATAAAATCTCATTAGTATTTTTTCATTACTCTTTCAATAAAATATATCGACAACTCTGAAATTAGGTTGTAACTAAACCGTCCAGGAGTGGTGTGAATTTATTTTTTATTTCAGTTTGTTAAACACATTTGCAATTTTGACTAACAAATCGGAATATTTCGGCATGTGTACGTGTGTGGGTCATACATTTCGCTTTATCTGTGAAGGTAATTGAAACGCTTTTAGTATTTATGATTTACTAGATTTCGTTTGTAATTTAATTGTAAAAAAACATTTGCGTCATAAATATACAGTATTGATTTAAGTACTTGTTTTCTGATAAATATACTGAAGATTTGTTTCTACGATTGCTTGTCTATTATACTACAATTTTACTATTTCGTTGGATTAATGGTGAATCTCTAATCGATGTGAAAATTATAAAAATTAGCACTCGAATATTATTTGAGATTTAACACTAAACAAAACGTCCTGATATTCATCAAAATTAAGACAAACGAAATAAGTCCAAAGAAGTAGTAAAATTCCAGCATTTATCTTTATGTTTTTGTTGTGGATCTATAATATAGATGGCTTATATGTTTGACACCACATGTAGTATTAAATAGTCTTATACCTAGCGAGAAGGCATGTAATTCTTGCGATATTTTATAAACGAATATATAACATGTTGCAATTAGTCGATAGCCTTAGTGTAATAATAAATAAAGCATTCAGATGCTTTCAGGACTTTGCTCTTATTTGGTGGACGCCCAGTATATAGGTACACTAATGGGTCAATCAAGCAATAAATGAAACTAAGCCGAACTTGTTCTAAATTATTTATTCGGACGAGAAATATGTTAAAATTAACAATAAAATATCGAACAGCATAACTATTTAATTAACAAAATGAATTAATTTAAATAAATTAATAAAATGATACATCGAATCTAAACCCTCGCCGAGTTTATCGATACTCAGAATTAACTAATTTAGAAAATGCTGGTAAATGAAACTTAGTAGACAAGAAAGATTAAAGGCAATCGTGTAATTCACGTTATTCAGAAACAAAGTTAAAATAACAACTATTTTCAAAAATTGTCTTTTGTCGCAAGCACTCATTGGTCGTGACGATAGTAATTTTTGTTTGTTACTTAAACAATAATTAAATTAATTGTTTCAACTCTTTCTTTATGAAAATTATTCATAATACATATGGAAAGATAAATAATACTTATCTTGAATTTCCACAGTCTTTCAAAGCGTTTTAATATGTATTAAGGTCTACCTAGGTTTCGGTTTCTGACAATATCATTTTCCAAAGCAGATAGAAGATTAACAGATCTTTTTTAAAAACGTAAAGAAATTTCATCTCATAAACCTGACAACCAATCATTATTCAGCAATATTCTTCTTTTTCTAAAAATATATTTGCTTAGTATTATTTACTTCAAAAGGTGATCTAAGATAATTGAACTTCCCAGGTTTAGTTGTTCATTCAATACTGTATATTGAGGATATTTTAGGTATTTCTTTATTTCATATTTTTCCAAAAAATCAAATTTTTCTTTCTTGTCACTTTTATGAAGTATTTCCACTGTTGTTTCCATTGTGTGATTAAGTGTTTGTGTTTGGTGTCAATGAGGTGTTTTGCGTAATGTGACTTATCTGGTTATTTTAATCTACTAGATAGTAAGTGTTTACAGTACCTTATGTTAAAATTTTTAAGGATCTGGCCAATATAGATGGCTTTACATACGGACTATTTAGTTTGTAAATACCCGATTTTGAAAATTTATTAATTTTAGGTTTTACATTTAATAAAAATGAACCTACTTTCTTACTAAAATATACTGTAGAAGATGTTGTACGAGATATAATTTTTGATAATATATTTTTGGGAACAAGAAGAATATTGCTTAATAATGAGTTCTTTGTCAGGTTTATGACATGAAATTTATTTAAGTTTTTAAAAAAGATCTGTCAAACTCTTTCTGTCTTGGAAAATGGTATTGTCAGATACCGAAACCTATGTAGACATTAATACATATTAAAACGCTTTGGAAGACTGTGGAAATTCAAGATAGGTATTATTTATTTTCCATGTTAATTTAAACAATAATTTACTGTTTTTTTTTCGGAATATTATCGAATATTCGGTTCTTTGCAAATCTGAACAATATCCCTTAGATTAGAAAATTTATTACGTTACAATACTGAATGAGAAGTTTTTTACAGAAGAGAAAACCTTGAAAACCTTATACCTCTACCTCATCCTTCACCAAGCTATGCTTATCCTTCACCAAACAATGCTCCTTATGTATACATAAAAATTACGATCATAAATTAATCTTTGCTGTCGTTTGAAGTATCAACTTTACATTTTAGTGATAATTCCTTCTAAAATGAAATTCAACATCTATTACTTAAGTTTCAAAATTACTTTAGTATATTTTTTCTAAAGATCTCCTGTATTCAAAAGATTTATACTTTTTCAGACAACCATTGGCTGTTGACTAGAAATAGAAGTGTTTTTATTGAGATTTTTAGATTTGTTAGGTATGAGGATTATTAAATTTCTAATTCTTTTATGCTACTTTTACAGAGTTGGCTCTGTTACAGATCTGTTTATATAAATAAGAGAAAAAGAACCATAATTAATCAGATTTGATAATAAAAATCCAAATATTTTTTAAATATACATTATAATATAATGTCCAGACAACAATTAGCCCCAGAAATATACATCAGTTGTAACCACACATGTCCAATTAAATTTTAAAGTTTAGAAAAACTTTATAGGGTCTATTTAAACAAAAGTATTCCTGCAGCTCTAAATCTATAATAAAATTGTTTATTAATACCTGTTGCAAATAAACTCTTATTTCATTTTATTTTGTAACAAATTTTATATACGAACACAAAATTTCTACATATGTATGTCCTGCACTGAAACAAAATTGTCCAATGCTAATTTAGGACATAATTAGTACACAGAGAATCTTTCTTGCAGCGTGACAACAAGGTCGAGTCCTTTATAGACTTTGTCAGGATATATTCAGAGGACCTTTAATTGCCAAACATTTTTGTAACCCACTTTGCCAAGTTTTAATTGCATTTTGTAACCTTTGTCAAATCGTGGAGCACATTTCCGCAAAACCGATTTAAAACCAACGTCTGCTACAGACTTCAGTAAAATTCTAAATTCTGAACAAAGAATTTACCTCAAGCAACAGTTTAAAATTTTCGTATAATGTAAATTAAATTGGGCTCCTGATTATCTCTTAATTATTTCCTACCTTATTGTTATGTATGTCCGCATACTTTAAATATCTATGAAATAATTTAAATAATGTGAACAAAGAATTTCAAATCGTGGACACAACAAAACAGATGAAAATTATTCATTAAAGACATTCACATATAGAGTTACTAGAAAGTTTAATTTATTTTTAGTGTAAATTTAGATATATTTATACATAATAAAATTACATAAATCTATGCACAAAACTACTTGCCTGAGAAAACTATTTAAATAAAAAGTTCAATTTGGGAAAATGAGGATATAATGAATAAATTAGTTTAAAGTGTACTGTACATATATTATTATTGTAATTTATTATTAGTCTAAATT
This sequence comes from Hermaeophaga mercurialis, assembly GCA_951812935.1. Classification (NCBI taxonomy): domain Eukaryota; kingdom Metazoa; phylum Arthropoda; class Insecta; order Coleoptera; family Chrysomelidae; genus Hermaeophaga; species Hermaeophaga mercurialis. Next base: position 46,040,774 of record OX638358.1, read on the forward strand.
TTTCTTTTCTTTTTTACGTTATAAAAGTATTAAATTTATACAAAAGTAATTCCAGTTAATCCTACTGAAAGCTAAAAGAAAAATTTCAGTTAGAAATTGTAGATTTTTATATATAAATTTGTTCAACATTTACACAATATTTTTAATGTAAATTTATATATATTTTTACATGTTTAAATTTAAAAGAAGAAAGATAAAGTTCAATCCAGAAAATTCAGATAGAATTCAAAAATGTTTAAACTTCACAATGTTTTATTTATATTGTAAGTTGAAAGTTAATTTTTTACATACTAAAACTACATAAATTTATACACAACAATGATTGTATGTTAATACTATTAAAAGAAATAGGAAAAAATTTAATCAGAAAAAGTAAATATAATAAATACATTTATTTAACATCCACACTATATTATTGTTTTTAATATAAAATTAATAAATAAAAAAAATATTTTTCTCTAACCAGGATTCACTAAATCACATTTTCAAAGTTATTTTTTCTCAGTTACTAACTTTGTATGTCTTTTGATTTTCCAAATATGCTATAAAATAATAAATCATCGTTCATATGTACAGGATCATATTATCTCTTATTAGAGCTTTCATATTTTTTTTACCCTTGTATTCAGAAAAATAATTCTATTTGGAATTTCTGTATAGAAAGTCGTCAGTTTTTACCTAATTTTAGTCCCCAATAATAAAAATATCGAGCATCTAACTTATGATTCTATGTTCACTCCTATCGTTTTAAACAAGCTATAAACATTGTATTTCAAAAATGTAAGAACATGGATATTATAAATAAATATCTTTTAAATTATTTATTAGATTCATTTCTTAGTCTCTTATGGAAATATCATTTATGACAGTATATATTTACAGGCAGCTGAGCACCTATTGAATTTTGTCGTAAATAATTAAATCCCCACTGAAGTATTATTACTATTGTAAAATGGAACATCAGCAAAATGTTGACGATTTTTTCATGTCGACCTGAAAACCTATTGCGAAAAAATTAAGGAAACTAACAGTAAATTATTCAATTTTTAGCCATTTGAGGTACCAGAAAATATTATAATAATTAAAATAAATATGTAAAGATAAATTATACTTATCTTGAATTTCTACAGTCTTCCAAAGCATTTTAAAATCTTTTAAAATCGGCCCAGGTTTCGGTGTCCAAAACCATTCTCAAGATCTAATAGAAGAGTGGTGTGTTTTGGACACCAAAACCTGGACCGATTTTAATAGATTGATTTCAATACATTTTAAAACGCTTTAGTAGGTAGGTATACCAACTAGAAATTTATTATTTATTCCTTTCATTCATGTCCCTAAACTCTCGAACACTGCTTTTCTGAAAATTATGCTTTGATTGGAAATGGTAAAACTGCTACATAATAATATATACAGGGTGGCCAAACGAAAACTAAACAGAGCCAAGAGTTCGAAAATAGACTTTACTATTTTTTACAGTAAAATGGACATTTCAAATAGTTTATAAGGTAGATATAGATAGTTAATTGCATGTGTTTTATTTTAAAATTTTTTTTTGCAAATTAAAATACTTTTGTAAAAGTTAAATAACCAACAAATAAAAATTTAAACATGTAGACTAGACTTTCATCCTTATAGTTAAGGGTTCTAACCTCTTAATCTGCTAATCATTTCTACTTGTATTGTGCTACAAATTGTTTTCTAGTTTTATAGAGCCACCATAAACCTAAATATCGAATTATTTTATATTCATACATCTGTAAAGTACCACTTTCTAGAAAGATCATTCTAATCAAGAAAGCATGTCCATAACTCCAGAACGGTGCATTTGATGAAAATTTTGTAAGAGGTTCTTTTTGTATATATTCAAAAAATCATGATTTGAAATTAGTTCCACTTATACAGGTAGTCCCAAAAAAAGATATGTATTAAAGTTATATTTTTTTAAATGCAGCACCCCGTATGTTTTTCATTTTTATAAACTTGTTGCCGAACTGATTTCAACGATGTATCACACTTGATGTCTATTATGTTTAATAAAGGATCTCGAGCTACCTGAAAATTCAGATGTCTGTAACAGTCAAATTATTTGATACAGAGTGGTGAAAAATTTAAAATTGCATCTTATTTTTGATTACTCAAATATTTTTTTAATGTCACAGCATAGAACCTGAAAAGTTATTCCATTTAAAAAAACATAACTTTGATTCGTATCGGAAATATTGAACACCCTGTATAATTCAAAATAATTTTAAATTGTGTATCTTAAATCTCTTAATCATTTCCGTTTACAAAATTTTTGATATCAATAATAACAAGAGTTATTGCACTTTGTTGTAAGATTGGTACACCTTGTATATATACATGTATATTTGTCTATAAATACGTCGAGAAACTGATACAAACATTTTAGTCGTTGCTTAGAGTCATAGATACAATATAGATTCCCTTCTCCTTTGAACTACTCAGTTTGAATTAATGCTCAATGGAAGTAGTTTATAAACGATATTTCGTTTCTTTGATGTAGGTATAGATACAGTGGAAATTAATATTTATAAATGAGCATACTGATTTTAGATTAAACTACATGATTGGCTACACGCTGTACCAAATAAGTAACTAAATTTATTGATTTATTCATTAAGAATATTTTATAATATCAACCTTTTCATACATTTGCATGGACTTTAATACCTGGACACGAAATACGAAAAGGTTCCGAGTTATAAATTCCCAGTCAGCTTTACTTCAGTATTATATGCATGACGTTTGTATGATAAATGAAGTCATTTTCTGTTCTTTTGCTAAATAAAATTTATCTTGTTACTCACAGGGGAGAAGCCTAAAGTCAGCATTTTAAATATTGTGATCTTTTGGAATGACGATTTTAAGCAAATTCTAAAAACTTAATATAAGAAGATTTTTATATTTTAATACATTTATAATGTTGCTCTTTATTATATCATGTATTTTATTCTTATTGATATAATTTTATTATCAGTTTGTCTACAATGAGGGTAATGTGCAAAAAAATGTTTGTTTGATGCTCTATAAATATATTTTTTCACAATCATTATATGTATACTGTATCTAGTTTAGTGAGACCTCAATAATAATATGAAGTAAACCTAAAAATACATTATTTTATTAATAATAATAATAATAATAATAATAATTAGTAGTAGTGATGCTTATAATATGTTATTATGTTATTTCCTCCTTCTAAATATTCCTGAATTTTACTATTTTTTGAATATTTTGTTAACGTGCCTGAAATACGCTTTGTCTAATATATAGTTTTATTTTCGATAATAGTGTTTATTTAAACCAAAAATCAAACAGAGTATATTTAATATCCTGTCGATAGTCTAAACTGCTCTGTTTTTTATTGTCACACAATGATCCTTGGGACGTGCTAATTAAAAGGGCACCTTCATCATGTCATAGCACGTCCATGGATCGCGCGGTAATAAAATGGAATAATAAACATTATTAAATTATTCAAGAAACGGCAAGATCCAACGTGTCACAATTAAGCGGATCCTCTTCTGGATAAGGGAATAGTTTCCTTAAGGGCGTAAGAGTAAGAGACATGTTCAACAACAGTTACAATTAAATAAAAAACAAAAAGTGCTCAACAAATATATAAATAAGAATTCATACCAAGGGATGCTCTTCAGGGGACCTATGTCGCTTATAACACTTAGACACCAATAAGTAAACTTCGCCCACTATCGGGGGTAGCTGATCTCTTTCCAATAGTAGGGAACCGCTTGAATCCCCAGACGGGGACCACTGAACTCATTGGCAATGTAATCGTTTCGTTAATTTGAAAAAATAAGAATAATGCCGTTTTTGTATGTGACATTATTTTACAATAACAACAACCTTTCAATTACCATTCATTTTTTGCTCAAAAGAGCAAAAGTCACTATAGGATTTTTACTATTATATCGTGACTATCAAACTACGTTTTATACAAATAATCAATTTAATTTTAAGGATTAGGATACTCATTACTCCATTTTATTCAGAGGAATTATCCCTTTTATCTTATGCTTGAACCCTTCCCAAATTTGTTACTGAACAGTTAATTATACTTTTTTTCTTGAGTATATCTAATGAATTTTCCAAATTTGGCAAAATAAAGGAATCAAAAAATTGGTTAATCGCTTTAAAATTACAATTCCTTTCTCCCTTTGCGCCATGTGATTTTTCATTTCTTTCTTATTGCCTTCCCAATAGTTAAATTATTTTTCTATCGAATCCACATTTTAATATTTTAACAGATGTCTTGCCAATAAAAAATTACACTGAGTGTGTCAGATACAAATAAACTTGGTTCATTAAGAAATTGAACTTTTAACTTTATTCTTCAACTTATAAGCTGTAATTCTTTCAACTGTCAATATGACTAATTTTAATTTATCATAAATATTCTAATCTTTTGTGTTTTGAAAAAACTTATTTTCAATAGGTATTCAGTGTTAAGTACTTTATAAATACCTTAGGCAGTAATTAAATAACCGTATTCAATTACTGCACCTCATTTTCAGTGCCTGAGAGCTTAAAGCGACACCTGCTATTTCAGAATTAAGTGTAGAAGTGTTGTAAACATCCCTTTCAACCCTTCTCTCAAAGAGCCGTTTCAAAATACTACAATTCGTTTAAAAAAATTTAACATACTTTTTTATACTAATAGAGCGAATTTATAATAGAGGCTCATATCTTTTGAAAATAGCTGTAATCCTATAAATAATTTCATTAATAATCAAATAATTAAGAAATAATGCTAATATTATTTAGTTATAAAATGGCTAAAGGTCATTTGGCTGGCAGTGGATTAATTCACATATTTATATTTTCATATTTACTTTTCGTTTTCATATTTTTATATTTACTTGTACTTCCACAGTTTCTTAAATTCTAATATCTTTTATTTTTCTTTGCTGCTTTGTTTAGGTCATCTACATTTATTTTATATTTTTTTTGAGTGTAACGTGTGTTTACCATGTTAAAATACGATAAAGCTTTTTGCGCATTGTCTCTAGTGAATTGTTGATTGCGGAACGTGGCGCTCGTCAGTTCTGAGCGCGTAGTGAGCACGGAAACATGTCCACAACAATAAAGTTTCCCGCCAAGTGCGAAGTGCGCGTTGTAATTCGATTTCTTTATGCTGCAATGCGACCGAAATTAATTCATGAATGAGTAATGTGTACGGAGACTTAAATAAGTGGCACCAAAGTGCAACAATGCTCCAGGAACTTTGAAGCAGGACATACAGACAGTCAGGAAAGGAAGTGATCGTCAACTGATGAAATAAAACATTTTTAATTTGGACTGTGATGTTAATTCTTCTCAAAAAATAGGTTTGGTATTTTGGAAACGCACTCTTTACTTGCAAAGCGATATTTGATTATGACTAATTTATTGTAAACTCATTTAAATAAAGATATTTTTTCTTCATTATAATATTAGTATACGAGAAAAAATTATCCTCCTTGTAGGTATTCCATTTACTTTCCTATTTAAAATTGCTTGACATATTACAATTAATAATCGTTTCGGATCGAGAATATCTGAATCCCTTTTCTAAAATAATTTTCTTGATATTAATAAACTGTAGCCCTTTGGCGTTTACAAGATAGCTAAAGCTGACAATAAGAGGAAATTTACCGCTTTACCGCCCAATATATTATTCATTTCTCTTTGAAAACATCTGCATAATGGAAAGTCTGCCTAAACGGCACTTGAGACCCTTTACCTCCGAGCACTTACTTGATATGTACTTGTTTGTACTCTTTGCTGATGTTGCAATAATGAATAAAGCTTACCCTTGAAATTTAAGCATTCTAATACTCGTTACACTTTTGTTGGAATATAATTTGCTGCGCTCGGAAAGGTCGTTTATTTTAAATGGATATAAAGAAAGAGAAACTAAAGCAGCTAAAATTAATCTGATCCCCACATAATTTTCGGTTTATTCTCGAAATTCGTGTTGTTTAATGATTTCATAGATGTTGTTATAAATCGTTTGGTTAAATGATTTAGTGACCAATCCAAAAGAGTGTCCAAAGTCCACAAAGTTTTTGGAAACAAAAAATAAATCCCTTTTTGTATATAATTTGCATACGATATATATGAGGATAGATCCATTTGCGCCGCACCTGACCCATTTATTAACCAAAACAATTGTTTATCTTCCCGTCGCATAGTGATCTGTTGTGTAAAGACGCAATATACTGACAAGTCTGAACCTGTTGAAACGTGCCTACAGTAGACGCCCGAATTTAAGTAAGTTACATCTCAGTATCAAAATGGATCGTGTGGAGCAACAAGCTGTGATTAAATACTTATTTTTGAACCCCCAATATAAATTCATAAAGAGACAGTCGTGTACAAAGGAAACATGCAGGTGGATGGCCCTCTAATGGTATATATCACATAAGAAAATGTTAAAAAGCTCCATGATCTCGTATTGCAAGATCGACGTATGACTATTAGACAAATAGTAGATATTGGTCTCTCATACCATGTGGTATATAACATACTTACTACCGAATTATACATGAAAAAATTGTCTGCAAGATGGGTACCACGAATATTAACAGATTCACACAAGCAAACTGGAAAATACATTTGCAGTCGATTTTTAACACTGTATAGACAAGACAAAGAAAATTTTCTTGGTAGGTTATTGACAATGGATGAGTCCTGGATTCATCAGTGTGATGTTATGACCAAAGTGCAGAGTAAGGGATGGACACATCGAGGTTCCCCACCGCCGAAAAAATTCAAGATGCAACCTTCAGCAGGAAAGGTCATACTATCCGTATTTAGGGATGCTAAAGGTGTAATTTTAGTAGAATGCCTGCAAAAGGGTCCACAATTCCAGGTGCTTATTATGCGAGTTTAATTTCAAAATTATGTGACGAAAAACGTCGGGGGAAGTTGCGTAAAGTGGTTCTCTTGGATCAGGATTACGCACCCAGTCACATGTCCGACATTACAACAGCTGCAATAGCTCAAGCAAGCTTCGAATTAGTTGAGCATCCACCGTATTCGCCAGATGTGGTCCCCTGCAATTACCGAATGTTTCCAAAACTTAAAGAACACTTGGGTGGTAAACGATTTTATTTAGATAATGATGTTATAGATGCGATAAATCACTGGTTTGCAGAGGTTGGATAATCTTTCTTTCGAGAAGCATTAGAAATGCTAGAACATCTATTGGAAAAATGTGTTAGTTTTAATGGAGACTATGTTAAAAAATAAATGTCAAATATTTGCCAATTTTTTATTGTAATCGGGTCAGGGGTGGAGCAAAGGGATCAGCCCTCATAAATATCATTTGAGCCACTAAATTGTCATAGTCGCTGAACAGATAGAGATCACCTTATACTGCCTACAAAGCAATACTAGAGATAATGGATTAACGAGATTTTTACTATTTTGAACACTATTGGGATGACAAAACAACGGTTTTGCGTTATTTTTTCCTTTGTGTGAGATAACTCCATGACCCTCTCTAATGTTAAATATGGATTGGTACTTTCCCGTTTAAACCAAATTTTTAATCGGTACAAGTATTTGCACCAAGCAGTGTAACTTAAAATCCATTAGAAGAACCTGCTCAAAATAGAGATAAAACACCTCCACAAAAAAGGCACCTTCTCTAGGACATCAAAAACTGCTAAAGAAGTAGTAGAAATAAATTGTCAAATCTGCTAAAGAAGACAATGAAATTGCAATTACAAGGATTTAGCAGCAGTGATGATTCTGATGATGAAAATTTGGGAGTTTACCTAAAGACGAAAGTAGTGACTTTTTCGAGATCACTGCTGACAAAAACGATGTTTCCTTTACCAATATCCTAAACATATCAGCAATGGACAAAACTCTATCACAAGTTGTTACAAAAGACCTTTTTAATGGAGCTACACTCAAAATACTTTTATTCTTAGATTCCAAAAATTTAGCTTAAAAGAAATATAAAATGGGTGGACTGCTAACCAGACAATATTGCCATTTGGCAAAATGAAAACAGTACCACCAATCCTGTCTGCCTACTTAAAAGATTACCAAACAATTTAGAGATATTAGTACCTAGTATATTTTGACTAAAGAATGTTTTACCTTTCAGAAAATGAAGCTTAATATGACGGTATTGTACAACTTACTTTATGTAGCTTGTCATTTGATTTTATTTTTTGTTGTCACTTAATAGTACGAAGCTGCTTCTGGTTTTTTGTAAACACAATGTTTTATTGTATTAGAAATTAAATAAAATTTTACTGTTAAAGGGTACTTCACGAAATGCACGCTGTAACATGCTGACAGAAAATGATCTCCCGCCTGTTCCCGCCCGATTTGTTAATGCGAATCTTGAGACAGAAAAGACATTCCTGCAACTGGCGTATAGTACTTGGAGCCCTGAAGTGCTGTTGAATCGATATGTCTCTAATCCCTGTAAACAATGTTGCATATAAATTAATCTACATCGACTAAAAGGTGACCAGAGACATAAATTACTACAATACTGTGCTGAAGCACATAAGTACCTATAGCTATTAATTAAGTGGACCAACATTTCAGTTCGGAGATTATCCATTCTAAAATACAAAAGCGGAGCAGTTGGTTCCTGATTTGTAATCACTAAAGGCCATTAGATTTGCTGAGTTTATTAATAGGAAACTCAAGCTTAAAAATATCAATCAAATACCATTTAATGATCAGAACGAAAATAAAAGATATTGCTCTGCTAAAAATAGTCTTGGCATTAACACAATGATGATGAGAAAAAAATAATAATTTCTTAATATTAACATCAAAGTTCAATGCCTAGCAAATTTTATATTTCCCAATTATGGAACAATATTTATTGTGTTTTAGTCTGTTTGGTTGTTTATTTTAAATTAAAAAACGGATGAATGGAAAAAATTGGAAGCTCAAGGAAAGCTACTAGACAGAAATTTTGATTCGTTTTTCCATTTACTCGTTATAGAAATGAATTTACGAAACAATTTTAAATAGAATCAGGCTTGTTTCATTTATAATTCCACGATCGTGAAGCTCTTTACAATACTTTTGCTCGTGTAAATAAACCATTATTGCGTTTAAATTAGAAAATGTTTAAAAAAGCGCAGAAAAATGGAGGCTAAAAACATAGTTTACTACTCGCCAACGCACATGATATCAGCATATTTTGCTAATTATTAAATGAAGACAATTAATTGAAATTATAAATTATTTATCAAAAATGTGCTTTACTTTTTTAAAAAATATTTGTCTGCCTTAGGAGAATAAAAATGTAAATTTACAAATTTAAATTACCCAAATAAAATTAAGTATCCAATAAATTTAAATTTTTTGTTATACAAGAAATAAATGATGATACTTGAAAAATCCATCCAAATAAAATTTCCTCGGATCAATTTGGTTAAACTCATCTTTTCAGTAAAATTTCCACTCTGAGTCACAATAAAACGAAGATTAAAATCGAGAATTTTATCTCGACATTCCCATAATTGTTCACATTCATCTTTATTTAATTTGTAGCTGTCAGTAGCGTCACAGCACAGAATATTATGTGATCCAAAAGAAAACGATGCATTTTCTAAGAAATAAAATTAAAAAAAAGGGAAATTATTTTAAATTATTAATTAATTAGGAATATTTAGTAAACTAATTGATCATATGGGTACGTATATTATTTTAAAATCTATTAAGGTCGATAATATTCCACATAAAACTATGTTTACTAAATACTGTAGAAAAAATAACGAAGGATTTTGTAAGATTTATATTTTTTTAGATTATATATGTTTTAGTTTATATTTCAAAGAACTAAAGTATCCATGAAAAGTCATAATGAAACATATTTTTTACAAAAATTTATGAGATATCAACGTCAAAAGATATAAGGGAGTTGTATAAAATGAAACAAAAATTTGTAGAAAAATGGTATTTTCTGTATTTTTTATTATGTTTAAATGGAAATGAGAGCTTTGTCGGTTTAGAATTACAAGTTCAAAGTAATAAAATTATATGCAACTATAGAGTCTGTATTGTATTTTTTTGTATTCCCAATCTAAAATCTATGTTGATGATCCAATTCGAGCCGGTTAAAAGAGTACAGTGAAATTTTTAGTTTTTGGATATTTCATCTGGAAGCCGTGTAATTATCTCAGTTTTGCAAGATATTTTATGAGAAATCTGCAATCCCAGTTTAAAAACATTTTAATAAGCAACTTACAGTAATAAAATTCTACACTTGGTGAACACAAAATAAGTAAAAATACGACACTCCAATGCATTATTATTATATAATTTGAAATTTTAGAATGTAGAATGTAGTTCATTTAATAAAAAATGCTTAGATTAACGCAAGTGTTTGTTTCGGCATTCTAAATTTGTTGATATAAACTTTTTTATTTTTTAAAGTTAAACTAGTATTACGAAGATATGGAGTAATTAATTGTAAATCAAAATACATACTTTACTTAAAAATAGAAATAAATCTAAACAATTCACTAATAAAATAAATACTGGGTTAAAATGCAGGACGATTTAGTGCTACAAGATTTTATAACAAAAGTATTAAGTTCGAAATTGTGGAACTCAATGATGTTGAAGATGATAGATAATATACTGAAAATAAGTACTTCACAATTATAGCAACACTAAGAGCAAACATGAAGTACTGTATTGTAGAGTTTCTACATCACAGAATACTTACTCTGTAGCATTTATTTCACTCACCAAGTACCAGATTTTAAAATTACTAAATTTCCAGGTGACTTCACTAAAACATTTTCGGATCTAATTCTTTATTTTACCTGGTGCCACCATGTGTTCGATTGGATTAATCACACCATGTGGAGTAATTCCTATAGCATTATTATTATTATTTCTTACAGCTAGTATCACAAAAATACAAAAACTTCTAAATCCTTTAAAAAATATTTTTTTCTACATATTCTACATCTGATTTATTAACAAATAACTTAATGAATTTGTAATTTGATTGTCTTTCACTTTTCATGATATATTTGGTAAGTTTTAAAATATTTTTGAAATAGTTCAGTTGTGTCCTGGAGGTAGTTTAAACTTGAATCTTTAATATTTCTGCAGGCCACAATAGAGCCTTTGGAATTCAAACATTTTCTGACCTGGTATGTAGGATATTAATTTTTTTAGCTCTATTTAACGGAGGTTTTGTTGGATAATTTAGCAATAAATCTACCAAACCTTTTGTTTACGAATTATCTATGGGTACCAAACCGTACTTCGTTGAGATACAAAATTTCATGACGATAGTAGAAATAGGTTTTTTCCATTTTTAGTTATGTAGGTAACGGTACTGTTAACTGACAATGATATAGCGGGAATGGATTGCAATGTTTCATTAATTATAAGTGAAACTGCTGACCTGGCGGGTTTTAGATTTTAATTTTTTTTGCTTTTTCTTTCGCCCTGATTTAATTTGATAGACTGGAACTCATATAGTTGATGCACAAAGCAAGAAAATCAATATTCAGATGAGATATGTTTCTGTAAAATATGCGAGTGTAAGTGTGCAATCAAATGTTAAATCAATCAAAGCTAGTATCAGATCTTCAATTTTAATAAAACGTGTGAAGCCTTTATTAATTTAGAGTCTAAAGGGAAGTTGTAAAAAGAAATTTTATTGGTTCCGTTTATAAAATTGAAATGTCGAAGGTTAAAAAAATTCAATCAATAACAACTAACGAAACTTGAAGTAATAATCTTGTTTATATACAGGGTATGCACGACAAGTTTTGAATTTGAAACCTGAAATTATAATAGTTCAAGTTTTCGAGTTTAAATATATTAACTAGAAATAATATCATCCTGTATACCACAAGAAGTACATAAATATATATTCACTACAGCTACTTTTAATAAACCATTTATCTGCTTTTAAGTACATATACCCTCCATTTTTCAAAACTTGGCGGCCGTGACAGAACGAATGATGGAGATTTATGGTTATAACAGAGAAGGAATAGCTTTAAGAAAACTATTTACCAAAACGTGTAAAGAACTTCATGAAATAACCACATTATCTAACGTAGATTCGATTACCAAAATGGAATCGTTGCGAAGAATAAATATGAAAGACTAATTCTTTTAGACCAGAAAATAGGAGATATATTATTTAAAGAGGAGAGGCGTAGACACGAGCACTAAATGGATACTAAAGAGATGTACAGAGAAGAATTTATAAAGCATGAAAATAAATATCTAAAAAAAAAGAAGCTGAAGTAAGACAAATCGAAGATAAAAGCAAATTACTGAGAAGTATGAGTGGCACTAAGAAGATAACTTTTAGTCTGTCGAAGATTAAATTTCAACAATTTAATGCTGATGCAAAGAATTGGATAGGATTTTGGAGAAAGTAGAAGAAGATAAAGGAAGTTGTAATTATAGACAATGAAGACGAATTTGGGTATCCAATTCAAGTAACTGAATCAGGTTTAGTTGTAAGCGATTTAGTTAAGAGTTTTCTGTTTTCAGGACCCAGCTGTTTAAATCCATAGAACAACTAAAATATATATTTGCCAATATCTAATCGAGTATTATGTAAATAACCTATTACATTTATTATTGATAAATAGACAAAAAATACATCAAATATATCACTCTCAAGCTTATTTTATAAATTGGAGATTAAGTCAAGCGACACAGAAATAATATAAAAGTAGTTCCGGTGGGAGATAGGAGGACACATTGTCTAGATTTTTTAGTAAATATTTTAATGTGATACTACATTTTAGAAGCGAAGTAGAATGTATAGCACGTATTTTATTATTCCGTTACACTTTCACGAATAAAACACGATTGGAAGCATCAAAAAGAAAAAACAATCATTTATCTACTTTTAAATCCCATACCTTCTTTTTTTCACAATAATATTAAAGGAAATCGTGCCCGCCATTGTTTATTTTATTTTTAGGATCATAAATAAATTTTATGTCATAAACCTGACAACCAATCATTATGAAGCAACATTTTTCTATTTCTAAAAATATATTTGGTTAGTATTATTTAGTTCAAATTAGTTCAAATGGTGATCTAAGATAATTGAACGGTCCAGGTTTGGGTATTTATTTAATACTGTATATTGAGGATATTTTAGGTGTTTCTTTATTTCATATTTCTCCAAAAAATCAAGTTCTTCTTTCTTGTCACTTATATGAAGCACTTCCACTGTTGTTTCCATTATGTTATTAACTGTGGGTTTGTGTTTGGTGTCAATGAGGTTCATTGTTAGGTAAAAATACATTAAATTAAAATAAAAAACCGACCTTTTTTGCTCAAAATTGTTTGTTTAGCTTAAAATGAATTTATTCCATACTTTATGTACACACTGTATAAAATATCAGCCCTTTATTAAATTACTCGATGGCATCAGTTCCGAAGCCATATGACGGCCCTTCTCCAGTATCAACTTTTTTCTCTTTGTTACGTTTTGATTTTTTAAAATTTTCAATCCATCAGAGTGATATTTCCCATTAAAATAAGTTACTTAAAGTTGAATTAGTAAAGAACACAAACTCCAAATTTTAACCAAATATTATATCTAAAATTTCGCTTTAACTGACAGATTTGGTAAAGTTGGTGTAGCGGTTTTATTGCTTTTATTTCCATGGATTTGTCTTTCTGTCAACCAACTTTATTACTGTTTAAAACTTAAGGCACATTATGATTTTAAAACAATTAGCCATTTTCACATAATCATTAATTATAAAACTGTGTCTAAGCTTTGCAAACGGGGAAAAATAAAATCAGTTAACGGAGTAAATATTTATTAAGCCAGTTTACAGAGTATCAGCGAAGGAAATTTAATTTTGTTTCAAACTTTTGTCAGCCAAAACAATTGAAAATAGTCATAAAAATATGTAGTTTAAAAAATACCTAACGCATTCTACATGGGTTAACATTTTTAACAAGTATATTGCCTAGTTATTAACTAAAAGTTATAAAAGTTACAAAATTAATTGAGACTTGATAACAAATAAAATGTCTTAAATTCTAATAATTATTCTACCACCCCGATGGATAAAATATATATCAGTAGCAACCCTCTACATATTCCAAATTATTTCCGGAAGCGCAGCGCTTCCAGTAAGAATCCCACGCGTCGTATCCAACATGAGATAATTCCTTGGTATCCTTGTAAATCTTCATAGCACAAGCGATATCATCTCTCATGTATTCATCCCTGAATAGCCTGCAAGTTATTTGACATTGTCTCCCTGGTAACTCGTACGGGGAACACCTAAAATGCCAATCATGATAACTAGAGGAACTGCTCTCTTTTACTTTTAGTTCGGGAGCAACTAGACGCTTAAAATTTCTGAGAAATGTTTTTGAAGAAATCACAAAGATAAAATTTCAATTAAAACGTGATGGATATTAAAATCATTTAAATTCTGTCTATACCTAGATATAAGTTGCGTACAAGAAAAAATAATCCTAATCCTAAATTGTAGATGATTATTAACAAACTAACCCGTAAATTGGAAATTTTTTAGAACGTTCTTTAAAAATTGGGAAATTTATAAATATAAAACATACATTATACTTATCTTGAATTTCCACAGCATTTCAAAGCTATTTTTTCAATATCTTTATGTAACCACGTTTCGCTAAATCGCATTTTCAAAGAGTGACATTTAATTAAACTAAGAAATAAGGTAGGTTCATTTTTGTGAAATGTAAAACCTAAAATTATTAAATTAAATCAGATATTTACAAACTCAATTGTCCAGATTGTAACGCCATATATCTTGGCCAGACCCTTAGAAATTATAACATAAGGTGCTGTGAACACTCACGATTTTATAGATTGAAACAACCAGATAAGTCACATTACACAAAACACCTCATTCTCACTTAACGCAAACCTACATTTAACAACACACTGGAAACAACAGTTGAGGTACTTCACGTAAGTGACAAAAAAAAGAGCTTAATTTTATGTAGTAATATGAAATCAAGAAATATATAAAATGTCCTCAGTATATAGTATTGAATGAACAATTAAACCTAGAAAATTCAATTATTTTAGAGTACCTTTTGGACTAAATACATATGTAATATTTACCACATTTTTTTGGAAAAGAAGAATATTATTATATTTTAAAAATTTGATATCAAGAAATCATACTATACAAATTGCTTGATAATGATTGGACGAAGTGTTTATAATACGAAGTCAAATACTGTTATAAGAAATCTGTCAATCTCTTATATTACTCTTTGAAAATGCAATTTAACGAAACCTTGTTAGAGAAAGATATTGAAAAAATATTTACTCACAATTCGTTTATTTAAATTTTCTTGCACTAGTTTTGGGAGTTTATTATATTTATACTCCATTATCAAGTAAAATTCTAAGGCGGTAAAAATGAATAGATGCTATATACATCAAGACAAACTTAGAAATATGTTTTTTGCCTAACTACTATTATTAAATACATTTTTATGAAAGAAATTATGATATATAATGACCAATTATTAAAATGGCAATTTACGCAATTTCTAGGAAGATTTCTATATTTACTATAATTGCATATAGTATTTTACTAAATAACTAAAAAAAATATAATTTTGAATAACTACAACTACGTAAGTGAGTATTGATGGAAAAATATAAAAAACTAAAAAAATAAAAATAAAAAATGAGAAAAATGTATCTCAGTGTCATATAATTGTTGAAAAAATGAAAATCCTCAAGTTTCTCAGATTTTAAATATTGGAGCCCGAAAGTGTATTTAAGTCGTTGTCCAATATTTGTTTTTATATTATTTTGATAATCTCATCTCTTGGATTTTCCTATACCGAGCTTGACTTCAATGAAAACTAGAATTTCTACTTAAGGCAAAAAATTAATTATAGCTGAGTGAATAGATTGCTCAAAATCTATTTTTTGTTCAGATTAAATACTGAGTCACTTGTAAATGTTTACATTAGATCTAATACATTGTTCATAGGAGACCATCGTTTTATTGTTAATAAAACAATAAATAAATCGAACGCCATGTCATCTATTTTTTTCAGGCAACTATTTTAAAGAATTTTGTGCATTATAAAAATATTCTATCAGCATAATACAGGGCGTCTGCAAAATAATACTTATGGATAAGGTATAATAAAGTATGCAAAATGATTTATAATTTTTTTTTGTAGAGTCAGCCCAACGAAATAAATATTATTATTTTATATTTATCCAAATATTACCTACTGAAAAGCAAGTAAAGCCGGCAACACCGCGACACTTGAATAACTGAAAATAAATATAAATTAATAAACAATGGTTTTTTAAACGCTCTAAAAATATGTTTTTATTTTAGTACACCTGGATATTTAGAATGGTCGATTACGGGGGATGTAGAAGAGTGAAAAATGTATTCTCGGCAATTATTACACGATCCGAACGATTTCTATCACTACTTTTTTAAGTAAGACACTACATGTTTGCAACAATCTTTGAATATTGATACAAAGCAACCCGGATTAGATTAATTAACATGTAATATTCTTGATTTGAATAACATTTTTCATGAATTATTTAAACTACTTTACCAAACGATAAAAAACGATTAATCGTTCCGAGATATTTACAGCCTAACACAATTTTATGATTCATCAGGTAGATATTCCTTGGTTACATGACACATATTTTTATTAAAATTTGTTGCAGTGTTACCACGTATAAATTTCGAGTAAACCTTTAAAGTAAATTTTAGGATAAACTATTGATGTTAGAAGAAACTTTTATTAGAATATTTTTTTGTAAATGATACTTTCTATATAAGTAACATAGGTTAAAAATAAGCATTATTTTCGCGGACATCCTGTACATCATTATATATAAATTACACAAAAGGGTTAAGTTTGGCACAATACCATAGTGTTTCTTTCTATTTTTTTCTTGTAACTATTCAATACTAATACCATATTTCTTTGTTTTCTAAGAATCTTTATTAAAAGAGTCACTCTTACTATAGTAATTGTATTTGCATTATTATTAGGCAGTTATAATTTAGGAAAATTATATACAAATCCTAAGGCCTGTAAATATGATTTATATACAGATTAGCCCTAAATATATAAATGCATACACGAATCCATGCGAGTAATAAAGAATGTGTTATCAAAGAGAGATACCGTATTAATAGTTTAAAGTAGGGATGTATCGAGGTGGGAACGTCGTTCCAGTTAATTCAATAGTAACATATCGGCAGTCGCGGTCAAATCTCTAGTTCAGTCGAGAGGGGATATATTATTGTGTACTCTCCGGTTATTTGGTTATATACATATATTTCATATTCTTTCACTCCTAAAGATTTCACCTATGCCTTTTTAAATACTTTCTAAACCTGTGTGTAAAAACCTTTTTTCATAAATGTGAGCAATTTATAGGATTATTTTGAGACCAAATTCTAATAGATGATTAGAACTTGACCCCATCTGCAACTGATAAACGCTGCTATTTATTAGGTAGATATGTATGAGGGGCAGTGAAAAAGGAAAATGTTAATGCATTTATCCTACTGGTAGTCCAGACGATCAATTCTGGTCTTGTAGAAACTCTCATCCCACTCTGGCCTTCCTCGTCTGAATGAAACCGACGTCCAAGAATGTCATTCTGCAAGTCGCCAGAAATGTGAAAATCGCAAGGGGAAAGATCTGTGCTGTGTGGAGAATGTTGAAGTGTTTCCCAGTGAAATTTCTAGATTTTGTGCCTCAGCACAATGACTGTATGGGAATCGGGCATTATGTTGGAAAAAGATGATTACTTCCAGCATCATTCCAGGGCTTTTTCACTTTATGGTGCGTCTCAGTTTCTATAAAGTGATTTCATAGCGCTAGAGAAAGTCGACAAGCAGAGGACTCCTGCAATCGAAGAGGAAGATCATCATGACTTTATCGGAAATATTTATGTGCATTTGGAATTTCTTTTGCTACTCATTGGCACTTTTCACGTGTTTTATCATCCTTAGTCACTAAAAAATGAACCACAATTCTCTGCTCTTCTTTGCTTGCTTCTATTTCCAATGCTGGATGAACACACTTTTCACTACGCTCACCTACAGAGAAATAAATAAATAACTGTATGTACCTGTGATTTTTCACCCTAGAGAAGGCAGTATCGATAATTAACAAAAATATTGGCAACTTTTCCAAGGAATGTATGCTATGGAGGGTGTAAGTTTTTCATTTGACTTTAGTATATTTCAGCTACCGAATATAAAAAATGTACCTAAAAGCGTATATATCAAATTTTCCACGGTTCACTCGGTTACCAAATGTTAAATGAAAAAAAATTTACCTCCCTTTCACCTAATAAAATGCTCTCTCGATGGTCTGTATTATGTGGAAAACGGGTCGCTCCTTTTCTTGACACGTTTTCGTTGTATCTCATTTCTCCAAACCCTTTAAATATAGACCAGCGTGCTCTGCTCCTATATAATTTTCTAGGGATAATAAATTTCAAACTCTAACTTTGTGTAAGATAATAAAGATTTTGATTATCGATGAGGATAATTTTCAATCGCCCTTCAAACTATTAGAGGAAACCATGGAAAGTTCGGAATAAAAGATTATGGCCACGTGCATGATGCTTAATGTATACTTTCATTAAATTTCCTTGTTTATTCCTCTTAGCTAGTTGAAATACGTTTAATGACATGCGTACAAAATGACATACAGTGTGTACATAAAGTATGGAATAAATTCATTTTAAGCTAAACAAATAATTTTGAGGAAAAATCCTGAGACAAAACTATTAATTACAGATCACAAGTATGTTATATTTTTGGAATCGTCTTGAAATTTGTAATCTAAAAAAATAAAATATAGAGGATGTCATTTAAAAAAATTATCGATGACATCGTTACTCACAAATGTTTTACCCTGTATATTTAATTGTTATGTAAAAATACATTAAATTAAAATTAAAAACCGACTTGTCTCAGGATTTTTCCTCAAAATTGTTTGTTTAGCTTAAAATGAATGTATTCCATACTTTATGTACACACTGTATGTGGTAAAATTAGAATTTCACGAACTCTAACACGAAACTGAAAAATAGCAACTCTACCAAACAATAACAGACAAATCATCCACAAATACTGATTTAGAAGTTGTTTTAACTTTTCTTTTAGATCAGAAATATTAACCCCAAAAGGAGGTTTTATAACTGAACAAGGGTAAAGTAAAGAATTGGGAAACCTCTCTAGTTTTAACTGTTAAACTAAGGCATATTAGATAGACCATTTAATAAGCAATATTAATTTCTATTACTTAAAAGTGACATAAATATTACTTTTATGGGTAATTAAATATAAATGTTTGTTTTTTTCTTTAATTCAAACTTCAAGTAAATTTTATTTGCTAGGTAGCTTATGTAGTAAAAATATATAAAACCCGTCACTATTGTGTTCTACTCTTTCGAATTATAAAACGCAATTTAAAAAAAAATTAATAGACAGTTATAAAGGGTGTGAAACCCATAAAATATAGGTTATTTGAAACTACCAAGGTGATGTCGATCTATAGTTAAAGTAGGGCCATTTTCTAATTAAACACCCTGTATTAGTTTATTTTTTTACAATCTATGATTAAAAAAGTATGAGAAATATTTTGGTCTCTGCGTTATTGAATTTATAGATATAAAGATTTTTTCGGTAAAAAATATTCAATAACGTACCACAATAAATTTTATTAAAAATGAGAACTTGGAACTAGTAGTCTATTAGAAAACTTTGGATTTTCAATAAAATTTGTTTGGGTGCGATTTTGAGTTTTTTTTGGATTATTCCACTTTACTACACATGGCGAACCATTTGTAACTAGTTTTTAATAAAATTTTGTGAAAAAGTCAATTACTGTTCTTTTTCATATTTATTCCCTTACATAAACCAAGTAGTATGATATATCCTAAAAAATGTGTTGAAAATACTTTTCTATGAATATTTGCTATGTTTTTCTTACATTTATGTTCCCGAGTATGACATTAGTGTATCCAACAACGCTTACCATACACTCTCGCCGATCTGGAATATTCCATGCTTTCCCGTTTTGTAATCAAGTTTTCCTGAATCGTATCCTGATTCCCATCTCGCTATGCAAGTAAAAGTCGGTATTTGCCAATCGGGAACGCCATGTTTCGCTAACTGATGAACCACCTCACATCGTTTGAAAATTTTTGCTTCAGAAGCACATAAGATTGCTAAAGCGTGAATAAAAATTGTAAACATTTTCATGGTTGATTTGAACGGAACTAAAGCGGTGAGAATTTATACATAATATATATACCTTATACTTGTATATTTCTAACTTTGTGGTTTTTTCTTCCTTCTTATAGAGATAATTCTCGATTAGGATTCTTTTAATGCCAACATCTAAACTAAGCGATTTTTTACTATACTCGAATAGCATGGGATGAAAGTATGTGTATAAGGCAAAATGGATGTGTATGATGAAGACTAATGGTATACAGGGAAAATGAAAAATATTTATTTATAATGATAAATATTTCAAAGCGTCTTACAATGCACAATTGTTGACATGTTTATTGGAAATGTTTTGATATTTATCTAGAAAAACCACAAATCAAATCTTGGGCAGAACTGTTCATTCCTACTGACATTCTCAGTTATCATTTCATACTGTATTAAAATTTGAACATATTTTTTACACTCAAAACTATAGACAGGCTATCGGGGGAAATGATAGAGGGGTTAAAAATAATAACAGAACTTCTTATAAAATTTGGCCCTTATGCCCTCCAATAACGAACTAAAGGATTCTAAAGTTAGAAACTAAAAATGGTTTTTTATCTATGATTATTAAACTACTTATTTGAAATTAATCTGCACTATCCTTCTAAACTCAGGTATGGACTAAGTTCAATGACAATTTTTATCATTTATAATTTTTTTCTTCTAAATATGACACCTAAATTCCTGGAAGGGCATAAAGGATAGATTTTATATGAAGTACTATAATTATTTCTAGCACCTCTACTATAACCTTCAAAGTTTTGGGTACGAGATTCTGGGACACCCTGTACATTAGGCCTCTTATAATTTATATTCGAATATAGAATATTGATTAAGTTAAACATAATTTTGAAAAATAGCATATCTAATTATTATTTGGAAACAATATATTTTATTTATTTATATTTTTAAAATAAAAGCAATTACATTTTTTTCCAATTTTTCATTTAATTTCTTGTAAGAATTTATTATTGTCGAGTACCGTTTGGATGAACAGTAGATATTCCGAGTTAATAAATATGATTTTTGGCATGTTATTTACGTGAAATTTTTCGTTTGCCCAAATTAAAATGCCTAAATTCCATTATTCTTTGATTTAACTGATAAAACAAATTGGCCGAATTGGAATATATGTATTTGATGTTTTTGTTTGAGTTGGGTTTTTCTCGGAGGTCTATCTATATTCATACCAGTCGAATATTTCAAACAACGCGAATTTCTATTTTCACTCTCTCAGCAGGAATTTATTTAGATTTATGTTATTGGTCTTTTATTTCGGAATATTTGGTTTTCACATTTCGCCAATTCCACTAAAAAGAAATTTTGATTGATATCTCCCTCTCAAAATGTTATTTCTACGAAATTGAATGGTTTTTCTAGGGACAGATACACGTTAATATTTTTACAAAACATTAAAATAAAATTGTGTATATATTTTTTTGCGACTGCTAAAAAAATATTGCTTTTCTCACATTTCATGAGACTACAATATAAAAAATTGCCCATTCCAAGGTAAAAAAAATTCCCACGATATTTATATTCACCGTGTACATTTAAACGGCGAATCACAAAAATTTAAGTTTTACAGAGCTGACTTTGCGTTTCCGTCATAAATTTCAAAAGAATAAATTTGACAGATTCGGTTGTACCTTCAAAAATTTCTCTAAGAAATCTTAAAATGGAAACAGAGTGATTTTGAAAGAAAACCACACAAGATTGTGGAAAAATTGGATACCCTTATTTTAGATTTATTACTAAATACTAAATAGGTTATGAGAAGTTCATGGAATAGAGGAAAAAGTCTTAAGTTAAATCATATTAATTGGAACTCTTATATTTGCACACTAATCGTTATGAAAGAAATATTATCACACACAATTTAACAATCGCGGAAAAATTTAAATCAGGAATCATGCACAGTCCAGAGATGGTACAAGAAAGTTATTTTTACAGTGCGGTCGTAAATTGCGCCCCTCCCTTTTGAATCCTAAATGGAATGAAATTTAGGTTTAATTAAAACCAAAATACGACATTCTGGCTCCAACATAAGTTTATGCGAAAAGGGGGGTCAAAGGACGCAACCATCCTTATAATTTCTAACGAAGTGTGTATGTGGAGAGTTATTTACCTGTAATAAGCTGTTTACAGCTCGTGATTTGTAGTATACTTTTTTCCCAGCACAATACAAGAGATGCGTTATATAGAGTGGACTAAAAATCTGGAAACGGCCAATTGCGGGTTCGAATTCTACAAAATTTGGGAAACGGAGATTCCAGATTTGACATTTGCTAGATTTGTCGTTTCTCTGATATTATTAGTCACCTTGTATATTCATTTTTGGAATCTTCTCTTCAAAACGAGTTCAACTATATGTTTAAAAGGACAATAATATACTATTCATTTACGACTCACTTTTATTGTTCTATAGCATTTAAAATAGTAAAAGTTGTCACACTTAATCAAGTTTTTCTATTTATCGGTACTATTTTATTCAGAATTTACAAGAAGAAGATCACAATTAGGCAACCATCTAATGAAACAAATCTAAACTAGAGCTGATTCGTCATTAAAATAGAATTTAAATAATGTCTCACTTAAAAAAATAATCCAATAAAATTCCAAAATAAAGCCACATAAAGTTCTTTATTAAACCGACAACTAGTTTCGACCTCAGTGGGTCATCATCAGGTCAAGTAAAAACAGGAATAACAACAATACTAAATAAAATCCTTAAGAAAACTCTAATACACTCTGAAAAATATAAATAAAAAATATAAAAATTAAATTAAAAGAATTTGGTTGCATTAAAATTTGATTGAATGTGGCAATTATAAAATTAACCACATTTGAGTTTAATATTTCAAAATTTTGTTACCTCTAAAAGCAGTAAAATATATTTTCTTTTTCTTTCAATGTTTAGCACTGAAGATGGAGATTTTAGACTGGCACTGTATCTACTAATAGGCTTTTGGAATAAGTATTATTTTACTTTATTTAAGAATATATTTTATTATTATTTTTATATTATTTAATTTAGTATTTCACTGAAAGGTTTCGCTTAGAAGAATTGAGTCCAATTTCATTTATGGGAGGTAGATTGAAAGCTTGCGTAATTGAAATAAAGAAAAAAGATTACGGGGAGATCGGGTGTGCTTCAGCACAAAAAACACAACCGTTTGAAAAAGAAAAATACTTGTTGTGTCATCAACAAAAAAGATCAATAAAACAAAGAGCGCCCCAGAACATTTATTGCTCCCAGCTGTAATGTTTATATTAGCAGTACGTTAAGGCTAAAGAAAAATAACACTAATATGCTAATAACACATTGAGTTGGATTTGTAAACGCTTTTATTTATCTATAACTACCATCATGGTTGCAATATTTTGATGAGAAAAATATTGAAGCAATTTCGTTTAAATTTTCAGGGCTTATAGATTAAGGTTACATAAAATAAATATCACTGTCTTCCAAAAGTATTGAGCGGCTAAAACTTGCCCCTCGAAAATATCCAAAAGGAGGCAGTTGTATTCGAAATAGAATAAATTTATCGTTTATCATCAGTCTCAGTAAGGTAAAAAGACCTACACAACTTTATATTTTCTAAATTTCTAAGATTACAGTCAACTTTATGCACAATGTTATGGATTGACAGCATTTGTTAAATTTTACCTAAAATGCCAAATTTTGTTGACATAATATTTAATAATGAAACAAGTTTTCACTTTAAATAATAATTATATGTTATCAAACCTTAAACCTTCGTTTCAAATCTGGATGCACTCAATCTTCCCAACAAACGAAATTATTCGAAATATCTCGAAAACAAGACAAACATGTTCCATAACCATTCCAAGTAATTTTACAGTAATTTAGTACAAATACTAATAACAAATCGATTAATTCTTAAATTTAACTGATTACATTAGTTTTTTAATAATCTCCTGTGACATCTTTAGTAATCTTAAGATTTTATATTTATTTAAAAAGTTTTAGTGAATTGCCAAATATTAAGATGCCAGTTGATATTCTAATAAACATTATTCAGAGATATCACATTTCGTTTGATAAATATAGATTGATGAATTCAATGTTAATATAGTACTAAGAGAAATTATTTAATGTTAACCCTGTAAATAAAGGAAATCATTGAACAATTCCTGCTTAGGTCTCTGGATATGGGTGTATATTTTTAAAATATTTAATTGTAATTCTCAAATGATTAGATTTTTTTATAATCTGGTTAACAGTACGCTAAATAAATTTTCTTGTTATAAAATATGTATGTTCTTCTAATATATTTTTCCTAATTGTTTTTGTTTATTTTCAATGCTATCTTTTCCTGGCCCTCCGATCTTTTTATTACATATTCACTCATCTTTTCTTCCTTTTTTGTCATTTAGTTTATCTTATAATGAATTTGAATTCCATGTGATGAACATTAATATAATCTATAACATTCACTTTATAGATATATTTTATTTTATCTTAAAATACTTTAGGTAGAATGAAGATAACTGTCATTTTCATAACTAAAGTAAGGACAATAATTTTTGTAATATCACACAAATATTTTATGAGGCAATCGTCTAATATTTCCTTTTCTTACTCAATATTAGGTTTATGACCTTATTTGCGCAGCCAAGATAACCACTAAAAGCGTATTTTTAACTACCACTTTTAAATTAATAACCCCGTTTAACGTGTCGACGATGAAATATATAACTCTTTTAATTCATTTTTTGCAGTTGCGACGTTAATAGAAATATTTTATGGCCAATAAAGCTATTAAGGCCACTGCAATTTTAGTCAGAACCAGTAAACCGATCAGTATTTTTCGACTTGTGATGACTTTTCGATTGCAAATCGAAAAAAATTAATTTGTTTTTATTTGGTCGTAAATTTATATATTTTAGGCAATATGTAATTCATTGCTTTGAAAAGTACTGTTTTTGTTTCATTTAACTCTGTTGTTTAGAAAAAAATTAGAACCTTCCTGTACTTTTTCTATTCCGCTTTGTTCCTTAATTAAAACGTTAAATCAACAATTTTTGCGCGGATTAAAATTGGATTCATCCAATTTTACGTAAAACCAAGTGTATTTACTGGTTTCAATATTAACAGTATTTCCATTTCAGAAGCAATTTCCTTTGCCGGATGCAGAATGAGCTCAAATCTCTACGATATTCCCTCAAGATATATTTAATGTTTGGTAAAATTTTTACAGAGATCATATTATAATAGCTGTATTTTGTTTCTGATCTTTATTAACTTTAATCCAAGGAGGAGATCAGAAAATATTTACTAAAGTATCAAAACATCTAGTAAGTTATAGGTATACAAGTATTGGACCGGAATTTTGAGAAAATAAATACATACATGGTCCTATTATTAAATTAATAAATATAATGGAAGTTTCCAAATTATAAAATATAATGTAATTATCAATGAATAGTATTTAAAATTTAATAAATCTAAGCTCTTTATCAAGAGACTCAATAATTACGAATTAATACTAAGTAAATTGGGACAAATTGTTAAAATTAAAAATAATAGGACTTATGTATAAATAAGTCCCAATATCCACATCAAAATACAATCCACTTTTGAGTAATTATCAATTATGCCATGTATAAAATTCTACATCTTTTCTTAGCAATTTTCTGTAAAATTGCAAGCTTAATACCAAAAGATATATATATATATATATATACAGAGTGGACCAAAAGTCTGGAAACGGCCAATTATCTCGTAAATTGCTAGTCCGAATTCTACAAAATTTGTAATAAGCCTATTTTGGGATACGGAGATTTCAAAAATAACTAAATATAGTGGGTGATATATATAGAAAACCAAAGTGACTAATAATATTAGAGAAACGGCAAATCTAGCAACATTGCAAATGTTAAATCTGGAATCTCCGTATCCCAAATTTTGTAGAAATCGGACTAGCAATTTACGAGATACCTAATTGGCCGTTTTCAGACTTTTGGTCCACTCTGTATATATGGCATGCAAACTTTTTAAGTTTCGGGAGGGCAGTACAGCAACAGTTGCTACGTAAAACATTTGCATTATTTATCCAAGTAGAGTAAACATATGTACATGCCAAAAAGATTTTCCAATTTTAATTTTTACCTTAGTACATATCAGGAAAAAAAACAACTTTCTTTAATAATGTGTTAAGTGAAAGTGAAGACAAATTAATTCAGACTAACAAAGAACTGTTAAACAGTTTTGACAAATCTTTTTCGACCATCCAAGAACGCTCAATTTATTACTTGAGCTGCATAATAAAAACGTCTTTTCATCGCTTGATTACTGGAAATGACAAATGGGTTCTGATTGATAAAAAGACAGCGCCTTTCTCCGAATGAATTGTCAAAAATTACTGTTAAGCTTTACATCCCAAAAGCCGCTTATCTGTGTGTTTGGTGGAATATTGGCGGAATAATTTATTTTGAAGTATAGGAACCTGCATAAACTGTGAATGCAGACCTTTACTATGAACATCTGGATCAAATAAATCAAGCTTTAAGTAAAAAGTATCCAGTAGTTGCTAATAAAAAAACTTTATTCTTTAATTTGATAATGCGCATGATAAACCCTGGTTAAAATTAATAAATCGGAGTATGAGGTTCTGCTTCACTCATCATACTCGCCCGACATTTCACTAACAGATTTCTATTTGTTACGATCGCTACAAAAAATTTACAAATTTGGATGATTTCAAAAATGTGTTTCTATCGATCCGGTATTGAAAATTTGTACACAAGATGGCAAAATATTGTTGATAACTTAATTAATTGTTTCAACTCTTACTATATGGGACCGGGACCGGCATTGCCAATCTTCTAACAAACAATAAATTTAAATATTAAAAATTTATTATTAAAGCATCAGGTTTATCCCTCCCATTAAAGGCAATTATTTTTTATGTAGATATTTTATATTATAATTTTATTGGATTTGCATTTTGTGCCGTTTCAATTAATAAATGATAAAAATTGATATGTTGTTTTGTTTAATTTTTTCTCTGTATAGTTAAACCTATCAATATGTGTGCCAGTTATCAAAAACACAATTAAATATGATGAATTTTCAACATTTTAATATTAGGAAGTCTACCCTAAACAGAAAAAATTGGATCGCGCTCTACCAAACAAAAGAGTTTGGGACCTTCTGGTACCTAGTAACTTAATAATTAAACTTTAAAACCTCCATTACGTTATTGGATTCTCAAGTAATTTCTTTAGAACGCCCTGGATTTTAAATCTAGCTAATTAGAACAGTAAAAATCCGATAATAACCGAGATCCATAATTACATGAGAATTGATATCGACACGTGTTCCCAAACGCTTTTCATTTTTGCAATATTCATTTTTTGCTTCCTGCAAACAAATATGTTTACGAGTTTGCAAAGTTGACATAGAATTTTATTCGTGTAGGTACGCTCTCGTTTCCTATTATGGCCCATTTGCGAAGATATAAAACGAGGTAATAAAATACGCAAAAAACATTCCAGCTTCCAGCTAACATGCCAGAAAAATATCATGAATTTACTATTGGATACCCACAATAAACTGATGTTAATTATTACAGTCTCAATAAAAACGTTTTAAATATATTTTTAGATAACAAAATTAACAAAATTGTGCTACAGATGACCATTCCTTCAATTAATAAAATGAGAGAATTTATAATAGTAAGGAAAATACAAGAATAATAGATCTACTACCCATATTTAATAATAGTATGCTAAAAAAATATATATTTTCTTACTTATGAAAAATGTTTCGTCAATTTTTATTTTTGTAAATCAAAATTTGAGTCTACATATTGATGCATGTATTTGGAGAAAGTAATATTTTTGTGTCTGTATATTTTTATAATTTTTATTTCTCTTTGATTTAACGAACTACAATGCACATAGTTGAATTTATCAAGAATTTTCAAGAAGTTTAATAGAAACATAAAAGTTACAGATAAAATTAACAGCAGTGTACTTTTTGATTTATTATTCTGGTGATGATCGATTACGAAAATATGTGTAAAAATAGTTGCCGACATTTTTATCCAGAAACCAGAATATCTCATAAGGAGTTCTTGCACAATTCAGAGAACTTGAACATGGTATACTATTAAAAAGAAGATATCAGGGTAATTTTTTAAGTAGGAACGGATTTTCAATAATATTAAAGAATTTTTTTCATGAACGTAACTTTTTCTGGAAATGAAAACATCACAGTTTTTTAACTTTTAAATATAGTCTCTGTTGATATCAAAACACACTAGTGTTGTAGCACAACCTTTTGAACACCATCTTCAAAAAACTCTGTCGCATATCCAGTTAACCACTCAGGAAGAGTTTCTTTCAACACATCATGATTCTCTAAGAGCTATAAGATTTGAAAAAAGATGAAAGTGCTAAATCAGGGCTGTATATTGGATAGTTCAAAAATTCTCACCAACAGTTCGCCAGTTTTCAGCATTACTGTTGTTCCTCTTGGTAGCAAGTCTATCAGCAGAGAGCTTTTATGGTCCCACAAAATTGTGGCCATAATTTTCCATGTTTAGATTTTATTGTGGAAGAAATGAGGATGTGACCCGATTCACTTTAGAATTGAGAATTTTTTACTATGTTCACTGTTCAACGGTTTAAGCACAAAAGAGAGCGAGCCAGTCTTAACTATTTTACATGAAGTTGGCTACATTTTCAATTGTCAGTATTTTTTGGACCAATGAGATTTTAACTAATTGTGGAAAAAACAGATTTTTTTAAATATATTTATTATCTTTAACGAACTATGTGGTTCTAAAATTAGAAATTAAAAATGGTTTCTTATTTCTAATTATTAAACTATTTATTTGAAACAAATAAATAATAATTAACTATTTATAGACATCATCACTGTGCACTTATTGGCGTTATAAACAAATCTGCACTAACATTATGACTTCAGGTACAGACTAAGTTAAATGGTTAATGAAGTAATTTTTTTTCGTCTATGATTTTTTTCACTTCTAAACATGACACCCAAATTTCTTAAACATTTTTAAAATTTAAACGTCCTTTTATGACAACTCGATAAAATTAACGGTTTAAAAGATATGTGCAATTTTGCTACCAACTATTTTTAAACTTTATAATTTTAATTATTGTTATAGTTATCACTTAAACGGTAAATTGAAAAAAGTTATTTACATTTGTTGTTTCTTTTGTATTAGTTTATAGCTATTTATTTATTGTGTTAAATGTTAGTTTTTTAAAAATTGTATTAATGTGGGGTTCACCAATTTGCAAAGTAGTTATTCTCTCACAACCAAGCTTCCCTTTTTACTTGTTTTTTATTAGTATATCATTGCTTTGTAAAAACGGTGAGGCAAATCAATTACTATTTTTGTATTAAATGCGCTTTTGTTGATTTTGGTTTTAATGCAGAAAATAATTTGTATTCATATTAAAAAAAAAATAGCCGAAACTCAACACATTGCCTTTTAAGTTTTATCGTTAACATGCCATTGAAAATTAATTGAATGTTTCCATATAAATACCATTATACTATGCAAGCATTGTTTGACAACAATTTTCTGTTGAACTTTCATATGTACTAACCCATTCTGTATGCTATAAAATAATAGAAATAAGTAAATAAACGAGTTTGTTGGACATTGTATTTCCTCTATTTGGTTTCTGATCACATATTTTATTTACAAAAATATAAGAGCAGTTTATTATATTTTTATCTCACTAACGGTATTGGTACATCGAGGAATGAATGAAAAAATATTTGCTTTGTAAATCTCATATCAAAAATAATTTCAAACGTTTATTTCATCAGGTAAATTCGGTTATAATATTAAATTGAATTTTCAACTTCTCATTTTTGAAGAAACAGTATTTTATGTATTTATTACATAAATAACTAAGATATAAGATACATTTAAATCTTCTTTTAAAGTTTAGTTCGACAGTGTTTTATTATTAGAGAAAAGTTCTTAGTCTAATTTTCAAGGAAGCTTTATTTAAGGAAAACTTTACTTACTTTTGTTAGACTATTGTAGCTGCAATTTGTTTGAATAACCATTTATTATAGGACATAAGCAGATTATTTCTTGTAGCTTCTTTATATAAATATATTTGTATTTTTGTAAAAAGTATATCTACTTGCATGTTTACTTTTTTGCTTTTCAACAGGTTAAATTATCATGCTTATTGGTTGGAATATGTTTATATTTATTGTACGGAATTTTAAAATGAGCATATATACATTAAAAAATCAGTTTATTTCTGGTCATAATTATTGTACTTATTAAAATTCGTAGATACCTAGAGAAATAAAATGTAGAAGTCTCGAAATGGCCATTTATCTCGTAAATTGCTAATCCGAATTCAACAAAATTTGGGTTGAGCCTATTTTGAGATACGCAGATTCCAGTTTTGACATTTGCAATGTTGCTAGATTTGCCCTTGCTCTGATATTATTAGACACTTTGGTTTTTTAAAAACATCACCCTGTATATTAAGCCATTTTAGGAATCTTCTCTTCAATACGAGATCAACCATATATGACACTTAAAATAATGATTACTTTATCAAGTCTTCAAAATGTGCTCCATTTGTGAGTTGAGAGTATCCCAATCGATGGTAGAATGGGTCTACCACATTTCTCCATGATTGTCTAGAAATTAATCGAGATTCATCTATAATTTGTTGCCTTAGCTTTGTAAGACTTAGTTTAGTTTTGTATACTGAATTTTTCTAGTATCCCAATAAAAATAATCTTTAGGATTGAAATCAGGTGAACGTGGAGGCCATTCAATACTACCTCGTCTACCAATTCATCGTCCGGGAAATATCTCAAATGCTCTTTGAAACTCCAAAATACATTTACAATATAATTATTATCATCCACTAGCTGCTTATTTTTAGATATGGTTAAATGCAGAGCAGTTTCACATGAATGATGTTGCCTAAAACCTGATTGATTACCTATAATAAGTTGATTTTCAGTAAAATATTGTTATAGTTGATCATAATCATTTTTGGGACTTTTATTCGGCATGGAGAAAATTATACGTTTTAACTGATTAATTCTGAGAGGCAGAAATTCCCAAAATTGGTAGGTTTATCCTAGACCATCTATTATTTGGCATTATGGAATTAGCAAGGTCCTTAATGCTCTGAACAAAATAAGAATTGAACGTATTGGCAGTTTCAATTTCCGAATTTGCAACAATCCCAGTAGAGAAATTAAAGTTTCTAAAATTGAGTTCAGCTGTATTACCTTAATCAATTTTTTAAGTATTTTCCACATCTTTTTAGGATCATTTTTCATTCCCTTTTTTTTCTGTTTCAGCATATTAAGTACAGAATTTCTCTTCGCTTTGTAATTTTTCCAAGCAACACCGTTCGCATAACCATTACCATTTTGAAATATTTTATAAGGTTTATCCCTATCTTTAGTTTTATTTTTAACATAATTATCGTACCATGGTAGTTGATTATTCCTTTTGCTAATTTCAACCTCAGGAGCATATTTATTAACTATTTCAGAACAGTTATTAATAATGTCCCTATATAGTTCATTAATATCAGTTGTAATTGTCATCCAGTTACAATCTATTAAACTCAGTTTAATATTATTATACCTATACCTAAAATCTCATAAGAAAAGTTTCATAAAATAGCAAATATGCCTAAAAGCAAGAGACACGAGGAATTTGAAATTAAAATAAAGCAAGAATTAACAAAAATATAGGTGATCTGAAGGAAACAAAAAGTCAAAATGAGATAAAAGGTCTTAGAAGCAAATAAGAAAAGAAATTGAAAGAATCTATATTCTAAGTAAAAATAGATCCAAGATTGATGACCGTAACAAGTTATTACTAATTGCATCTGTATTCAATTACAATTATTGAAAGTCTTTTTGAAATATTCTACGTTTTATTTTCTAAAGCAATAAAGTAATTTAAGTTTAAATGTGTAAGTTCGAATTTAATAGGAAACGGTTTTCATGAAATATCTTGCTCTTGTCAAATCACAACTTAAATTACTTACAAATTCAAATTTAATTGGAGTGTCAAGCTTTCGGATTATATAAATTTAAGAGATAAAATGCTTTAGTACTTGTTTGTATAGTATTTCTATTATATCAAAAATGTTCTTACAAAAATTGTAATTGCCTCAGAATATGTACGTTAAATAAATTTGTTTACCTGACCGAATACATGAAGATTTTCTGCATTCATCACAAATTTAACATCTTTCCTATTAGGGTTAATTTATTTACCTGTTAAATTCTTAATTGCAATAAGGCAATTCGAGTGGCACATAAAACAAGTATTCCAATATATTTTTTTGTTTCTCATAAATATGAGATTTTTATTTTTCACCTTATTAGTTCTGGAAGATTATTATCGATCTAAAAGATACGCGTGCAAAAGAGATTTTTTTATCAAAAAGTTTTTCTATAAAGACGTAAAAATGAGGCGCCAAATCCTCGTCAAATAACTTTTTTCATCTAACTTCAGAGATTTCCCCGATATATTTAATTTTCGGGCCGTGGTTAAGAGAGTTTTTGAATGTTAATTTATCCCACCAGTACAATAAATCTTAACAGTTCCTAGTTACGATAATAATTCACTGGATACTCTAATTAGTTCTGGGTCTCTTACAAGTTTAAGATAAAGCGGTTTTTGGTTATTCTCCGGGGATTCACGCTTTTAGTTTGATTTGAACTAAAATCAAACCTATCAACGGTTTTCTCAAATTAAATTAAATTCGATACAAATTTTTACAACACAGAATCGATTAATCAGTTTCTTCTAATACTCACTGCACCAAACAACGTAGAATCTAGATGGAATTGGAACTAAATAACTTATTTAAACAAATAAAAATTTCAATAATTTAATATAAGAACAAAGCAAATTTTTAGAAGTATTTTAAAAATGTTCTGTTTTTTGTTTTGGAGTGCGTAAAAAATATGCATTTTGCTCATTTTGGTTCAAAATTTTGCAGAAATGACGTTAGTAAACGATTTTTTAATGACACTTATTCTCGTTTATGGTACCAGAAAAGATCAACAAGTAATTAATTTAATTATACGAAAGGAAGTCCGGGAGCAGAGTTCAAACATTCAGCTCCCTTATTACACACTTGCAGGCATGAATTTAGTAGTTTATTAAGTGAGCTGCACATATTTTTTGATATTCTGGGATCTCCAGCTTCTTTGTAATAAATTAAATTTAGCAAATTAAAAAGTACGTTTGTCTAATTAATTAACTTATGCACATATGAAATAAAACTTTCTTGAACAAGTTCGAAAAAATTAAATATAAATATCAAATTAAACTACAAATTAATGAAATCCACTTACCAATTTCAAAACTTATTCCATCAAAACTTAATGATTTAAAAATGGTAGTATTTGCGTAAAGTCAACCATACGAGTTCCATTCCATACATATATTCTAATAAAGTTTAGTTTCGTTTCTCTGTCAAGTTTCAAACTTTTGTCGCCCATTAAAAGTTTGTCGTCAAAACAGAACTTTTTTATAGTATGCAGATATATGAGGATGAAAATAATTTTTCAGGCTTCGAAACATCAAAAATATCATGTCACACTACTATACATGATTTATCTATTCACTTCTCCAATATTTACATCACTAATAAGTATATTTATTGAATATCCTTTTTATGAAAATACCTAACATTCGGAAAAGGACATTGATTTGTTTACTTTGAAAGAAACTTCGCATTTGCTTTGAAAATAAAGTTGATGTTTATTCTATAAATTGAAAACTTTTTTAATGATTTACAAAGTAAATATACATCAAAAACACTCTTTTTAGAAAATATAAACAAAATAAAAAGTATCTGTTTATACAGAAAGATAGAAAATGCGTCAAATTATTTTTGATATAAAATATATTTAGGATGACGATAAATGGTATTTTTTTCACTTATTCAGTTATTTTGCAATATAAATAGCTAACAAAGATAACAAGCTATATTTTTTATGATTAACATTATAGTTTTTAAATAATTTAAAAAAAATATTTTAATTTTAAACAATTGAAGACTAATATGAAAACTTGTAGATACCTTATTTTTCTTTTTTATTATCACTAATAAAAAAATAGCAATAATTTGAAGATATTGTGAAGGTTTCAGAGACTTTAGAGAGGGCAGGTTAAAAACTTTTTATTCTTAAGGGAAAGTTCATTAGTGCTTCCGTTTATAGTGTAGGTCGATAAATCAAAGTGTTTGCATCCTTTTAACTTACAAATAGTCTAGATGCTTTAAACAAACAATCCTTAACTATATAAATTACTTTAATGTTTTCCAAACTATAAGTGAGAACTTTAAATTACTCCCACTCAACATACATACTCGTATATCGCACTCGTTTTCTCAAAGGAAGAAATTAAGTTCCTTTGAGGCATCTTACACTGAATTGTGCTATACAAAGAAAAATAAACCGACACAAAATTACTATTAAAATTAAAATAGTTTACCCTACATTTTGCTCATAAAAAAATGTAATTCCTAATGGCTGAAAATACCCAAAATGATCTGCTTTCTCTATGTGATGCTAATGAGAGTAATAACGAGCTGAATTCTTACTTGCGGAAAAAACTGACTCCAAATTTATTTCTCTAACAATTAAAACCGCCAGTGAAAGCTTTATTCTTAAATCGCAAGTAAAGAAAACTGCTTAATTTTAGAATCTAATAAAACTAAGATCTACTTTAATTGACTTGACAGTAGTTATTATTAGAAAAAACTAGTTAGAGATTCAGAGTTATTTTTTCGTACCAAAAGTATCGTATACTCTGACTGAGTACGTAGATAGGACTCTTTGAGTCTCTAGACCAGACTTTTTGAGTCCTCAGTCCTCGACTCCTTTGATTTCCTAGACCAGAGTGAATTTTTTTATGCTCGCGAAATCGTCTCCTCTTCTGATTATTTGGATTTTTGAAAATTTGAAAAGTTTTATGTACGACATGGATTGACTTAACTTGGTACCCACGTTCTCTAAACAGTTGTTTAAATCCCGACCTCAATTTCCATTAAAACTAAGTTGTTTACGTTTTTTTTTGTTTTGAGATTTCATGTATCGCACACGTTCTACATTCAATTTTGTGAAATATGTTTATAATTTAATATCACCTTTTCTTTTTCGTATACAGGCCGTTCTCTCTTACTCTCAATAATATTTGAATAGTACAATATTTCCAGTTCAGATGAGATACAATTAATCATATTAATTCAAGTTTAAATCATTTCTGAAAATTTTCTACACAGAGGATTTGTATAAATTCAAATCAAATATATCGTGTTAACATCAGAGGCTGTTATTGTTCATAATGTATTATCATTATCACCATAGTAATTATCCCTATTATCGATTTGTTATATTCTGAATTTATAAGCTTCTTTGTTGCACCATTTTCGATAGTGTCCAGGAAGTAGAGTCATGGTTTAGAGGGATATCTATTTATAAAAATTATTAATTTTACTCAACTCTTAGTTTTTATTTTTATAAACACTATTTAGATTACATAGTCCCATTCCGAACGATTCATTCAATAATACATAAATTGGTTCGTATTTGATAATCATTTTGTACAATATATTGGCGGGTTCACTTGACCATCTGCATAATATACGAAAAGTTACGCTTTAATTTTCTTATTTTTTCAGTACTTCAATGTAGTAAAATACAGATTAAAATTATTAAGTTTTTATTTAACAATTATTGATCTATCAAGGATACATGTAAAATATATATGCCTATGTAGCAACTTTTAATTGTTAACTCTTTATCTCTGTAACCAAGTCTACATACCTTTTACCACTTCTTCCCTTCATATAAAATATATATTAATGCTTGACAAGGGTAGGTGGAATTATATTTGATTGGACATGACAGCTTTCGAATTTTGCTTTGCAAATCTCGTCAATGCAAATCGTGTAAATATGGGTAAAATAAGCTCTTGAACGAGTGGAAGGTAAAAAAATGTAAAACAAAATTGGATTTCGTAGATTATAATGCTGAGAGCAAGGACTTAAAGGAAAGGAGCTGGATGTACAACGAAATTTGCGTACATAAAGTATGCTTGAAATTTGAAACCAGTTCTTTCTTTTATACGGAAATCGTTCAATAATTGTCTTAAATAAACAAAAATAACATTGTTTTTTCGCATTCCTAGTATCAATAAAAATATACCTAGGGCATACAAAAAGACTTTTTCAGCAGAAGGAATCGTCTTGGTCTTTTTTATTTCAATATAAAACATCGCAAATGACTTTTTTATTGCATTTGAACATGTCTAGATATTACTAAGAAATGATCATACGAAATTGCATTATCAATTATCAAAAGAAGCTTTCCGATTTACCTTCATATTTATTTCTCGCCGAAGTTTTTTACCAACCTGTATAACAATTTAGTTTTGCATTTATTTTCTATTAAGCGCGATATCTGTTTATCGATTGTAGAATCCTGTATGTTCATGCAAACAGTAACAGGATGAAGTTGGCTAAACGTTAAATATTTTTAGCTGAAAAATAAAAGATTTTCATCTGGGATGTTTTTGTCTTCCAAAAATTTCCCATTGTATTATTCTTTTATTTTAGTCACTTCCTTTGCCTCTAAAGATATCCTTTTGTTGTAAAGGTCAATTTAACAAATTTGTCAGGATCAGCAACTTCTATATATCGCCTGAGGAATTTTGTCCAGGCTGTGACTGAATTATAGAAATTTCGGAGTAGGAGCAAAAGAAATGGGACTAA
This sequence comes from Hermaeophaga mercurialis, assembly GCA_951812935.1. Lineage (NCBI taxonomy): Eukaryota > Metazoa > Arthropoda > Insecta > Coleoptera > Chrysomelidae > Hermaeophaga > Hermaeophaga mercurialis. The sequence continues at coordinate 46,077,895 of OX638358.1, forward strand.
TTGGCTTATGCCTGCAGCTAACTTAACTTTCTTCATAAGTTTGGTTACTATTTTACTCTTTGAGAAAATGCCAGACGACTTGTTAAATTATATTATTATTCCGAAGGGCGCAAGGCAATTTACGGGAATTCATAAAGGATCGTTTTTTAGGTAAATTGAAGGAAAAAACTGAAAAACTTTTGTGATTTGCAACTTGTCTACCTCGCTATATAAAAAAGCAAACAGGGGGTATTTTCATTAAAACCAAGATTAGTTGTAGGTTTTTTAAAACAAAAGTCGATGTAAACTTTAATTATATCCTTATTTCTTGTAATAACCCTTCTTTACTTTACAATTATTACTTTTACTATCTTTGGCTTAAAAAATATCGTCTCAACAAACTTAAAATGAAATTTTGTTGCGCATAAATTTTGTAGTTAGAATATTCTGGCTATAGTTGCTTTAAATAGACTTTTTTGTTATTAACATATATAAAATAGGACTTCCGGTCAAATCTAATTAATTTCTTATATATTAATTTTCAACCTTCGATTTAAAGTTATAATTTGTCTCATCTGCTCAATATATGAACAATTGGGTTTTGCGATTATACGTATTAATGATACTTATACAAAATATAAAATAAAATTTTGAAAATATTCAAGGAGATAATGTAGATGAAATGAACGTCTAAAAAAGCTGAGATAATAACAATAGATGAAGTTTCGTATTCTTTATTTATTAATTATTATTAAGAGAACTATCATCTCTTCTGTATGATTACGTTTTTTGCAATAAGTTATAAACCCTTCAAATTCGATTGATTTTTCTATTTATTGTTTAGTCGTTAATTATAATGATTTTATACAATTGTAGCACATAATGTAACGGAATTTATATCACACATGATTCAATTTTACAAAATATGCAAATACTTCCATGTATTAAATAAATAAATATGATAAGAAGTTTAAATTATTCGAAAAATTAATATTACAAATGAGTTTTACATAAATTATAACAAATTAAGGATGTTTTTCAAAAGACGAATGTTTGCAAAGATACTTCAAGATATATTAAAATAAGAAACAGGCTATCCATAACACCTAAATGTGGTACAAAGGTTCAAATCCAATAAAATACAAAATCAAACCACATACAATTTTATTAGAGACAACTAGTTTCGACCACATAAGGTCATCTTCATGTCTGAAAAGATTGTAAAAAAAACCATCACAAATTTTTTCTTATATAAATTAAATAATAAACTTACCAGGTAAAAAAACAGTAAAAAACAACAATGTTAAAATTCAAAGTAAAAGGAGACTCTCACAATCTCTCCCAAAATGAACCATAAAAGCAATTTGTTTATAAATCCCAATTGGTAAGTTGCTATGATAAGTTAATTATATTATGAGCTCTAACTTTAGTAATTAGTGTTTAATTAAACTTGAATTTGAATATAAAGTCTAGTATTATACGAGGTTATTAAGTTCAAATTATACATTAATTGTTATTGTAAATAATATTTTGGAACCAAATTTTAAATTTTAAAAGCTGAATTATAATTTATAGTAAATTTTCTAAATATTAGTGAAAATTAAAATATGGAATATGTTACTATGAAATTCAAGAATTTTCAGGCAATTTATAATATGATTGGAAATTATGTATTCCAGATGAAAGAATAAAACATAATTATTTATCTGATGTAATTATTTAAGGTGTAAACAAGTTTTATGAAAAACTCAAGAATGTTTAAAAAACATTTATTGTATTGAAATTAAATTTAAGAAGTGTGAAATCATAAAATGTGGTTTTCATTGGGCTGTGATTTCCATAATAGAGTCAGAATTTTTACTCCTTTACTTCCTTTTTCGTAAAGTTTATATCAAAAAATTAAAAGTAATGACTTGCCTTAATTTAGGGAAATTTTATTTAAAATTAATCTTCAAAATTTATCATAATTTTTTCCTAGAATAATTGGAAATATTTTTTATTTTTATATTTTGTATAACATAACCTTAATTTTCATAAATAAGTGAAAGTGGTTTAAAACTTCTTTGTTTACTTATGAATTTTGTGTTACTGATATGATTCTTCGATTTTTGTTTGGAACAACAACAAATGTAAGATTTTCCAGAGACAACAACAAATCTTTTCATTCATATCAAGCAAGACAAAAAGTGAATCGCGCATTCCTTGATTTGCCAATTTGCCTAATTTATGTTTTGAAAGTATTTAAAACCATTTCAATAGACAATTAGTTTTATCAAACTTGATAAACATTTAGGGATATTTTGCTGAAAGAGTGTATCGAATTTAATTGCGGCAAATTCAAAATGAGAACTTATATTTATTTTGAATCAAGTTTTTATAATTTTTTTAATTACTTTTAATTTTGATGCTTAACTTAAATTTTCATTGCTTTTAATAAATTTTAAAATTAATTTTAATTTAAATTTTCATTTTCAATACAAAATCCCAAAATATTTTTCACAAATAAAATCTAAAATAACAATTATTAATACACGTACAATACTACTTCTTTGCTAATGTAAATTATTTTTAAATCGTTGTTAGTAATTTTATAAAGTAAGCATCCCCTGTTCACGTTTTTCTTTCGTTACATTTTTCATTCTTTCGTTTTTTAATATTGATTAAATGATTAAATGAAGCTTATCCCAAATCTCTTAAATGGATGCACACTGTAAGTAGCTGATTACTTTCTGTGATACACACCGTCTCCGAGCTCACGTAGAGTTTTTAAATTCATTTAAACAGGTAAAATTACTACAATTAACAACTCACCCTAATTAAATATATAAAATTATTTTCAAAATAATATGCAATTGTGTTAAAAACTAATAAATAACGAATGAACAATGATCATTAGAGTAATATAATTGGCACCCAATAGCAAAGAAAGTAGTCATACAAAATAAATAGACTTTTAGAAATTAACTTAAATTAATACTGTTTTCTTTAAAGAATTGTGAAATTGATCGGTATTCATCCTTTGACTTCCCTTTATATGATGGTCAAGGAATACGCTCTCTAGCGGGATGTTGCAGAAGAAGAAAAAGATGAAGAAGAACATCTGGATAATCCTCAATGTAATCAGGAAATGGAACCTACCTCACCTAAATAACGTTTGACCAAATCACTGAATTTTAATACAATTATCTAAAACAGGTTTAGTTAAATTAACTAATCTAATGAATGCAGCATTTAGGTTGAAATAAATCTCAAAATAATGTAAGCAACACTAATGAGTATATCTTAGATTAAGTTAAAATCCTAGTTTGTTTAAATTAGAATCAAATTGCTTATTGGTCAGATTGTAATTTAGCTAAATACACCGTAAGGAGTATTTCTTAACAAAAACAGTATACACAGTGGACCAAAAGTCTGGAAACGGCCAGTTATCTCGTAAATTGCTAGTCTGAATTCTACAAAATTTGGGATACAGAGATTCCACATTTGACATTTGCAACGTTGCTAGATTTGCCGTTTCTCTGATATTATTAGTCACTTTGGTTTTTTAAATACATCATCCTGTATATTCAGTCATTTTTGGAATCTTCTCTTCAATACGAGTTCAACTATATGTAACACTTGATGATTTTATGTAATCTAGAAGATTTTAAATAAATGGAGAAATGTGGTAGATGCAGATGTAGTAGTGAAAGGCCTCCACGTTCACCTGATTTCTATCCTAAAGATTATTTTTATTGGGGATACTTGTAAAATTCAGTTTATAAAAATAAACCAGCAAGTTTTGCATAGCTAATGCAACGAATTATAGATGAATTCGATTAATTTCTAGACAAATATGGAGAAATCTGGTAGACGCATTCTACCATCGGTTAACGCACAAATGGAGCACATTTTGAACACTTGATTAAGTAATCATTGTTTTAAAAATGTTGTAATCTTTCAATTAATACTTTTTAATGTAGTTGAAAATAGTTTATATTAAAAAATTTATTCAATTAGGCGTTGCCAGACTTCTGTTTTATTTATTTAAGAACTTCTAGACTACATAAAATCATAAGTGTTACATATGGTTGAACTCCCATTGAAGAGAAGATTCTAAAAATGGTGAATATACAGGGTAGTATATTTAAAAAATCAAATAATTAATAATAATCTGGAAAAATTAATTGTTTCCAGTATATATATCTCCATATAATTGTATTTCAAAAATTTTGTTTTTATTCTTAATCACCAATATCTTAAAAAACCAACTAGGGTTATCAATCCTTAGTATTGTTAAGAAAATATAATAATAACAAATCAAACGTTGTAAAAATTCACCAATTAACCATCTTTTATCTGATAAACTAATCACAGGACAACTTTGTGACTGTCGGCACTTTTAATCCGGAAGTCAAAATTAAAAGGAAACTATATTATTGTTAGTTTTAAACACTGTTAATTTATTTATTTCCTTTTATTATTGTGTGACATACTATATCCAATGGTATTTTATATAATTAAAAAATAAAAATGTAAAAACATATTAAAATGTTTAAATTTCAGTACCTACATGTCGGAGCTTCAGTTTTTAGGCGTATATATATTTTGAATAAAAAAAGTTTCATTGTCAGTTTATAATCACATTTTTTACTAAAAGAGAGTTGATGTTGTTTCATAAAACATTTTATATTCAGTTTTGTACAATGAAAATTAACTTTCAACAAAGTTCTGTTGTTTCGTTAAATCATATTATTTCATTGTAATACGTGAAAAAATTATTCTCAATAATTAGGTTAGGAACTAGAAAAAACAAACTTTGATAATATATGCATCAGAAATTCACTTAAGAGTTGTTCTTGGAATTTTGTGTATTTTTAAGAAGGTGAAGGCAAAAAAATATTAAAAAAAGAAACTGCATTCAAATTTCAAATATGTTCGATGTAAACAGTGATCAGCGCATGTTAAGCGCATGCTAGCCTCGTGATTGTAAATTTTTGCAAATCTATTGAGCAAGAGAATACGAGAGAAAATGTATCAACAGGGTGGTATTCCATTAGTTGATGAATTTTGACTAAGAATTTATTGTTAATATTTTCCAGTCTAAACTAATGCTATACTTGTTTTGGTTGACGAAAGGTCAGTTTTATTGCAGAACGTACGTGTTGCAGTTGCCATTGATTTTGTTTTGTTACTCTTATTAGCCATTTCTAAACTAATTACTAAAATGATTATTAACTCAAATTAACTGAATGTTTGACTAGAATATTTATTTATTTAATAATTAATAATTATCACTGTTTACTTTTATTTTCTGAATTTTAATTTTTCAGCTCACGTAACCATAATCTATTAGATGCTTAACTGCCCTATGCTTCGACCTTTTTAAACTGATTGGCAAATGCAATTAATTTGCAGAATCTAATAATCTATCTTCTTGCATTTTTATATCTTGCGAAAACTGTGTTTTCTTTATCACTTGCACTTTTTAATTCGTCTATTTTTTAATATTCATCCAGCTCGAAGTTTGTAATAATTAGGTTTTAAATGCATTGTAATGTTGTTTTTCTTTGAAATATTGTACTGATTCTACATATTTATTTACACTTTTCACAGTTTTTAAAGTTAAACATACACAACCTGTATAAATTGGATTATTTTACTTTTATATAATTCCGTGAAAATTACTCTGGTCATTCGTTTAGCTAAACACCGTACAACATGGCCGATCAAAAATTTTTGTCTAGCTGAAACAACCGATCTTTTTTAACCCTATAGAGCAAAAAATTGACTCTACAGTACTTTCATCTACCATCACTCCAATCTTCCACCATACTATATACATTTTTGTACTTTTTGTATTTATATATTATGTATTATAATACTAGATGAAATAATTAAGAAAATGTTCGTTTTGAAATAAACTTTTTCCTAATTTTCACTACCGAGGGAATATTCTCAATGCTTTCTGACCCCTTTTTAAAAAAATATGCTTCGTTTGGCCAACAAAATAAAAAGTAATTCTCATGTTGGGATGAAAACAATTCAAAATTCATAAATTCATAAATTTGCGCATTCAAGTGCTGGATTTCCAACCAAAAGTAAACACAACGGTTTCAGGACTTTAATAAAACTATTTTCTGTAAACATAGAGTTGCTTTTTAAACTACTGTTAGTTTTTCAACGTGAAAAATTCAGTAAATTTAATTAGTTACAGCAAAATATACCGAAATCATTTTTCAGTAAAAATTTAATAAGAAAGAAACATATTACATATTATTTTAAAAAACTAGTACTGAATACTTTTGGATTTTCTTTATATTCCCAGAAAGTTATAAAAAGAACCCAGAATATTTTACTTTGAAAGCGGGAGTTGTATGTATCTCAAAGTATTACTGTACGGAGCAAACAAAATCAAACATCTGTAAAACAAAAAAAATATCAAATAGTTGACCACAAACAAAAAACTAGTTATACTTATACTGAAACCAAAACGGTTAATGGAGCAGTAGGTACCATTTACATATAAATTGGACTAAAAGTACCATCTTTCGATTAGAAGAATAAATAAAGACGCAGAGTCTACCCCGGTCTTCCCTAGTGTTTTTTTGGTAAGTGTTTGTGTTTAATTTCCAAATTAAATGTATGTCAACAAATAATAAAATTTAAGAATATAAGAAAAAGTTGGAGTTCGACAAAAAAATGTAGGCCTCTAGCTGGGGAAAACGTATTTCCTTACAAATGCAACAATTATCACGGTTCACGTTCTTGACACGTGTAATGTTCCTCTTTCACAGTTATTAAAAATATCTTGAGAACCATTGGAGTAGAAAACCCATGATTTCTCGCGCTACACTTAATGTTCATTATTGAACACGTTACGAGTATATCTTCATTATATTTCTACGATGTTTCTCAATATCGAAAATAAAACAGCATTTCCCTGATTGAAAGTTCAACTTTTCCTTACAGCGAGAAAACTCTATACAGAGAGAACGGTTATTTGCACTAAATAAATGGTTTTAATAGGACTCAGTCTGTTTGTGACAATAAAGGAGTAGACAATTATAATATACACTTAATTTACAAAGTAGGTAAATTATTATTTATAAACTCTTTGAGTTGTGATCTTTTGTTGGAATACGTTTGTTGTTTTAATATAAATTATTGCTTAGTTGATTTTTATTATTTAATATTTTTTATGCAAAGTTGCTTGGATTTTAAAATTTTGGTAAATAATAATTTTATGCTCATTTTAGGTTAATTAGACTTATTAGAGCATTATCTTAATCGCGTAAACATTTTTTTTTCTGATTGTTATGCTCTAATTTTAGACTCAATTTAGATTCGTATTTTACAAGAATACTATAATACCTGTGGGGTTTCTTACATGTCACGTAATATCAGGCTTATTTTACTAAGGGCGGTTTATACGGTGTGTTCATAAAGTATTCAATAAATTCATTTTAAGCTAAACAAACAATTTTTAGGAAAAATCCTGAGACAGGTCGGTTTTGATTTTAATTTAATATATTTTTACATAACAATTAAATATACAGGTTAAACCATTTGTGAGTAACGATGTCAACGACAATTTTTTTAAATGGCACATATAGTGCAGCTGTTAGTAGCAATGATTTTTAATTTTTTTGATCGTCTTATTAAACCATCCTTCTTTCTCTGAGCTTAGGACTGGCGTAAGTATTTTGCTAAATTTCCAATTTTACTTAGCAAAAACCTGAGATGATAAGGTAACTATTAATAATTTTTTTAAAATTTTACGATTCTTCACGGCCCTGTTATTTCTATAGCCCTTCTTTTTTAACATAGATTCAACAAGGAGTCATTGTTTTCATTACATTTTTGTATAAAATATAAAACCACTACGATACAATTTGGCTAATTTTACATTTATACTAGTACACAAAAGTTCCACCTCTTATCGGTAAAATTGGCATATTTAGTTACTTTTGTTTAAATTTTAGATCTACTAGCTACAATAAAAATGTTTTTTATTAAAACTAGTAAAATTGTTATAACTGTTTAGTAACTATTACATAAAAAGCGCGTATTTATTATAAATGGCATTTAGCGCTCCTTTCCGAGAACTCACTCGTTTATGTGACAAACGTCTTTTGTGACTTTTATCATTCTCGGTGCAAGTATGCTTCATCATTATTTAAGTCTGACTCAAGTGGTTTACAATTTACGCAAACGGAACTATACAAATAATAATTCAAATTTTCCCGAAAACCTATACTAGGCCGCAGTCAATGTCAAACGTGAAAGCATAATCTGTCAAAATGTGTGAATACCCTTTCTAGATTATAGATTTGTATATTTCTAGTGTACAGGCGTAATCTACTGACTAATTTTTTTCAGTATTTGAAATTTCGTTTTACTACAAACTAGTTGAAATAAAAAAAAAGTTTAAACTTTAAATATAAAAAATCTGCGTGAAGGGGGGACGTATTCATTTTTTTGTTTGGTTAGTATTTTCTAATTTTCTCCGGGTTTTAAAGATACTTAAAAAAAAGGACGTCCCCTCTTTGGAGTAAACATCTGCATATCTTAGTTTTCGAATCATCTCAATATCAAATCCGAATTTACGATATGATGTGGTATCTTGCCTCCTAATACCAATTTAACTAGAATAAATAATTGGTTCCATTACTTTTAAACCATTTGCAAAATTTGTGTTTTTTAAAGGAATGGAGAATCAATTAAAACTTTCGAAGAGCCCTCTTCTGTTTTCTCTAACAGCGTTCTAAAACTTTTGTGCCAATTTATTTGTCTAGGTTATTCGTAGAGTTGAATAAATACTACTGTAGATTATTATTATTCCTAAAAAATGATTGCATAAGCGACATTGTACCGTCTTTTCTGAAAATAATTTATTTGCATGTATTTGAATGAATGGCGTTCATGTCTTAAAGAATTTCAAGGCGTACATATGTATGTGTCACGATTCCATTATATTCCGAATATCCTTCAGATACGAAGTCGTCGTCCATGGAATTGTCATGATTGAGATTCTCACTCACAGATAAAAATATTTACTCTACTTTGTCCTTCTGTGACGTGTTTGCTCGTCTGAACTTGTTTTGACGGAATGGAACGCGATTCCTCATCTGCCGCACACTATTTGTCAATGTGCTCAAACTAGTTCAGATGTGTGATTATTTTAAGCGATTGATTTAGGATTGACGTTGTTTCTAACCCTTGCCAAAGTGCTTAAAGATTATGTCTATCATATATCATTCTTAAACCCTTTCTCCTAGTATGATCCCATTTATGCTTCAAAATACGAGGGTAATATGAAAAGCTCAAGAAATGAAGCACAGATGGAAGCACCAGTTTGAATAAAATATATGGAAAAAATTGCGCCAACATTTTTGTGCATAAATGTTAAATTGTAAATCGGACAAGCAAATACAGAATTACTTGCTGATGTTAATAAGTATACTTTTTTTTCGATGATTTCTAAGATTTGGACCCGAACAAGTAAAGCAAGCGAAGAGGCGAGCAAGAGACGAATTCCATAAATAGACTTAACTGACGTGTTGCATAGAAACGTTTATGGCCAATCATAAAAAATTGTAATTGAAAAAATTGGAGATACTATAGCTTATCACATTTTATTAGGACAAAGTAAACAGTGACAAATGATTTCTGTTCAATGTCATATAGTCATAACCACGTTAATAAATAATAGCGACAGGTAAAATATGTGATTTTTAGGTAAGATAAAGTGTTCAATTCGATATAAAATATATTGTTAACAGACCATATCAATATAATTACGCACGAAACCAGTTGATTGTTATAGATGCAGATAAGAATTAATAAAACTTTCTATAGAATGGCGAATTTTTAATAATTCTCCCATTTCTCATATTTTTTGTAGTTCATTTCTTCATGATAACCGCCTATGTTTGCCTTATAATATAGGCGTTGGCTATAAAACTATTTTGAAATCCTTTATACAGATTTGGCCTGATAATAAAAGGACACGGACGAATCCATGCCTGTGATAAAGAACGTGTTATTAAAGAGAGAGAACCCAGTACTAATATTTTGAAGTAGGGATATTTCGAGGTGGGAACATCGGTCCACTCAATTTGATAGTAACGTACCGATAGTCACGGTCGTACCTGTAGTTCGGCCGAGAAGAGGCACATTATCGTGTTCTCTCTCGGTCATTTGGTTATATCCATAAATTTCTTTTTTTTTCTTAAGGATTCGCCTATGTTCTTTTAGATGTTGGCTAAACCTGTATACTATAATGAACCTATTAGCAATTAGTTGAAGCTGTTTTTTTACATTTCTTTTGTATTGTTGCTTGAGTTTTTGATGGGAATATTTTATCTATCTAAACAATACACTTGTTTTCTCACCTTAAGTTTTTTTATTTTGCGCGTAGTCTTGTCGATGATGTCGAATTTCGTGTCATTCTAGTAACAAATATCAGTTATTTTCTATTTTGTTTCAACCAAATTTCAAGACATTAATTTATTTCCTTTCAAATTTAGGACTTCCTGACCACCCACAATTTTTCTTTGTTATATAAAATTGTATTGTACATCTTCTAAGACTGCTTCTATCGGTAATATTCATATAAATTCTTGAATTTCATGTCTTTTTTCAGACGATTCTAAACGATCTTTTTCCGAAGTTTAAGGTAAGTATAACACTCCATTAAGTTAAAAGAACATATAGTTTAAGAATTTACTTTGAATTGATTCATTACAATTGATAGTATTCATATAAATCGGTGAAACCACAGGTATATATTCCAATTAATAACGATAAAATAGTAATAAGAAATTCTCAAAGTATTGAGTTGGTTCCAGTATGTGTTTCCACTTATATGCTGTCTAAATGTTAAGTTATTAAAAACCACACTCCAAGATCTCTAAACTGAGAACAACGATGTAAAATGTTATTATCAAATATCATTTGATTTCCTCGACGAGTATGTGTCACAATTTTGCATTTATTTATATTTAAGGTTAAATTATTTTCGGAACACCACGAGTTTACTATAATCAAATACGAATGAAGTTCATAACCACTTTGTATATTGAAATGAAGAGTAATAAAAGTTACGTGTTGGTGCGTACACACTAGGTAATGAAAGAAAGTCCAAATTTTGTATGTAAAGTGTGTAAAATCTTTAATGTGAAGGTAAGTGTAAAAGAAATGTATATATTTCTTAAGTCGAGCGCTTTCGGCAATACGATGCCATCATCAGGACAAAAAAATATGCAAAAATAGAAGGCAGTAAGTTAGTTATAAAATTCTTTTAAGAACATTTAAGCAGTAACAATACATCTTAATTAACTTTTAAAACGACATTAAAGTAGTGTAAAAAACAATAACATTTTAAGGTTTCTTGAGGTCCAGGCCTGAAGGTTGTCTTGATTAAAGACAACAAGTGCTTTAAAAATATGGAAAATAAATAAAAATAAGTAAAATGTTTTAAGTGAAATAAGACCATGTGGTTTGTATTTCTTATATCTTATTTCACTTAAAACATTTTACTTATTTTTATTTATTTTCCATGTTTTTAAAGCACTTGTTGTCTTTAATCAAGACAACCTTCAGGCCTGGACCTCAAGAAACCTTAAAATGTTATTGTTTTTTACACTACTTTAATGTCGTTTTAAAAGTTAATTAAGATGTATTGTTACTGCTTAAATGTTCTTAAAAGAATTTTATAACTAACTTACTGCCTTCTATTTTTGCATATTTTTTTGTCCTGATGATGGCATCGTATTGCCGAAAGCGCTCGACTTAAGAAATATATACATTTCTTTTACACTTACCTTCACATTAAAGATTTTACACACTTTACATACAAAATTTGGCCTTTCTTTCACTTTGTATATTGCCAAGGGATGAAAATATTTTGACATCGTCTGCAAAAAGTAAATATATGCAATTTAATTGAAGAGAAATATCATTTATGTAAACAAAAAAGAGTAATGATCCCAAATTATAGCCTTGTGGTACTCCTGAACACTGAGACTTAACAACCACCATATTCAAGAAACTGAAACCTTTAAGATGAGATCACATAATCTAGAATAATGATTCAGACAAAGTAATGAATTGAACTTTGCACAGCAAAATATTCTGATCAATTCCATCAAATGCTTTTAGAATAGCTGTAAATATTACATCAACTTTGTGTTATGTAAGCAAAATTATTAATGATGGAACGTTTAGAAATAAAGACGTGTAGATGGATATTTCACATTTAACAGTGCAAACTATAACGACTCATTCAGCCTTTGAAATATAAAATATCTTCGTGAATCTTTTTGTCATGTCCTCGAGCAACTTATCCCCTTTGTCTATAGGTGGTACTGTTTTTATTTATTTTTATTTGTTTCTTTTATTTAATATCCTCAGGTATTCCAACCCGAGGTAGGGATCTTTAACGAGCCCAACATCCATGGACTCGGGACCAACAGTTTAACGCCTCCTCCGAAAGACGGCATATCTCCACTGTACCTCGTGCTCATTGGTATAGTACCTACGAGCTATGATATGCTATTAGTCAGGTGGTACTGTATTTTCTATGTTTTAAAGTATTTTTGAAGGTTTTCAACTTTTCCTTTTGTTATAACGTGCATCGATAGAAATGTTTTGGAATACACTTGGACATCTTCAGCACATTGTTTTGGCACATGCACTCATTATGGGAACGTACAGTTATTATACAGGATCTAACCAAGTAGAAATGTTGGGCATTATTAGTAGATAATTCACTAAAAGCATTCACAATTTGTTGCCTTTCCTCGTCTGTAGTAAGTTGGAAACATTGAAGTTTTCTACATTCGAAGTCAGGACCTACTTCGTGCAAATTTTTTTTGCTCTCCCAGATTTTCATCTTTTTTCCTAGCCTAAAAGGCTAATTTTGGACTAAATTTCATCGGAGTCACCACTGTTATTTAATTAACAATACAACCACATAAACAGTTCGGCAACCAAGTGTATATAAACCAGCATTATAACGCAACTGGTGGAAGGTTACAGGTTGTTGCGAACGTTGCTGAAAGTAAGTTGATTTTGTGACTATCTTTGTTTCTTTCATGTAACGTGTGAACTAATCTTGTTTTTTACCTGTATATGATATTTTCAACTTCGGTTTTAACTGATCTATTTTTTAGCCCTTTTATATTATTACAATTCGATAGAACTAACCGAGACTAACAAAATGTACACCAAAAAAAATAGAACTTATATTTCGTGTTATTTACTTTACAAATAAGTAACTATAGCATGTTTTATCTTAGTAAAAAGAGCGTATCAATTTGTTTTGTATTATTTGATTTAGTTTATTTCATTTATAATCTAATTCGAACTTTTCTTATTTAACTCTCATCCTCTTAAATGATTCATTTATGTATAGTCCCTGTCTTCTTAAAAAATGTTCTGGAACCTCAATTCTTTAGGCTGACATCACAATAAATTTTACTTACATGTCCCTACAGTTGCCTAATAAATATTTCAACTTTTTGTTGGCTAAAACTTTTAGCTCGGATAAATGAAACTTTGATCTTGAGGCAAAAAGAAGAAGTTACCATCACGATTGCGGTTCTACACAGTGAATATTAATTACATTTTAATTCATCCAGAAAATAATTTGATGCCGTGTAATACATAAAGTTTAAGAAAAGCTGTAGCAAAAATTAAAAAAAAATTATCACAGGAATGTAGTATGATAACAAATTCCCTGAATTATTAAAAATATTCTTAAATTCTTAACTTTAGAAAACCTATTAACTTTTAAAGGCGAAGTAATTGAATACAAGTGTCTTTTGTTCTTATTTCTAGAAAAGTGAAATATGGAAACATTTCAAAATTTAATTTCTTAAAAGCGTTTATAAAACTTTAGGGCTCTCCGCGCATATTAAACATTTAAATATCCAAGGAGAAACAAAATACTTTTAACTGAACAAGCACTTTCGAAAATTATATTTTAGCCTCAATGTTATGAAACTGTAATCATTAAGAGTATGTATAATGATTTTCAAATACCATATCTCAATAATTTTTGAACTTGATTGTACAAGAAATCCCTTCGAGAGAAAGAAGTTTTTCCGAAACATATCCCACATATAAATATGATTTTATAAATTTTATTTCTTAATAAAATTTAGATTAAAATTTTAGATATTAATTAGATTGTATTTTTTATGAGCAGTAACAAAAATGTACTGCAGCATAATGAATAATATTAGCAATAATAACTAATGTATTGAATGTTAATAATTATTTTTATCTTTGAATGGACTATTTTTTTTATTTAAAATATTATTAGCGAATAGTAAAATAACATGCATATGTATTAGTCAGAAATGAATAAACTATTTATTCAATGTTTTGGTTTCACAAATTATTATATGTATGACATTTGTATAAACCGCTATATCTACCCTAACGTTTGAGGGTGTTAAAACCAGCTAGCAAAGCAAACATTTAAAATATTCAACTGAAATGAACATTTAGCACTTACAGCACTCTAATTATTTTTGGAAAAAAATTTCAGTTTAGATGTACTATGTAGTTGAATCATACAACTATATTTATTTATAAAATTGAAATAAAATAATTTCTCAATTTATTTCATTTCATATTTATAAATAGACTACTTATTGACCAATAAGCTGTGATAATTTAAATAATTGGTATTTCTCCACTTCCATAAAAAATATAATATCGATTAACAAACAACTTTTCAAAGAATTCTAGCGGTTATTTCAGGTCAAACCAATCAACAAATTAATTAAAATTAATAAATGAAGAGCCCACATCATCATCTAAAAAGTAAAAACTAAAAACATTTGCCTCCATACACACTATAAACACGTCTCCTTTTTTCCGATATGATTATATGAAACAAAAAGAGAAACGAATACAATTTCAACAAAACTGCTTTGGCAACATAGCTTTTCCACTAGAATACTGCACAGACCAGGTTTTAATAAATTTCATTTAATAGGAATCATGGGGTATAAAATATGTTTGCGGTGGATTAATTTATGGAGAAGTGGTGCACTGAAAAAATGTTGCTCTTTCCAAAACTTTCCTTGAAAGTTTCTCCTAAAACGTAACTATATATTGCAATTTTAAATGTTTTTGATTGATTCATTTTTTTAGAACTTATTTAAGGATAACAAATAAAAATTGAATATATCAAAATAAAAATTTCGATAATATACGGCAGCCTAAAAATTTACTTTAAATACTTTACTTTAAATAGGCATTAGACACAACCAAATTAGCAATAAAAATTTGAAACGGCACTAATTAAAAATACTATTACAATTATTACATAAAAAGCACTTAACTATTATTAACGGCATTTAGCGCTTTTATCCCAGAACTCACTCGTTTATGTGACAAACGTCTTCTGTGACTTTTATCATTCTCGATGCAAGTATGCTCCATTATCTCTTAAATCTGACTCAAGTCGTTTACAATATAACAATAACTGGATATCAGATTAGTTAGTTTTAATTGGTTGAATTTAAAGCTCAAATTATAAGCTGCGAAAACATTTTTTTCATTGCTTCCAATTTTATAGAGTTCTTGAAGTACAAATATAAATTTATGTCTGTGTATTTCCACGACTGTACCTATAGCTAAGCTCTCGTAATTAAATTTCAAATTAAGATAAGTATCTGTAAACAGTAAAAAATATCCGACTACATCTAAGCTCTTATATTATTTTATTATCTTCGACAACAATTTCACTTTTTTTTTTAAATTCCAAATAAGTAATTGAATAAAAGTTTGATTAATTATATTGATAAGTAAAAAGAGAATCTGTTGCTGCTAGTTAAATATTAGTTTATAAAATAAAAAACGGTTCTTTCTTCAGAGTATTAAACAACTAAATTCAAGGATTCCAAGAGTGAAAATACACTGCTCAAAATTGGGTAATGAACAAGACTATTATCGAAAATTTTTGCTAAAAATATCTAATAAATTTTCAATGTATCCAGAATATTCATTAGATAAGATATCATAGCATGATAGGAAACAGAGTTTCATTATTTAGTTTTATCTGTCATAAAAAATATATTTTTATAAACAGTGACCCATAAAAAAATGTTGCTTTTTATACTGTCAATTTTTCAACTTCATCTTTCAGAGATTAATATATTTTTAAATAAAGAGAAATATTTTAATTATAAAAGAAAATGTAGAATTTTCCACTCCCATGTTACTTTTCATTATTAATCGAAAACTGTAAATAGTATACTTTTATTTTTAACCAGTTTTATATTTGACAGGCTAATACATTTTTCACTTCAATTTGCATGTTAAAGAAAACAAGATTAATTATTACTGATATTCCTTAGAAAATACTGAGCAGTGTAGTAGTGACCTAAACGACAATTTTATAAATATATTATGAAATGTAAGAAGGAATGTCTCGATCTAACTTTTATTAATTTTTTACATAAAAATATGCGCAATATTATTACTAGAATATAAAACTAATAATTCGAAATACATTTTATTAAAATTATTTTAATAAAATTTAAACACCAAGAAAATATTTATTCTTGATAAAAGGGTGTTTATAATTATTTTTTAAATTTCCTGATATATTTTTTGTTGATTAAGCACATGATAAGTAAAATAAATGTTTTTTATTTAGAACGCTCATGATGTCAACAGAAACACTCTGGTTTTCTTTAATAATTATAGGAACCATCTGTTCTTAAGTATGCAACCAATTTGATATATTATTTGATAGTCATTATAATATTTTGTTTATAAATGAATTACATGAATCAATTCTAGCAAGCAAATACTGAATATAAAATGCTTTCATAATTTAATTTTCGATTTAAATAACTACATACGTTACCCTCCCTGGTACGGTATTTAGTATCAAATGCTTCATTGGTGCAAATAAAATATATTGTATTGTATTAAATTAGTTAAAACAATATAAAGAAATTTTCAATGATTTTTTTATGTAATACTTATAATACTTAAGCTAATCAAAATTCTGTAAATTTAATAGCAATTATTAATTAAACTTTAGTCACTGTTTAGAAATATGCAAAAATCTAAAATTTTCGATGATAACAAAATTAAAGTAATTCATTGTAAAAAAAGATTAGGCTTTGTTGTATCTGAATAATAAATTAAATTTTAATGTAGAAATAAAAATTATGATGCCAAGATGCAAGCCAAAACATCATATTTTAATAATAAATAGTTATTTTTTTAGATACAATCAAAAATGAGTAAAAATTTATATTGTTGTAATCATTTATTTGAAGTTTAAATAATTAAGAGTCAAAACTAAAAACAAATAAATATAAAGAATGCTATGATTTCGAAAAATTATATAAGCCTGTTGGAATTCCTCTGTTCTTCTGTTTGTGACCTGAAAAACAAAACAGCCTTGTTAGTAAGAAATTCAAAATTATTACTTAACCAAATATTCAAATTTTCATACATATCTATATCAAAACAATACACACTTGGAAATTGCTGATATTGGACTACCCATTAGAAATAATCAAAATAATTTTGATTAATACATAAATTAAATAGATTTATAATTTCATGAATTCAAATTTGATTTTTGTTTATTATTTTTAAGAATTCAGCTTAATAACGCACAATAAAAACTAGGAATTTCAAGTATCTTAGATTACCATTTGGACTAAATATATAACATCAATCACATTTTTTAGGAAAATAATATGAATATTTAAAAAAAATTGTCGCAAGAATTGATACTGTATATATTGCTTGACGATGATTGGTTGAAATGTTTACGATATTAAGTCAAGTACGCATGTAAGTAACTTTGGAATACTGTCGAAATTCAAGATATGTATAATTTATCTTTTCATATTTATTATGGATAGTTTCCATAAAGTAACTGTAGATTTTTTAATAGGAGACAATTTTATTGCCAAGTATTTGATATGGGAAATCTCAAAAATAAGATGAAACGAAATATTTCATTTGAAACAATATCTGGTATCGGCTGATATTTGATTCTCTAGGACGGTCAGATAACCGGGAGGGAAATACTGGAGGGGATATTTTTTCCGTAGCCACCTGTTTTGGCGTTTCTGGAATCTCTGGATACTGGAGCTCCATCCTTCGGCTTCAATCTAATGCGGTTCGTTGTCGCGCTTCGACGACAATTGGAGAGCGCCCGGCCCCACAAAGTTTCGCGCTGTTTCTAACAATTTCAAAAGTTTTATGTTACGTTGGTTACGAAATTGTGTGAATTATGTTAAAACTTCTTTCATAAATTATGACAGGTTAGTTGTGTTTTCTTCGCACAAACTAATACACTAGGTAAAAAGTAGTTTCTTTGAACATTAAAAAGTTTAGCTTAAATAAATAAAATACAAAATTTTAATTTAAGAAATTATTTGAATATTAATAAAATAATTTTAAAACTATTATTCGGTAAAAAATAGTTTGTATAACATTTTGTTTAAAATACTAATTGAAAAGTATTAAATAATTTTATGATAAAAATTTTACAAAAATATTTTAAATTTGTGATTATCAACAAAATTCACAAAAACTTGTTAGTGTTTAGCATACATTGTATGTTGCTTATTTATTATTCTTTTTTTTTCTAAATTACTACTACAGTACTTCTTAAATTTCCACAATTTTTTATATATATAACAGCGCACAGTTTCTATGTTTTACAAAATATAAATCTAGAATTTTATCACCCATTATATATAAAAATTATTGTAATATTTATGCACTACATGTACCTGAGTCATGCGATCTGGTGCACTTAAAATTTACAAACAAAAAAACTAATATTTAAAGAAATAAATTTAAAATTATTTAATTTTCTAGAATAAAGAAGGGCAGTAATTATAATATTTATAACTACAAATCTCACCAATTTATTGTCCTTTTCATGAACTATCATTTTAATAAATTTTTTGTTCTATTTATTAAATATTAGGTTTGGCATTATATAATTTTCTAGTGGGTTTTCAAATAATCCATCTCACACAAAAAAAATTATTGATGTAACAAGAGATTTTAAATAAAGCACGTTATCATTTTTCTTTTTAAAACATATTAAAAATTTCTCCATTAAAAAAAACAAATTTTGTACTTTTAATAAAGTTTGCTCCTGGTTATTTTTGTTTGTTTCGAATTGAAGTGATTAATAAGCAAGAAACCCCTAAAAAACCAAAATCGATTTTTCAGTGAAGTAAAAATCCTCTAATTTGTTTTAATAACATGTTTTCATATTCAAATATTTTTTAATACCATAGCATAGAAGTTGAAATGTTAGGATAGGAATATGTAAGCCGTTTTTATTGATTTTCAACGTTTTGGCTGCTACATACATCTAAATTCAAAAAATATGATTTTCAGGTGGCTGTAGATCCTTTATTAAACATAATAGACATAAAGTGTGATAAATCGTTGAAATTAGCTAGGCAAGAGGTTTATAAAAATGTAAAAATATACAGCGTATTCCATTTGAAAAAACCAAATTTTGTCTGGCACTGCGTTCCTGAACACACTGTATATTTGGGACTAATTTTAAAATGTGAATCTCAAGACTGCCTACACTTCTTGTAAAAACTTTTTTTTCGTAACTTCAATAATAGAGGACTAATCGTACTAATGCCGCATCCTGTATGTATTTTGTGATTTAATATTTAAAAATGAAACTTTAGTACAATATTTATATATTATTTGATTGTAATAATGGGCATATATCTTATCAACAAAATCTGGGAAAAATATTGTTTGAGAGTTTATTAAGGGCATTAAGTGTTGACAGCATTTGCTGATTAGATACAACGAAACTAATATTTATAAATATCCATAGAAAATAACACTTTAACAGCATGAGAGTGGCAAATTTGAATGCTAAAGTACATGTTTGATACATGAAATTGATTAGGTTACAAAAATTTAAACAAGTGAATTAATTAAAGCTCAAAGTATATATTTAACGTGAACCGATCAATGATCTTTTTATTTTTAGTCAAGTATAAAAGGTAAACTAATTAAAATGCATGAAACAACGAGTTTACACAAATGTAATATCACGAGTCCTTAAATTTTTTGATAAAGTTCATAGGAATTTGGATAAATACAAACCACTTTAGGATAGATAAAATTACGAATCTGTAGCATTCCTCATAGTTCGATTTGTTTAAATGGTTTGGGAGTAAACTAAAGATCTATAAGTATGAAAAATACAATTTTCCCCTTTAGATTTTATTAGGATGGAAGATAAAAAAAATATATTTTTTAAATAATTTAATTTTACTTAGACATTTATGTTAAAACTTTTGTTTTCGAGTTTTATTTATATTTTGTTATTTATTGATATATTAAACAATCTAGATCTGGTTAAATTTCTAAGTAGAGAAGAACTAGAACAAGAACAAGATCCAAGCATAACGAAAGAGAAATGATTAAAAATAGGAAAACCAAAAAAAGAAAATGGCACCGAATGGAAGGAACGAAAAATATATCAATATTAGAAAGTAGATTAGAATGTGAGATTATAGAGCAATATGTTTATCACAAACTAATTGCAAAACTTATACAAGAAGTTTGGAAAAAAAAGTAGGAGAATATATACCATAAAATAATAGAAGAATACTCAGCCTTTAGACTAAAACAAATAAAAATATAATCACTTTAAGGAACATAATAGAAAGTATAAGAAGGGGCAGCATGATATTTGTTGAGCTGAAGACAATCTTCGATACTATAGAAAAAAGTGAAGCGTGAAAAAGTTTATAAGAAATAGGATTATTTACTGAACTGAGAAAAGTCATCCGAGTGCATACAGAACAGTAAGAGTCAGAATACAGATTACTGGACAAAGATCAGAAAAATTCAAAATAAATAAAAATTTAAAGCCCTCTATTATCTATATTAATTATCGATTCAAATCATTAAAAGATTTAAAACTTAATACTAACATTTAAACTCAATAATCGCGTATAGAAATAGAACCCATAAAAATTAATAATAATAATGATAATAATGATAACAAGTTAGTGAACCAGTAGTTCAAAGAAATAGATAATATAAAAATGGAAGCAAAAATAAATAAAATCAAGATCAAGAAAGACGAAAAGAAAATAATAATAATAATAATAATAATGTTATAGAAATGAAACATCCAAAGAAAAACTAAATGGTATAGATTTAAAAAAGGAGATGAGAAAAATCACAAAACAAGATCCCATACTGATAAAAATAGAAAAAAAAATACCAAATTGGTACGACCATGTTGCCCGAATGAATATACAGAGTGGACCAAAAGTCTGGAAACGGCCAATTATCTCGTAAATTGCTAGTCAATTTGGGGATACGGAGATTCCTGGAGGTTTCTCTGATATTATTAGTCATTTTGGTTTTTTAAATACACCACCCTATATATTTAGTCATTTTTGGTATCTTCTCTTCTATACGAGTTCAACCATATGTAATACTTATGAGTTTATCTAGTATTGAATGGGCTCCACGTTCACCTGATTTCAATTCTAAAGATTATTTTTATTGGGGATATTTGAACGGAGTTCATATACGAGGTCTGAATAGGCCTGTGGACAAAAGACGAAGAAGATAAAGTTATTTATTGTAATCACTAAATATTAAAGAGAAGAGAACGTATTGAATTTTAAATGTAAAAAATAAATAAACGATATAAATAAGTATAAATTAAATTAACCAAACCAACTATTAAAGAATGCCGCTAGTAGCTGAACTGAAAATTTTAATACAATGAGTTAATAAGTTGAGCTCTTAGAAATAAATATTTGATGCTAAAAATTATTATACTGTGTGTGTCATCAGATTTTTCCCAATTTTAATAACTAATCACTTTCAAGTGGGTTAAGCTAGAAACATGTGGTTTGTTTTGACACAAGATTTTTAATTTAACTTTACCAATATTACTTATAGAGGATCATTTTTAAAGATTATCCGTTTTTAAATTTAAATTAACCAATTTTATCAACATCGTACAGAAATAGCGATAATTTGTTAAAAATGTAAAATTTTGATAATTAAATTTAAAAAAAAGCAATTTTTGAAAATCATGCATTATAAGTGATTTTAGTTTTTAATCTTCTATCCAATTCTTTCTCTGTCAAATTTTATATTTTTTTATTTAGGATATCCTCTATGGTAGATAGATTTATCTGTTGAGAAATACAAAATCTGATATACTTAAATAACGTTTAACTTGTATTCAAAACACATAATACAAGTTGTAATTATAATTATACTGATTAATTAATAGAGACAATTTACTACTATGATTTGTACATCGCCCTTAGCATTATCATTATCAAATATGTTACTCCTGATACAAGATTAATAATAGTAAAAGGAGCTAATAAAATAATGTCGAAAATACAAAGATATGCAAACATATTTTAGACAACCTTTTTCCAAAGGTTTCATGTGAAGGAAAAAATGGGGAGTGAATTGTTTTCCAAGATTTTTATTTACCAAAAAACTTTAGGAGTAAATTCGTTCTCAAAGTTTTTATTTACCTGACACTTTACGAGAAATTTTATTCCCGGTTAATAAAATAAAAGTGTAAAATGTTAACCATGAAACTAAATGTGGTAAGTAGGATGAAATCCAAGAAAACTCAAAATTTTGCCACAAAATTTTTAATAAACTTGACAACTAGATTCGACCTAACACGGTCATCATCAGATCAGAAAATAAATTATGAACGTGACATATTTCAAATATAAAATAAATTTGACATCGGAGACTGCAGTATGAAGTGATATTATAATTAAAAATTAAAATACATTGAGTAACACTAATAAGCGGCGGTGAGTAAACTTAACAACATCTCAAAAATTAATATTAAAGTCAAAATGATAATTTAAAAGAATAGTTGAACTAGAACTAGCATGAGACCACCATGTAAATGCTGGTTAAGGAAGGGCCAACAAACCTAAAGGCTTGCAACCGAAAGTTAATAATCCACCCAAAATCGTAAAGAACGGGAAAAGGAAAATGAAACCAATAAAGGACATTACGTTGGGGATAGAAAACTGGAACAAGAAGGAACTCCAGACTGGGTTGGAAAATCGGTTAAGGTAGAAGCATACAACAGTCTTACAAGCAACAAAAAAGCTAGAGACCAGTGTAAAGGTAAATCTTGATTTGAATAAAATGCCATTTTTCACTGAATTATTCAAACTACTTAACCGAATTATAAACTTAAAACGATTAAACCATCCGAATCATCTGTAAACTAACACAATTTTATGATTCATCAGGTAGATATTTATTGGTTACATGACACATATTTTTATTAAAAATGTTAGGTGTTGCCACGTATAAATGTTCGAGTAAACTAATACTAAAAAAAAATTATTGGAACACAAAACCTTTTAAAAATAAGCATTATTTTGGCGGAGGTCCTTTACAAATAAAACAGTACTGTTTGTATTTATGTAAAACGAGCAAACAAATACGGGTTATTCGAAAACGAAAACATAAATATTCGAATAAACGTGGATGCTTTTAAGCATCAAGACAGTGTGTCATTGTTGCAGGTTATTGGAAAAAGAGGAAAGAATTAAATTTGTTCCACGTGATGCTGTATTTTTTATGAATAATGCCAGTTACCGACCTAGAAATTAGAAAATATGAAAATGTTCATGACATAAAAGGGATAGTAGGTATATAGTGGCCATTGGAAATATAAAAAGCTTTGAAGAAAATATGTTAAAAAAAGAAACATTCATTAAATTCTATTGAACTAACCTAGTCTCAAGTATAATCTATAGCTTAAAAAATGCTACTCAAAGACTGTTTTTTAGAAGTTCTAGTAGAAGTAAATTCAAAGAAGTGAAACAATTTATTATAATAGAAAAATAGAATGTGTCAATATTATTGATTAGTAACAAATAGAACTAGTAAACATGTATCTAATTAGTAGTTTCATTGCAAATTAAAATGATTTTTAGGTTATTTTAGAAAATGATGAAAAATGCACTGATATATCGTTTAAATCAAAATTGAAGTATATTATTTCATTGATGCATTTAAAGTAATTAAAAGGTGCTTTTTGTTAAATGGATCACCATAATCTACGTGGGACTCTATTGAATATCCAAAAAGAATATTGAGTGGTTGATTTATTTTTAAACCACAAAACATTTCCAACAATCAAAATATGTACCTCATAAATCTAATACATCACGAATGCGAAACTAAAATGATAAAACAACGGCGAGAAAAGCATTGTTAAACAAAAGTCCTTATAGAACGAATTTAATTCGATAAATGCAAATAATGATTGTATTGTTACCATTGCTGAACAGTTGGAAAGTATTGAAAATCCTTTAGAAGATGAATTTGTTAGCGATAAAATTTTTGAAATTTGAAGAAATTCTAGGTTTTAACCAGAGCATTGTAGTAAATTTTGTTGAAAATTTATTATTCGAAGAAAATGTTTCGAATATATACAATGTGTCCACTGATAGAGTTTGGAAGAGGAAAAACTTTTTTATTTGTAGATTTAGAAGAAAAAGTCATTCTTTAAAAAAACGTCTGCTTGTGTCGAAACTACAATTTTGAATATTAGATTTGTGGTTACTATACAGGGTTAGTCAGAAATAACATTTTTAGTTTTTTGGATTTCGTTTAAAACAAATTTTACGTAAAAACAAACAACTGTTGTTGCTTTTCTACTTAGAATATGATTTTATACCTGGCCGAATAATGATTTTGTTGTAAGAAAACTATTTCTTATTTGTATTTTTATTATTACATTGTCATAATTTCTTCATTGATATTTTATTATTTTAATAGTAGCTATGAAATTAACCACTTTGAGAAAAATGTTTATTAGATTTTTTTGCACAATTAGTGTAATAAATCACGGTTTTGAAAATATTTTCATAAAATTTCAAAAAAAAACGGAATCAAAATCATTAAAACTGTAATTTTTCATGTACCCTGTATAGTAATCGTAAATGTGATATTCGAAATTGTAGTTTCGACATAAGCATTTAACTAACGATAAATGTTATACCAAAAGCTTCATTTATTTTACATATATCGATCAACACCAAACGTTAGTCTTAAAATCAAATATATTTTTCAACACTGCTCTTTGTTGATTGTTGTATCGTATTCGTATTCTTTCTTCAAAATGTTCGAATTTTTATCAGGCACTTTATTAGATACAAAGTATATATTTTGCACTTAAAACTATGTGAAGTAACCAAAACATGTCAGTAAGCAAAATTAAAACAGATGAATTATACTTATCTTGAATTTCCACAGTATTTCAAAGCTATTTTTTAACACCTTTCTCTAACGAGGTTTTGCTAAATTGCATTTTCAAAGAGATACATAAGATTGACAAATTTCTTAAAAGCATAAAACTTTCAACCAACCATTATCAAGCTACATGTACAGTATAATTTTCTTGCTATAAAATTTTAAATATAATAATTATATTTGTAAAAAATTTACATTAATATTATAAGAGTATTTAGTCTAAAAGGTGATCTAAAATAATTGAACTTGCCAGATTTAGATGTTCATTCAATACTGTATACTGAGGACATTTTAGATATTTCTTGATTTCATATTCTTTCAAAAAATCAAGTTCTTCTTTTTGGTCACTGCTGTTTCTATTGTTCTGTTAAGTGTAGGTTTGTGTTTAATGTTAATGAGGTGTTTCGCGTAATGTTACTGATCTGGTTGTTTTAATCTATAAGCTCTTTAGTGTTCACTATACCTTATTTCAAAATTCCACAAAGTGAAGGTTGAAACAATTAATTTAACGTCAGTAAGCGTAGTCTTTAATAAAAATACATGGTATTGAAATTTTGATGTTAATAGATTAGGAAAATATATGTAGAAGTTGTCAGTATTAATAATTTTAGGAATATTTCACAAAGAATTGTATGTATATTTAATTGTTATGTAAAAATACATTAAATTAAAATCAAAAACCGACTTGTCTCAGGAGTTTTCCTCAACATTGTTTGTTTAGCTTAAAATGAATTTATTCCATACTTTATGCACGCACTGTATATATAAATATACATGAATCTAACACCCATGCCCAGTCTGTCGTGGTCCAGTGACTGTATCACCATACAAATTCTTCCCCACTTATTTTTTAATTCAGATGTGTTTCACTTCTAGCTACATTGAATAGTTGAGTTACCCTGTACATCTCACCTCTTAAAGAAATACCTTATATTATAACAGACGGCGAAACGTTATAAAATATTTAAGAAATTACGTGGTCTTCGAGAAACAACAACCATAAAATAAACTGTAAATTTAAAAATATTTTTAGTCATTACTAAACTGTGATACCCGATTGTGCAATTCTTTTGCGTTTGCGATAACATTTCGCAGTCTATCATCAAAAAATAAATATTAAATATTGAATGCTCCCACGGCCAAAGTGAACCTGCCAATATCAGAATTGTCCGAGAAAATATATCTGTTACAGAATTGTTTACACATCAACCAGACCAGAGATTGACTCCCTTATAAGGGAATCTTATTTCCAATTACTGAGTTTTATCCAAATAGCGTAAATAAGTGATCAAATGGCTTAAAATTTATTGAATTTATTTGTCCACACTGTCACCCTTTAGCTTTGTTTTAATGACCGTTTTGTTACTCCATCTTATTAATACTGCATCCTGAAAAACGACTTCATTTTATTACAAAATTTTGTGTATTTATTTCTTTTTAAGCTGTCTAGTTTAACAGTTTGCTTAGAGAACTCATCTTTTTATTTTAAAAACCACTATTATCATTGGATGTCTACATCTACGTGAATCAAATATACACACGAAAGCACCTTTAACGATTTTGTCTAATTGTAAAATAATCCTTCCACTGTTCTGAACGAACAAATATTATTTGAATCCTAGTTAACAGCAATTGAGGCTTCGTTTTAGAGTGGCCGTGCCTACTAATTCGAGCCTTGATGATTAATGACTGAGTATCCAGTGTTCAAATGTCAATCGAATACCACAGAGATTAAAACGAGAACATGTGTTTTGATGTTCGACACTGATTTAGATAAACTAGAGATTTAGAGGATATAAAAGATTTATCAAGGATGGAGCAGACAAAGCAACAAACTGCGGCTAATACGCACATGGATTGGAGTGAATGACTTGAAAAATGAACATAGAAAAATATATGTGGGGTTTCCTCATCTTCAATGGTTTAAAATCTAAAATAAACAATTTTGAGTGGTCTGTGGTGACCAAAATGCCTCAAGTGAGAAATTGGATTTTAAAAATGTTGTTACATAAGAAATGTACGATTTAAAAAATAACTTTATGGTGGCATATTTGAGCTCTTAGGCTCTTTAGTTGTACCGAGACACTTCCCAAATTTCTTTTTACGTCCTTATTTGTTGCATATGATTTTGTTCTTCCCACCTGTTTTTTGGCTTTCCATTGATATAGTTCTATCTTTAACATGTTGCATCTTGTTAATTTTTCCATACCGTTTTAACCTTTATTTGATCAACTTACAATGTCTTTCTCTTTCTCAGAAGTTACTTTATTTCGTAATACTTAATGTTGTATTATTCACCAACTATGATAAGCTCTATGTCCTGCCACTTTTCTTTGACTGATTTCTATTTTCCTTGAATAGCGTTGTTTGTAATTGTAATTCAATTTTTTATATTAGTGTCATATGTGTTTATCTTAATCTGCCTTTGTCTATTTCTAAACCAGTACTTCATGTCTTAATTTTTTTTAGTTTCATTTTTTTATGTGGTAAGAGTTTGAGTTAGTTTCCGTTTGAGTTCTTTAAATTTTTTGGGATTACTGCAATATGGACGAGGCCATTGGTTTATGCTACCATTTGAATCATTTATTAATTACAATTTGTTTGTCTTCCATTACCCGTTCCAGTCTGGAAACGTGGTAAACAGCTCGTTTAATAAATTGTTGCTTTCAAGTTCGTCATTATATAATTTTGTTCGGAACTTCTAATCACGTCATTTCGTTGGTAAATCATCTTTCTTTTCAAATATTTCTTGTAAATTACAAACAGAATATTTTGTTCAATTTTATATTATTTTAAATATCTCATTCATTGGCTGAATAACATCAGTCATTGACCTGCTTGTAATCATACTGGTATTGCTTTATTTTTATTTCGGTTTATTCCCGTATTTTATTTATTAACGTCGTGAAACTGTTATAAGACATTGAAAAATGAAAGTAAATTATATTTTCTCGTGAAGCCTTAAGCGGACTTATACTGTGTTTCACATAATGTATAAATATAAATTATTATGCTTTGTTCATTTTCGTGGCTAAACCGTAACCAAAGGACAAATGAAAATATAGTGGGAGACGTCAACTACAGAGTCACTTAATGACAATACCATGGTGTAATTTGTAACTTAATGGAGCATAAATCATCAGGTCACAAACACATTTACTGAATAATCTCAGTGATTTGAGTATAGGCCTGCAGGAAGGGCTTTACTTTGTAGATTATATTAAGAGATAGATTAAGGAGTTCGTGTTTTAAAATATTTTTTATATTTAAAACCGTTAAGTCGCTTGCACCAATTTTTTTAGCTGAGAAAACAAAATTATAGAAGGTATTAAATTTCATGTTTTCTTTCGAAATTAATTTGCAATTCCATTAGCGCAATTTCAATAAATTGTTTGCGATGGTAAATGCTGAAAAAATCCATGTTATAATTGAAACAGCACGGGCTTATCTAAGTTTTTAATCTACTTCGTGTAAGTATATAGTTTTTGCTTTAAATTTCTTTTTGTTGTACCGCAAATTAACAATGCAAAGAGTTTAAATTTATCAATCTTTTCCACTTTTTCAAGGGATCCGCAAGGATTTTGTCCTTGGTCCCTTGTTGTTTATAATCATTAAATGACCTGTAAGTTGTCTTGGAGTGCTGTATATTTTTATATTCTCTTATTATTAGCTGAAGCAAATCTATATTTTTAGATTAGTAGTACTTTTAGCCTTCCATGGAACTTAGGTGGGTGTCCTACAAATGTTTAAATAGTCGCCAACTTAGAAATAATATATACAATGTAGACAACCGCCCTTGATTGCATTAGATGTGCTTATTTAGACTGCATCCCCATCTGGATTATGGCTAAGGCCATTGCGGTGTTCATAGATCTAAGAAACCATGAGTATTGACGAGGAAGTATAGAAGGACATACCGCAATTGCAAGGAGAGGGAACTAACCCTTAACCCTCAAGATGGTGCCATCAATGAATACTCCCCTATCGAGGGACTAATGGGAGCGAGATCAGATAGAGACGACCTCTGGGAGTCTGAAGTACCTGGACATGGATTGATTCCTAGCAAACAGTAGATTAGTAGTAGGTATGCAGCAGAGCATTTGGAAATAGAGCGAAGTAATGTGAATCCTTCACAGTATTAGAACCAGATGGCTTGCCATGCTTAAAGGCGGCGGAAACAAAATCTATGGAGCTAGCAAGAGCGGATCACAATGACTCGAACCCGTAGTACTGTTACGTAATGCGCAAATCTTGTTAATGCTTGACGAGTGGGCCTGTTGAGTAAAGTATGGGAAAGAAACGGAAGATGCAGGCAAGCCAAACAGGCTATTCTTGGCCCAGGTTCAACCAGAACAAAATCTGACAGCCGCTAAGGCTAATTATTGTAATTCTTACGGGTTTTGTAGATTCCTGTCCCTATTTGGGCGATGGATGACCCAGACTTTCAAATGTGTAGAAGGAAAAGAAACGCCCTATCACTCTTTGCATGGCACGTCGACCTTGGAGCAGAATATTGTGCTGAGAAAATGAAAGTTAATGACCTGCATGACATTTTAGGAATGATACTCCAAGCCTTCATAAGGAGATGGGGTTACTTCTAGAAAAGATAATATGGGTGTGAGTAAAAAAATGGCAAAAAGGGCATGAACAGTTTTAACAGCCAGGCGTCAACTCACCCAAACCTTAACCTATATAAAAATGTTACTGTTTTAAGGATTCAGGACGTTTTACTAGCTAATTTATAGATTTATCGAGCATATTAAGGATGTATCAACAAAAGCCTAATTTCACAAATATTATTTTCTTAATAAGAATCAAATTCAATCTCTGGAATATCCAATTTATATTGGTTTCTTCAATTACAAGGTAACTGATATAAAAAGAGCCCTTGATCTTTACTCTAGTTGGTGATTAGTTCTTTTTACTATATACACTGTACTACAAACTCGAAATAATAATACTGTTTATAACAGTTTCTGTACTTTATCCATAGGTTTATCTAAATATATATATCCATATTCCTCATATAATTTTTGTTATACCGAATCTTGTCTGTTGTTTACTGTTTGAATAATAAAAGACTTGGCAATATTTTTGATAAAGACGCGACACCAATAATTAAATTAAGCATAATACGTTTTATGTTACCCTCTTATAAGGGTTGCTTTATTTCATAAATATTTACCATATTACTGAAACCGGTGGTGGTGAATATTAATGTTAAGGTGTAACCGGCTGCATTTCAACTCTAGAAAAATCTGTTATTTATTACATTGAAAATGCAAGCAGTAGAACTAGACATTAAAGGATATAAATGGATAAATACGTATACACATATAACAAGCTTTTTATAAATGGTTCATCCAAAGTAGAATATGTGAAAAATTACAAGTTTATACCGTGAAATTTAATTTCCTAAAATTAGTAGACTTAAAAATTGAAGTTCAGAAATTAGAATGAGCTTTTCTTTCATGATTTGGTGTAACTGAAAAGAGTTATTGGTAGTATTTTTTACCAAAAGTTATTTGAAATTTATTCTTTTAAAAATGAGAGAGCTACTGCGACGGGTAATAAACTAATCACACACACTTTTGTGGCTCATTTTTACTAGAAGGACTAGTTTAAACAATGTTCATTACTATGATTTAAAATCATTTTTATTTTTACAACTAATAAGCATCAGTTTTCTGGCCTGGTGTTTGTCAATGGTAAATAAGCGTCATTTCCAAATATTTATACATTTTGCATGTTAATTTTGGTATTAACAAAAACATCAATGTTCGGATGTGCTGGCAATAAGAATTCATTTTACTGTGAGATAACTCCCAGGTACTTGTAATTCTCATCACTAATGTAAATGTTCACGAGATCGTCGGTGAATTCCAAAAGTTTTGCATCTTCTATTTGTGATGATGACATGAAATGGAACGCAAATGCATCTCCAAGTTGTTGTAGTAGAACAGTCGACCTAAAAAACTAATGTAGAAAGTTTGCTTTTTCTGATTTCTCTGCTTAAACCAATTTCCTGTATTTTTCGATACGATGACAAAAATATTTATTATATTAAAAATTATACATTAAAAATGTTATGACAAATACCAAAAAAAATTATGACCCAAACTTTTATTTTAATTTAGTACGCTTGTGCTAAATGCATTCTGGACCCGATAATATTGACACTTAATAAAATTATCGTTCACACTTTGTTTAAGTCTAATTTCAAAGTCCACCACAATTTTCTATTTATACAATTTTAATATCAGTTAAACTGAAGAAGTCTAATATTCCGAATGCAAACAAATTACCAGTTGCGAATCTATTCAAGTAAAAAATAACTAAGGCATTTGGGTAATTTTTGCAATTTGTCTGTTTGATAAGGATTCAGACTAATCTCCAAAAGATGATAATTTTTGCAGTTCGACTGCGCCCCTATCAAGGAAGCATGATTATACATTATGGAATTTCTTTCTTTCTTTTCAACTCTGCGTCTATAAAATTTTTGTCTTAATTTAAATTATTAGTAATTTCTTCAATTTTAAAGAAGCATGTTCTATAGTTTTCTAACAGTTTTTTTAAATATTTCTATATTTACATATAAATACCAATAAGAAACAGCTCTAAACTATAACAAATGAATTAATTTGCCAATTTTACACATTAAACTATTTGTTTAAACATGGCTTGTTCCAAAATGATAATACACTACAATATTTAATATTGTTGACTTAATTTAATAAACCCAATCTGTTTGGAACCATTCGGCCTCTCGAATAAGAATATAAATTTGTCAAATTTTTATTAAACAAAAAATTATTATAATTTGGAAACCCTTTATTGTATTAGTCACTTTAATGGTCGGATTCACAGGCATTTAACAGGTAATAAAATATATAAATAGAATAAACAAGAATAATTTAAAACGAAATAAGGTATTAAGCAGGGAGGCGTTTAGAGCTCAACCGTACTGGATAATACTATGGAATTGGTAAAGCCCAAGATTACAGAAATAAAAACTGGATACTCTAAGGTGGGATAAATTAAGATAGTTATAAATAATATGAAAATAATCATAAAAACGAACACTATAATAATGGCAGAAATGGATAAACTACAGAGTACTCAAAAAGTTATCTGCCTTAACTTGGCTGCAAAATATTATTACTATCAGGAGGGACTAATTACTCGGAGGGGGGGTGGCAGTGGACTATTTAAGTGTTTTAATAATTAGCGTCCATTTTCCCCAAGACAGCTCGTGCGGGTAATAATAAAATACAAAATTTAATTACACCGCAATTACACAACACTACACTTGTACCTCATTGGTCTATTTTTATTACTATCGCTCACTAGGAATTCTTATAACAAATTTGGTTGCCGGGAGAGCGCGCCAATTTGTCACTAATTAAACACATTTGTTCAATTTTAACACTACAGCCGTAACATTTTTATCAATAATAAATAACAATTTTTAGAGAAGCTTAAAAACAATAATTAATTCGTTAGAGACTTCCAAAAATATATTAAGTGAGAGAGAGAGAGTTCTAGAGAAAATCCTGCGAGATGAATAAACACGTGTGATGCTCTTGAAAAATGTTTTGTGACTTTTTGACTTCGTACCCTGATTTTGTCTTAAGGGTTGTTTGGCGCCTGGCCTGACCAATAGCAATTGAGCCTGTATTTATTTTAATAATTAGGGCATATTATTTTAATTATATATAGTTTCTAGAAGTGTGCCGTTTATAAATTAATGTGGATGATTTTGAAGACTCATCGTGTTCAAATTCGAATTAGAGGGTGAGATCTAATTATCAGTTGGACATGTCGAATTTCCAACACTATCACTAACAAAGTTTCTTTAATAACAATAAATCATAAAAACATTTAATGATTTATTGATGTAAATTATCAGCTGTTCGTGTTTCTCTTATTAAATTATTTAAATTTTAATATTTTGTTTTAAAGTTTGTAGCAATATATTTTTTTGAGTTAAGTTAAAAGATTAAAAGGAAACTTACTTCTAACCTGATGTATTGAATATATACACAGCAAAAAAAAATATTATACATCATACTGTATAATCAATCATCTGAATGAAAGCATATTTTCTCAACGATTGTGATAAGTATAATCTATTACACTTGAAATAACCCTTGGCAATCTTTTGGTCCTTTTTATATAGAAATAAGCTCCGGGACAAAATCCACTTTTATGTTGGGGCTGCAATCTAGTAAAACGCTAACAAGGCCACGGTGGCAAAGACCCTTTTATGTATCGCAAAAAATTGAGAGTTAGCAGTTCATTCTCAAACTCCTGAAAGAAGTTCGAAGAAAAAAAGTAGGACAAAACTGCAGATTTCTACTTTATCAAGGAAGTGTTACATTTAGGGCAATTTTTTGTTTTCAATCAAGGGCCTAACTACTTCTAAGTAGTTACAAGGTTTCTCAATTTTTTCCCGGATTTCATAGATCCCCGTTTTTTCTTAGGGTTGGTTTATAAAATGGTATTTAGATAACCATACAAGTTTAAGATTCGAAAATATTTTGATCAATGTGACTAATTATTTTAAAGTTTTCTTTTTACCTTCGATTTATTTTTCGTTTAACCATTGATGCTCTGCAACTCGATCTGATTTTGAGTTTCTTATTTTCATTTCATGTCGTTTTTAGTTTGCATGCACAGAATATATTTACAACTGTTTCGACGATGGTCTGCATATTTTTTTATCTTTCCAGAACATTCGATTGTCTTAAATTTGAGTTTATTTCGAATACATTATGTAATCAGGTCGATGTTTGTTAAGGTTGGGGTGGGTACATCTAATTTCTACCCCGTGGATTCAGGAGTGCCTCGAGGTTATGTTCTGGGACCTTTATTATTCTTGTTATATTTAAATGACTTACCCTTATTTATGGATTCTCATTTGATTTTATTTGCTGATGATACGTCTGTAGCGATCTCTGTTTATAACTCGGAGCAATCATGTTTGAGATTAATTTAAGCATTCACGAACTGGTGTCATTTAAATAGTGTAATGGTCAATTTGAATAAAACCGAATGTATACGTTTCAGTGCCAATAAAAATCGAGACTTAATTTCAACTTAAAAGGCAGCTCTGAATGTTACTGCTTTTAGGACTTTTTTGGATTGTTAACGAAATTTAATTTTTTTACAAATGTGACAATATTCCTTTCTATCATTCTTTAAAAAGATTTATACTTTGATACGCTTTTTCAAATATTGAATAAGTAAATGTGGAGATAAATCTAAGGGCTTTATTGAGACATTCTAGATTTCTTAGAGCTTTTAAAATCGTATAGTTCTTTTACAGAGTATGCATTTAACATGATTAGGTAATCATATCTGATGCTGTTCATGACATTTTCAATTAAATTTAAAAACGCATAAGCAAAACAAGAGAAATTGAACTAAAATTTATAATTTTTCATTTATATGATTTTGTGTTTCTGTATTCCAGTAAAAACTCTTTTCTGAACTTTTTTTAATCAAGCATAAGGATTACTTTTTCTAGGAGATATTCTTAGAAAAAAAAAACGTGGCTGAATTGATATGTAAAAATATTCTGTGCATATGTATTCTTACGGCATATCCAATTTATTTGTAATATTTGAATTCAATATGAAAGATATCCTTACGTTTTATAGTTATTTTCTAGCTGTAGCGTACAAAATTGAAAACCACGTGACTTTCCTTCGAAATTTTACATATACTGTTTATTTGTTAGAATATAGCTTTAATAAACCAATCACATTAACTTGATTTTCAGTTTCGCTTATACACTCTTAGTTTTGTGAGCTTATTAATGAATTATCTGTCTAGTAGTGAGTAAACACAATTAAAGCAAACCAAATTTATGTGAAGAGGAGAACAGGAAGTGAATACCGAGAGAAATAAGTGTATACGTGACAGAGAATTAAATGCAGAAAGGGTTATTGTGGGTGGCATCAAACGATATGGGTCAACATACCAGATATGAAACAGAATTTGATAAAAAAGGTTAAAAGGTTAAAATTATACTTGTCGCCGGCACTCAGACAGTTTTTGAAAAATTTTAATATGGTTCTAGAGGCTAAAAAAATAAATAGTTAGAACATTATTTAAATAAAAACAGTGTTAACCACTTTCTTGCCAGATGAGTATTAATTAGTTTCTTAATTATTTGCTATATTGTATCAACCGCAGAAGGTTATTAGCAAACGTATATACGATACAAATAGAAAATAGAAAATATATGAATGATCGGTTAAATATGTTTGAGCATTTGTATACCCCTTAAAAAATTAATCAGACCAATATGATCACGATGTGCTCCAATTAAGGATTTTAAATTATTTGGCAAATTGTGACTTTGTTTTTCAAACGTGTATAACGGGCAATCTATTAAAATATGGTGAACCGTAAGTGGAGTGTCACAAGCATAACATGTAGGTTGTTCATCCCCTGAGAGTAAATGTTGATCGGTCAATTGTGTGTGTCCTAGTCTTAACCTAGTTAAAGTAACTTGTATAAGTCTATTATTAGGCACTGTTTTCCATGGTAGTACTGAGCTTTTCACTTGGGATAGAGTTAGTTCTGAACGGTTTCATTCCGATTGCCAGCTATTGATAACCATATATTTAAAGTAATACTTCAGGTAGGTCCAAATGCACTGTCTCTTTAATTGTAACCACATCTTGTTCTGGAGTTATTGATTGGATTCCACTAATTGAACTCAGGGAGTCTGTTATGACGAGATATTTAGGAAATTGTTTTTGTGTTATATATTTCAATGCATGAAGTATGGCCATAAGTTCTGCTGTAATACGAAGTTTGAAAGATAATTTGTGATCAGGAGCAATAAAGGCTGCTGCAGTTCCTTCATCCGATTTAGCTGCATCGATGTATATGTAAATGTATTCTAAAAAAGGTTGAATGGTTTCTAAGAATTTTTGATTGATTAACTTGGAATTATAGTCTAATTGATTGAAGGTAGTCAGAGTTGTACTAATTTTCGGTAATGTTGCTATCCAAGGAGGCGTTTTAATATCAAGAGAGGTAAAAGTAGCTGGAATATTTATACAAAGATGGTTGAGGTAGTTGTTAGTGCGTTGATAAAACGGAAGAGCTATTCTTGTTTTCCTTCTGTATACATCTTGAAAACGATTGGCAAGTACATAGTGCTGTGTTGAGTTATTTGGGTTTTGTACTACAGCTGTTGTATAACTTAATGTAAGATATTCTCTTCTGATTGCCAGCGGAGGTTCTCCTGCTTCACGATATAGGCTGATCTAGGACTGGTATAGAATGCTCCTAGTGCTATTCGGACTCAACTATTATGAATGGTATCTAGTTGTTGAAGCCGATAAATTCATAACTATGTTACGGTCGTCACCCCCAATGTTTGTGAGCTACTGATCTCATTATGTTTATTCCTTGTTGGCAATTTAGGCGTAACGATTGAATATGTTGCTCCCATGAGAGTTTCCCATCTAATATCATTCCTAGGAATTTATTGTTATCCAATTATTGAATAGGTTGATTGTATAGATAAAAAGATGGTAAGTTAAAATTTTTCTTTTTTGTAAATATTATTGCTTTTGTTTTAGATATATTAAATAGTAAGCCTGTTTCTTCAGACCTTGACTCTATATTGTTTAGTGTTTTTTGTAGAATAGTGTGTAGACTCCTCAAGTTTTTTCCACTGATAAATCTGACCAAGTCATCCGCGTATATCCTTGCCTTTATGGGTGGTTTCCATGATTGGCTAATTTTGTTTATGGCAATTAGAAACAATTCATTAGTTAAAAATAGTACCCTCGGTTAGATTTAAAATGCCGTTCTGTTGTTTAAAGAACGTCCTGTATTATCATCTACCTGTGTGGAAATTACATTTTTTATAAAAATGAAAATATATTTTCTGATGGCCTTTGTTAGCATTCCATGTTGACTAATTATCCAGCGGCCTCGGCAAGTTATTTTTGAAATGTGTCAAGAGATTATTACATAGCGAGACAGCTAAATAACAAAGGAAAACGCAGAAAAAGGAAAAATTAAAGGAAAACGTGCTTGTTACCAGTCCTTCCACCAAAACGAAATGGCATAGAACATTTTAATTTTCGACGAGGCTAAAAGCCAAAGTTTAAAGAAGCGATGTTACTACCAAAGGCTATAAAAGAAGGAGGGCACTAGCTCTGCGTAAGATAAACGCCTGGCTTTCGTTTTGTTTTAAACATAAAGAAAACCGTTTTAGTTCTTCGCTGCTGCCGTCCTATATTCTTAATTTTACATAAAGTAAAATAGCTCTCTCCTAATTCAGATCTCGATTTTGAGCACAGAGAAACATCGTATAAATACACAAGGCAAATTTCGTACCAAGCGGATTATAAAGACTCGTATATTTTTGTATGCACATACATTTTTAATAAAACACGCTATTCGGATTTATTTGATCTTAAGATCTTAAGCAAAGAGAAATATTTCACATGTTAACAAAAAATCATTTTGCTTCCAATTATTTCAAATAGTGCACTTCTCCATTACGTGAGGATGGAATAATACAGTTTACAGTTTACAAAAGAAATAATGCTGGTAGATTATCAAATATATTTTTTCATATAAATATGAAATATATAAATCATAATTATTTGAATTTCAACTTTTTCTTTTTTGTCACTTATATGAAGTATTTACACTGTTGTTTCAACTTGATTTTTTGGAGGACTATGAAATAAAGAATTACCTAAAATATTCTCAATATACAGTATTGAATGAATAATTAAACCTGGGAAGTTCAATTATCTTAGATTACTTTTTGGACTAAATACTTATATATATAATACTAACCAAAAATAGTTTTTAGAAAAAGAATAATATTATTATTAATAAAATTATTTACTCTTATCAAAAATCTGTCAATCTTCTATTAGATCTAGAAAATGATGTGTCAAAACATCGAAACCTTGATCGATTCAATATAACTTAAAAACCTTTGAAATACTGTGGAAATTCAATATAAGTATAATTTATCTTTTATATTTATTATGGACAGTTTCCACAAAGAGTTAAAACAATTAATTTAATTTTTTCATATATTTTCTAAGACTTTTATTCTATGTCTAAAGGTAATTTTTTCACGAAAGAAAATCTTAAATTCGGGTAATAAATTAAAATGTCAATGCACAAAACCTTGTGAATAAGCTTCTTCCTGAGAAATCCCCGATTACCGATTAAACTCCATCTTCATCGTTAAATTACTCTTGAAAACACTTAGTTCTCGAAGTATAGGTTATCAATAAATATCCAAGAAACATTTGGCTTCTTAGTTTTTAGTATTACTTTCTTTTTCTTTAAAAATCAGTGCTGTAAACGTTTACTTCTTACTCCGTTAATGTTGTTTTATTCCACTCGAAGAAAGTTTTGAAGCAGTTGTTGACGCTTAATCACCTTAAAGGATCATTAAGTGTTTACTATTTTTTTTATTCTTTCACAGGATTTTACAGCTTTTTAAAATAGTTATAGTTACGAAATCTTAGGTGAGTGCTAAAAGAGTATGGTTCAAATACTTAATGGTAATTCGTGGTTTTCCTCCAATGTGTAATGTGTAAAATATTTTTCTTGCATTTCAGTAGATTTAAACTTTATTTTATTTTATTTTTTTTTAATTACAAAATCCCTATCAACAAAGTAGTTAATTATGTTATAAAGTCCATAATAATATTTAATATAAGACGTGCCTGATAACACAGCGAGTGCCATAATGCTCGATTTATAATTCTTATTGCAAACAAAACTTTATCTGTATGCGTCAACTATTATATCTTTAATAAGTATTTAAATGTTTTCAAACCAACGACATTTTCAAAGAGTGACATTGCAAAACATTATACAATAAATTACAGTGTAAAGATTAAACTTTCATGGTGGAACCAATCCTGCAATGAACTTTTATTATAGTACTTTATAATGAACATCCCTATTATACTGTATTCCTGATGATACTAACATTGTTACCGAAACGCGTGTAATATTTTGAATAAGGGCGAACCAAAAATTTCAGCCCCAAAGTAGTGTCAAAAATTAACTAATGTCAAAGGGTTAATTTGAAGGTTTTTGACAATATGCAAAATTCAGTGGCAAATTATTTGCGGTAGTTTATGGGATCTTTGAGAATTATGACAAAATTTTCACGAAACCTTAAGAATCATTTTTTTAGTACCTCGAATTTTAAATATATTTTACCACTTTATGTAATTAACTTCAGTATGCAAAAATTGTGAAAATTATGGTGGAGTTGTATATTATTGTATAATTTTTAAAGTAAATTTAAAAATGGCAGCTGGGCACCATTTTTAAAAAATATATTTTTGGTCTTATATAAATGAACCCTTTAGAAATTCTGTTATTTATTCTAATTATTTTAGTAACATTGTTAAAAGACAATGTAAGTTTTGAATTAATTTAGAGATGTCACACAAAATCTAAATTGATTGTCATGTGATTAAAAGTACTTTAAACGCTTTTAAAATCACGAATTGAGTTAAGAATAAAAATACCCTCTAAAACGATTTGGGATTGGACCTATTTCTGAAAAAAATTGGACTGGCCCCCGGTTGTAATCTTAAAACTTTTGGTTATCATTTTCATGTTTCTTCAAAAACTAACGAAACCGTCGTATGAAAATCGTCAAAAATAAAATTTGTTTATTTATATCGTCTTTCAAACTTTATCATCGCCCTGCATATTAACATTATCACTGAGTTATATATTAAAAACTTTATAACCAATTAAAAAGAGCTTACTAAGTAATACACCTAGTATATTTGTGTTTGGTGTCAATGAGGTGTTTTGTGTAATGTGATTTATCTGGTTGTTTCAATCTATAAGATCGTAAGTGTTCACAGTAGCGTATGTTAAAATTTCTTAGGATCTGACCAAGGTAGATGGCGTTACAATTCGAACTATTTAGTTTGTAAATACCCGATTTTGAATATTTATTAATTTTAGGTTTTACATTTAATAAAAATGAACCTACATTATTTTTTACTTTAAAATATATTGTAGAAGATGTTGTACGAGATATAATTTTCGATATTTTGTTTGAAATATCTCCAATTGTTCTTTATGACCTGTCATGTTTAGGTTGTTTCGGAAAGATCAGGTTTACGATAAATTGAGTATTCAAGATTACAGTATTCTTTTATATTTATATCTAAGAAATTTATAGAACTTTTATCTTCAGTTTCAACAGTAAATTTTATTTTTGGATGTAAATTGTTAATAAGATTAAAGACAACATCCAACTGTCTATCACTACCTGTAAAACCAGCCAAAACATCATCAACATATCTATACCAAAACAACACATTCTTGGAGATATTTGAATAAAAAATTTTTGTTCTAAATTACCCATAAAAATATTTGCCAAAATTGGGGATATTGGGTTACCCATTGGTAATCCTTCATTTTAAATATAAAATTTATTCCACAAAGTAAGAGTTGAAACAATTAATTTAATATAAAATGTTTCTAATTAAAATACTTTTGGAATATATAAAAACCGTTTATTTGAAAATATTCATGAAGGGTACCAAAAATCCAACATTTAATTAATGAAAAATGTGGCAGTAAAAAATTGGTAGCTCTAGCCGTTTTATACTATTTCAAAGCTTTTGTGAAAAGCCATGTGGATCCTTACATAAAATTTTCAACGAATAGAAATGCATTCCTTATGTAACGCATTATACGTATATTCACATGTTTGTGCTTTAACTCGAAAGCAGAACGTAACAATAGGACATCTGTAGGTTCAGAATGTATTCGAGAATGCATTAAAATTAAGTAACATTTATGATTTAAGCATCTTCCTCTTTGAATTGCAGAAAATCTTTATGCTTCCACATATATAATTTCCTCATAAATTAACATGCCTAAAATATTATTTGTTCTTAATAAAAAACTAGCGTTAAATATCTGACAGTAAATATGTTTTACTTACTTACTTAAAATCAGAAACAAAAACATTGATAAACATTTATGGAAGTGAAAAAATAAAGTTTAACAATACAAGCACAAAACATTAAGTATTATGTCCGCTTCGGTGATTTGCTTCTATTTATCTTTTGCATTTCTTTATATTTCTTGTAAACAAACATTATTCTACGCAAAAGGAAATAAATCACTTAGTCAGAGTGAATCTGCAAAGAAGAGAATGTGGGATTAATTTATTCGATAAAAACACATTTCTCAAAAACATTTATCTTAATACTTTCGTGCGAAGCTACTATTCAAAGTGTCTTCTTGATATAATTGTCAAAAACCTGGCGCTCCTTTAATTCGAGAAAATTAATGATTTCCACTTTCAGACAGAAATTTAATTTGTCTCTTTCCTCCCTGTGCATTATAAGAGAGTCGTCGAAATGGACTACAAAGCCGGCGTTTTCCTTCTAGAACCAACTCCTGTATTTGTTCTCGTAACCAATGGAGCTCAAGAAATTTCAAAGAGGTAACTTTAGCATTTCTTGAAACCCTGTGACGCTAGTAATTATTACGACTATAAGGGAACGTATGCGGATAAAATATATAAGTTTATCATGTCTTACCGCTAGGCTTAGAGAAGATCTCTGTACAATCCAAAGACTCTAATGAAGTTCGCAGTCCCTTTCGAGAGTCAATCCTATGGTTTTAAGTTGCATAATCCATAATATTTCGCCTCTTGTCTATTTCGCAACAAAGAATCGATAGTCCGTGGTTTATTCAGATCTCATTGCTTTTCTGATTAAAAACTTAGGATTAGATGAACTTATGGAACTTTCGTGGAATAAGGAATGTATAACTCTAAAATATACTTAAAATTAATTATTAACTGTTGAGAGTAAAAGCCTGTTAATGCAATTATGAGTTATTTATATATATATAATAAATTTATTTTAAGCTGAACAAACAATTTTGAGGAAAAATCCTGAGACTGGTCGCTTTTTGATTTTAATTTAAAGTATTTTTACATAATAATGAAATATACAATACAGGGTAAACCATTTGTGAGTAACGATGTCATTGACAATTTTTTTAAATGTATATATATTTTATTTTTTTAGATTGCAAATTTCAAGACGATTCCAAAAATGTATTATATTTGTATTTGGTAATTAATAGTTTTGAAGATACGATAATTTTAAAATTAATACCGGCATACCTTTTCTTTATCATTATTGTAAAAACTTATCAGATGTAAAAAGATGTGATAATCTCATTAGGCTACTCTTTAATACACTCTAATGACAGTGACACTTGTGAAGTGTAGTACCAGTTTAGTTATTCTAAATTTGCATGTCTTCAAAAATACACATTTTAAAATTATGGTATTTTTAAAACTATTAATTACCGAACAGAAGTATTATATATTTTTGGAAACGTCTTGAAATTTGGAATCTAAAAAAAAATAAAATATACAGGGTGTGCCATTTAAAAACATTGTCGATGACATCGTAATTCACAAATGATTTACCCTGTATATTTAATTGTATAAGAAAAAAATAACTTAAATTAAAATCAAAAACCGACTTGTCTCAATATTTTTGCTCAAAATTGTTTGTTTAGCTTTAAATGAATTTACTCCATACTTTATGTACACACTGTATATATGACATGTAAATGTGAAACTCTGATTTTTACGACCATTTTTTTGTGATATTCTCATAAAAAACGAAAAAGGATAATAATTTATTTGCTCTATACGATGCGCTCTATTCTATCTACTATTTTTTGTGGTATTCCAGTGGCAATTAATTGGAAAACAAATAATTGCTTTTATTGGAGAATCTGGAACAATATGAAAGTCAATTTTGCTGGTAAATATCTATATTCTCTCTTTTTTTTTGGCGGATGTACTCAAAAATTCTAACCATAAATGGGGGATAGATTTTTTGTTTAGCTCATTTTTTGAAATTGTATCTGTAATATTTCAAAAATTTTAACCTGAATTCCATTAATCAAATCAAAACCACCAGAGTAAAAAAAATATCCAATTTTATATTCTATTAATATAATAAAATTCTAATTTTTTTTGAAGAGTGTTTTTCGTTTTTTTTTTAATTTATTTTATTTATTAGTTGCCGAAAATCGTTTGAAATGTTTAAAATTGTATTTAGCTAAGTAAACAGGATCAGCAATTATTTTTCCGAATTTTTTAATTATCTAATTTGAAAAAAAAATTGCATACCTACAAAGAATATATGTGTCTTTATGTACGCAGTATGGAAAATTTAAAAATTAATGGTACGTTTCCTTCCTTTTTAGGAAAATTATAATTGAAAACAATTGTTTATGATTAAATCGTATGATTTACCTGTGAGTAATTTTTGATATTTATTTTAATGTAACTGTTTGATTGAAAGTATGCTAAAAATCCTAAAATAACATTTTTTCATGAATAAAATCAATGAAAGAAAACAAGAGCAAAAATTAGAACGACAGAGAATCACAAACTAATAAACTCAGAAGTTATTCAGAAATTTTTATTCACAAAAATACAAGGAAAACACAAATTATAAGAAAAGAAATTTTTTTGAGTTAGTGAAATAGTTTTTAAAAGTTTTGTACTCTGAGGTAAATAATAATAAAATACTGTTAAAATATCATCTTCTACTAGCTCTAAATAGTTGTATGTATAACATTATAATATGGTTCTTCTAAATTTCTAAACTAATATTTACCAAATATTGAAAAATATTGAAATCGTATTTCGTCCCCGAATTAAATTTGTGAAAATATTTCCAAAAAAAAATTTATTTCGTGTATGCAATCAGTTCAAAACTTGTTCGAAGTTCAAGACATTTCGTTAGCGAACTATTTCAAAACTAACCACCCAGGGATCTTCTGAATACGAAGCAGATGCTTTGCTAACTTTGCTCGGGATGTACAAAGTAATGGATTATTTTTGTATTTGGCGATTTGAATAAAAAATCGATATTATTAGGAAAATAGAAATAAAATTTAAGTAATTATAGCCGAAAGTAATAAATTGTAAACTATGACAAACATCCGCTTTTTTATTTCAGTTCTTAAGATTATTTTGC
The DNA here is from genome assembly GCA_951812935.1 of Hermaeophaga mercurialis. NCBI lineage: Eukaryota > Metazoa > Arthropoda > Insecta > Coleoptera > Chrysomelidae > Hermaeophaga > Hermaeophaga mercurialis. The sequence continues at coordinate 46,122,255 of OX638358.1, forward strand.
AAAATTTTAAATTAGTACAAACTAGTAATTCTCAAAAGAGAGATGACAAAACTTAAAATTTAAAATTCATCGTCTTATATTCCATTTCTAAAAACTTAATACACTTTTTTGGAATGGTTCTTTTGGAATTATTCTTTTAAATCATTACAACACGAGGAAGTTATATAACCCTTCCTTGCTATCTCGAAGGTTCTAGACAATTTTAGACATTTAATAGAATATTCTTGACGTTTTCGTAGCTATCAGTAGTTAGGTTAGGTTTCTGGGATTATTCCAGTACCGGGTGAGCAACTAAAAACTGCCATCGGCCATATCTCAGAAAATGATTATAGTAGAGCTTCGGAAAAATTTTTTTGTAACAAAAGAAGAACCTCGAAATTATTTACAGAATTGTAGGTTCACCGCTAGAAGGCCTAATTTAATATTACAAATTAAAAATGGGAAATTCTTCATTTCTTCCTATAGTCCTATATAAACGACATTTGAAGAAAAATTTCCACCATTTACATGTTTGTTAAGATATCTCCGGAAAGGAAAAAGATATCAACATGTAATTTTCGCTATTTGATAATTTAGTTTTCTTTTTAAAAACGTAGTCAAAATTATATATTCAATATCTGAAAAAAAAATGAAATAGCGCTCTCTAGCATTCACGTTACTGGTTAGATTGCTCAGAGTTTAAAATTATTTCATGAGTAGAGAAAACGTCATTCCAAAAACACTAATCATATCCACCAATCATAATATCATTGATAATTGTATGCAGCATTGGCCACTCCAGAAAGTTACTGGTTAATTAACCCAATTCAACTATAAAAGCCGCTGAACGTAATTTCGTACAACTTCCAGTTCTTTGAAGATCCAAATCAAATCAAGATATACTGTTTATGTTTTCATTCATGAAAATGCTTTATTGGGAAGTTCCTCTTGTCCATTTCGCATTTATCGAATTAGAGTATGTCCCTTTTAAGAATAGAACTCTGCTCTCTTAGTAGTAAGTATTAAAATACATTGCAAAAAGCTTGAATATTATTTTATTCACTTCCAATCTCTCAATTTCTAATGATCATGGCATTTATGATTTGTCATGCAGAAACTAAAATAACTATTCTAAATTGATAAGCAAACTCGTGAAACTAATACTTTCTATGGATTGTTCTTTACGTTTTGTGTGATTCTTGATTCATAAAATTACATTTCATCCCATTTAAAGATTTTACTAATTTTTAACATTAGCTTTTATGTATCACTTCTTACAAATTACTCACACTACGATGTAAATGAATTCGAAAACTTCTGGTATTCATTTTATATTTTTTTAATTCGCCAAAAATTTACGTGATTTATATATATATACGGGGTTGGGATAAAGTATGGAACCAAGTAAATATCTTTAAAACGAAACTGACGATATTTATGAAATTTTACAAGTAAGTGCAATGGGGTAAAATGCAGTTGATGTACATTTAATGTTAATTATATACTTCCGGTTTAACCGGAAATACCCTCAACTTTTTTAATTTAAATGGGACACCCTGTATATTTTTGCAGCATCAGCTGCATTTTGGCCCATTGCACTTACCTACAAAATTTCATAAATATCGTCCGTTTCGTTTTAAAGATATTTACTTGTTTCCATACTTTCTCCCAATCCTGTATCATTTTTAGTTGTCAGTATCACTTTTTTTTCATTGGATGGTCTCTTTTTTATGTTTTTTCCTATTCTAACTCCACTGGCTAATATAAAAAGTTAACTTTTCATTTCTGTCATTACTTTTCCTTTCTTTTCGTTTCTGTAATTGCTAAGTTATTAAGTTTTGCTGCCTCAAATTCGTCCTTCAATTCTTCAAATTTCTATTATTCCAAAATGCCCTTATCTAACCCTCTTCCTTCTCATTTTTTCTAATAATTATTTTTCTATTCCTCTCATTGTTCGTCATCCTTGTTGCTGTATTAATTTCACCATCCTGTACATTTTTGTTTGTTTTCGATCGTTATTTGGGTTTGATTTGAACAAGTTGTTTGTCCTGTAGTTCAAATATCTTTGTTTTTGTTAATAATTCTTTTACTTTTTCTCGTTTCACTGTTGCTCTTTTCCGGATTATATTCTCAGTTTCTCTTTTTTTCTTAGTTCTATATGCCATTATAAATACTTTGGTTTCTTTGTAATTTTTTAATTTTAATCAATACTTCTAATTTATCTTGCATATTTTGCATAGTCATAATATACCGCGTGTTTTATTTTCAATTTTATGCTCTTCTTTAACATCTACTTTTTAACTTAATTTTTTGTTTCCACATCTTATTTTGTGGAATCTATTCATAATAAATATAAAAGATAAACTGTACTTATCTTGAATTTCCACAGTTTTCCAAACATTTTGTAAAAATTATTATGTGACTCGAGCTATGGAAAACTATGAAAATTAAAGATAAGTATATTTAATCTTTTATATTTATTGTTTTATCACTTTTTAGCTTCTCTTGAATATGGCGTATTTGTTTTACTTTCCTCATTAAATCGTTCATATTTTTTGTATTCGTCACTTTTTTAATACATGTTCTTTTTATCTTGTTCCTTTCATCTTCTTCGTCTTTTTTATTTATTTGACATATGTAGTAAAATCATCCGAATCCATATTTTTTATATTTGATTTTAATTATGATGAAAAGTAAATTAAGTAAACTAAGTATTCTGGTTTAATACAAACAAATAGTAATAAAGTTGTCTCGGTTTTATATTTATATTCAATTTTGCAATTTTGATTATGTATTTATATATTCTGTGGCAGAAAAAACTGTTTACGAATCCATGTGTCTGTAAATAAAGAAGTTTTATTTATGTTGCTGATTTGCGAAGCGAGTCAATTGGGATTATAACTCGCCCAAAAAAATAATAACTGGCCTTGTTCAATATCTTCCTTCTAAACAATATAACAAGCAATATTGGCGCACAACTTGCTGCGATATAAATCCAATTTGTTCCCCTCAGCGGTGTCGATTTCGAGCACATTTCGACGAAACCTTATCGTCTGAAAAATATTTTCGCACCTTTATCAGTGCTTCTCTATTATGAGTCTCGAACAAAAGGATTTCTATATTGGACAGCGTGCAATATATAGTTCAACAAATAACAAGAAAAACAACTAGTTGATTTATTGCAGCAATTTTTAGGTAAACATACATACACACTTTTTCAATAGCAGGAAACATATATTTTTCTCTCACATTTGGCAATAATAATATCTTTTGGATGGCAAAATTTATGTCTCTATCGAGGGGTTAATAAAATTTTATAGGAAAAACAGTGGGATGTTTATGTCTAATATAAGGTCCACTTTCATCATCTTGTATTATTGGGCCATTTTTTTCCAAAAAGAACAACTGTTAATTTAAACTGTAATAAACAACATTTTTGATGTGACAACTTCCTAAGTTTCTGGAAATTATTTTTTTCCAGCACAATGACTCGTATGGCCTATGTGGCGCCCTCTACAAAATACATTGAAATAGGTACAAAATTATGATTTCTCATACCCAAAAAACCGTACTACCAAATATTTATGTATACATGTGAAAAAACATTAAAGTTATTATGAAAAACAAAAATTAAAATTTCTCTTTTAACATCCTGTATCTTTCTTATTATCAACATTTTATTAAAGCAAGTTAGTTCAAATCGTAATATTTTAAAGTGAGGATTCTACTGTACTTCTATGTACAATTACTTAAGGACCACTCTGTATATATTTTATAAAAGAGTACTTCTTGTTCGAAAAGAATCGTTCTAAAAATTGGTCACATAGTAGCGAACATAAAAAAATTAATTCTGTAAATCGCACAATTTCATTCTTTTCATGTCTAGCGTTTGGTGGAAAATTGAAATTCAGTGTCACGTATATTCCACTTCTCGTGAAAGTAACAAATAATAAATGCGCTGAGAATTTCAGCTTCTATAATTCAACCTAAGATACTATACAAGGGTATTTTCTTTTATATACATCTTCTTATATGTATAAAGGAAGCATTTTAGTTTAGGGGAAGGTGAGAAATTTTAAAATGGCTCTATTCCTCAGTGTTCCTTCTCCGTTTTCAGCGTCATCGAAGTTATTTAGATAGGGACAACGCTCGTTTGTGGGCCATTTGGCACCTTTTACGTTCTATGTGCCGTTCCACCGTAGCCAAAATTACATGAGGGAAATGAACAGAACATGGCATTATGGTTCCTCAAATTACAGTAACCCTCTAACCAGTAACGCAGAAATATTGTTAAATAAATGTTGAAATAAATTATTCGTACGAGCTGCGTTTAGAATCTGCGAATATCGGTTTCAAATTTGTATGATACACAGAACTAAATGACGTTTCGCTAACGAAAAGCCTTAAATAGATTATTTGCTCATATATTTTAAAAAACCATGATTATAAAATTTACAAGAAAAATAAAAAACTTCAGAACTGAAAGGAAATTATAAACATATTTCATTAAATAATTATTGCTATCGATACAGTTTGCATTGTGATACAAAAAGCAGTAAGAGACACAAAATAGGCAGTTTCTAAAGGAAATTGAGGTCGGGTTTCGAACAATTGTTTATCAAACGCAGATACAAAGTTAAGTCAACCCAAAACTTTTTCAAAATTGTAAAAATACAAACGGAGAAGCAGAATCAGTCTAGTTGAGCGGCTCAAAGTCGGGTCTATAAACTCTTCTTCTCTTCAATCTTAAGGGAGTCGTAAGAGAGACTTCAAAGAAGTTAAATCAGGGATTCTGCTTGTAAATTCGGGGAGAGACTTGGACTTTAGACTTATTTTTTGCGTAGTAACTTGCCTTTGTGAAGTAGCTTAAAGTAGAGTTTTATCAACTCATTTGACAAGTATTGGTATTCCTTTCGTTTTGGTTCTTTCGCGATTTTAAAGATATCTGTGAGATTTTTTTATATTATTATTAAGATGGAAAGAATTAAAGTCTTGGGTCATCTATTTTGTCGCAAAAAAGGGAATATCTCGATTTTAGTTTATTTGTTTATTAGTCTTTTATAAAAATTCTACTCTTTTGAGTCCAAATTAAATAAACATTTTTTGTTAAATAGATTTTGTATTACACAACTTGCTTATTGATTTAAAGGGATAATTTATTTTATCACTACATTTTTTCTTAACTATCTAAATTTCGTAATTGTGCATTTTTATATAATTTTTTTAATCAAATCAATATATTTGTATTAAAAAAAGCAATCAAAATCATTGATTTTATAATCCGCCTTTTAAACTAAGTACTAGTACTAGTAGTGTAGCAAAGCGGGTTCTGGCCCGCGCATGCGCAGTGCGCGCGTCCCGCAGTCGAGAGCAGCCATGTTTAGTCCAATTATGTCAAAGTTCCGCAAAGTGTTAGTAGATGGCGTTGGTGGCGCCAAAGTTCCACAAAGTGTTAGTAGATGGCGTTGGAGAGCGGCGGCGGCGGCGGCCATGTTTAGTCCAATTATGTTAGAGTTCCACAAAGTGTTAGTAGATGGCGTTGGAGAGCGGCGGCCATTTTTAGTCCAATAATGCTAAAGTTCCAGAAACTGCCACCAGATGGCGCAATGAACGTTGCCGAAAGGGCATTAGTGCCTAACTTCGTTGTTATTGGTCCAATTGAATCGCGGAAAAAACAGGCATTATCTATGAGTGACGTATATGTCAAATTTAAAGAAAAACATGCGCAATGATGGTTGCCATAAGGGCATTAGTGCCTAACTTCGCTGTTATTGGTCCAATTGAATCGCGGAAAAAACAGGCATTATCTATGAGTGGCGTAGATGTCAAATTTAAAGAAAAGCATGCGCAATGAACGTTGCCGAAAGGGCATTAGTGCTTAACTTCCTTATTATTGGTCCAATTGAATCGCGGAAAAAACAGGTATTATCTATGAGTGACGTAGATGTCAAATTTAAAGAAAAAACATGCGCAATGAACGTGGCCATAAGGGCATTAGTGCTTAACTTCCTTATTATTGGTCCAATTGAATCGCGGAAAAAACATGCATTATCTATGAGTGACGTAGATGTCAAATTTAAAGAAAAAACATGCGCAATGAACGTGGCCAAAAGGGCACAAAGCGCTTAACTTCGCTGTTATTGGCCCAATTGAATCGCGGAAAAAACAGGCATTATCTATGAGTGACGTAGATGTCAAATTTAAAGAAAAAATTGCTTTTGTTAATAGTGATTTTTAAATGTTATAATATTCCTCCGAAAATTGAGCTTACTCAAGTTAAGTAAATTTCAAAATCTAAACTTCAAAGTGTTAAATAAATATTTCAATAACACACAAAATTCTTTTTTCAAACTAAAAATTTTTTAAATACAGCCCTGCAATCTACATTTTCTGAAAAAATTTAAAAACATAAACTTTTAATAATTTAAAATTTTTTTCAAACCAAAAATTTTTTAAATACGGCCCTGCAATCTACATTTTCTAAAAAAATTTAAAAACATACTTTAACGGTTATACCGGATGAAGCCTCCCGATAAAAATTAGATAAGCCTGATAACGCGCAAAAAATAAAACCACATTTACAGAAAACAAATTCTAGTACAAACATCTACATCCGTTCACACAGGATGTAGCTTCCTGGATAAAAATTTGATAAGACTGATAACGGTGAAAAATACAACCACATTTCCGCGAAACGAATTTAGTTATCTTCCCACAGATAATGTTGTTGTTTTTCTCGAGTGCTATAAAAGCCGAAGCCGAATCAATCGACAATTCAGTCGTAAACGTCTCTTCACCAGTGCTGCTGCTGCCCGTTAATATTCAGTGAGCCGTTTCCAGTTGTTTTTTACATTGTGCTGTCAGTTAGTGTTCAGTGAACAGTTTTCAGTTGGAGTTATTGTAAGTACATTTAATTTTAATTTTTTAAAACTTGTTTTTGTACCAGTGCTCTACATTTTTTGTAGTAAATTTCAAAGTGTTAAATAAGTTCATTTTTTAAAAAAACTTTTTTTGTAATTTTAACAGTGATCTACATTTTTTTGCTGTAAAGCTTCAATCCATCTAAGACTTTTTAAAACTTTTTTTGTACCAGTGCTGTAGTAAATTTCAAAAATCTAAACTTCAAAGTGTTAAATAAGTTAATTTTTTTTAAAAAAACTTTTTTTGTAATTTTAACAGTACCAATTTTTGGTTTTTTCAGTAATTTGTACCAGTGCTCCACATTTTTTTGCTGTTAGCTTCAATCCGGCTAAGACTTTTTTTGGCATCCACATCTTTAAGCTTTTAAAGTAAGTGTTTTTTTCGGTGGTTTTTTCATGCTAGTATTCCATTTTTTTATTATTATTTTAGATGAGTTTTCTTGAAAAATTAAACGAATTTACCTCATCTACAGATACCGAAAACAAGCCCATAATTAAGCTAAAGGACCTGCAACCCAACATCCCAAAGAAAATTTATCGTGTTCAGCTCACCAAATCCAAATTTGGCGGGGAATCCATCCTAGTGGAATTGGAGGAGAACGTCGTCACATTTCTGCCCAAAAGGTCTACCGAAATTTACAAGAACCACATCGACGATCTAAACAAAGGGGGCTTCAGTTTAGTTTTTATTGGCCTGCACGAGATATCAAAGAGCTGTGCTCCGAGGACCTTATTCAGAATAGAAAAAAATTAGGTGAGTTCAGTCATGAATTTCGCACTTACGTTTAAAAAAATCGAAGACCTACTTAAAACTGAGCACAATAGTTCAGCATATTCCAATAAAAACAAATGGCTACAACAAATCAGTACTCACCTCAGAAAATGCTCTTTAGCTGTAAAAAAATTTAATTTCACGGTAGGGCAAAAAAGACAAATTTATACCAAAATGGGGCAGTTGAAAAGGTTACGGTGTATCATTAAATTAGCGTCTTCCCAGGTAGTAGGGGAGGGCATTAGACAGGGGCGCGGCACTAAAGGGGGCGTTAAATGGGAAGACGTCAACGCGATTTTTAACAGTAGAATTAGAACGGGGGTTATTATAAATTTAAAACATAAAGAGGTAAAAGATTTTTTGCAGGCCGCTTACAATTTATTCAAGTCAAAAATTTTACAAATTTTAAAAAATGATACACCGTCGCTAAAAGTAAATGTAACATTTTGCGGCGATTTTTTAAAAAATGATAGTGATGGTGGGGAAGTAATTGACATTAAATACTTTGGATCCCCAAATTTCGTCGTTGATTTGGGGACGGATTTAGCACAGGAGTATAAAAGTATTGTAGATTTTATTTTAAATAAACTTTCGGAATTTCAAGAAAAAGACAGTGGGTGGGCGTTGTCAAAAATAAATTTATTGGAAGTAGCTATTAACAAATTTGAAATTGGGAACGGTTCATCCTTCATTCCACTGCCAAAAGAAATATTTGTGAAAAAGGCATGCATAAACGTCAAAAATACAGACCAGGCGTGTTTTTACTGGGCCGTAACGAGTTTTTTGTTTCCTGCTAAAAAACACTCTGAATATACATATAATTACCCTCATTATAGTACAGTTTTGAATACAGCTGGTTTAGAATTGCCTATGAAACTAACACAAATTTCAAAATTTGAAAAGATAAATGATATCTCTGTAAACGTTTACGCTTTAGAACTAAATCAAACTAATAAAACGTCATTTTACGTAGTGGTACCTGCACGTTTAACTAAAAATAAACTGCTGCGTCATGTAAATTTACTTTTAATTCAAGATGAATATTTTCCAAAATTAAACGACTACGAGGCTCCCCCCATCAACAACGAGGACACTACTACCACCGCCATTAAATACCATTATTGTTGGATTAAAAATATGTCTAGACTAGTTTCAAACCAACTTAACAAAAGTAAAAATAAAAAATTTATTTGCGATAGGTGCTTAAACTATTTCCAAAGCGAAAAAAAACTAACGGACCACGAAATTTTATGCATAAATAGTAACGATTGTAAAATTTCTTTTCCCCCATATGATAACGTCGAATTTAAAAATCATGTATACAAGCAGAAATGTCCTTTTGTCGTTTATGCCGATTTCGAGTCAATTTTAGAAAAGTGTGATAAAAAGATATCTCATACAACTACCAAGTATCAACACCATAAAACATTTAGTGCAGGTTTCTACTTAAAATGCAGCTATGATAATAAGATTTCCTACTACAATAGTTATAGAGGGGAAGATTGCATGGACTGGTTTGCGAATCAAATGTTAGAAGTCGCGAAATTTATTGAATCTAAATTATTAAATATTGTTCCTATTTGTATGCCTACTGTCGCAAACGGTGTCTGCTGTCACATTTGCGACAATAGGTTTAAAGAAAAAGACATCATCGTTAAAGACCACGATCATTTTACGGGATTATTTAGAGGGTTCGCACATCAATCGTGCAATCTGAACTTCAAAAAACTATTTGTAGTGCCCATAGTTTTCCATAATCTTAGCGGATACGACAGTCATTTTATTATTAGAGATCTTGCTAAACGTGGACCTTTGAGTGTACTACCTGTGAACATGGAAAAATACATTTCTTTTACGCAGTATGAACCAGAAACTAAAATTAAATTCAGATATATAGACTCCTTTAGATTTTTGGGCACCAGTCTCGATGAGTTGGTGTCTACACTAAAAATAGAGGAGTTGGTCACATTAAAAAGGGAATTTGGTAACTTGACTAATGAAACGTTCAAACTGTTGACGAGGAAAGGTGTTTTTCCATACGATTACATTGATAGTATTGATAAGCTAAATGATACCACTAGTCTTCCAGCAATTGACAGTTTTTACAACAAATTAAATGATTGTCATATTTCCACGGATGATTTCACTCATGCGCAAAACGTTTGGCAAGCTTTCCAAATTCAAAATTTAGGCGAATATGCAGATTTGTATATGCGAACCGACATTCTCCTTCTTTGTGACGTTATGGAAAACTTTCGAACAACTGCTCTGGAAACTTACCAGCTAGATCCGGCATGGTACTATACTATGCCCGGATATACTTGGGATTGCATGCTCAAGTACACGAAATGTAAATTACAAATTTTAAAAGATGTCGACATGTTGTTGTTTGTTGAGGCATCAATACGTGGAGGAATATCTGTTTGTTCAAACAGATATTCCGAAGCCAACAATAAATACATGCCTGAATTTGATTCTTCTAAGCCGTCCAAGTACCTTATGTACTTTGACGTAAACAATTTATATGGGTGGGCAATGTCACAGTTCCTCCCCTACGGGGGGTTTGAATGGGAGCCCAATACAAACATTGACATTACTCAGATTCCCGACGATTCACCCGTCGGATATATTTTACAAGTTGATTTAGAGTATCCCGAAAGTTTACATGACGAGCACAAAGATTTCCCATTTTGTCCTGAACACCGTAAACCTCCCGGTTCCAAATTGTCCAAATTAATGACCACCCTTTACCCGAAAAAACAATACACTCTGCATTACCGCAATTTAAAACAAGCCCTCGAACAGGGCTTAAAATTAACGAAAATTCACAAAGTACTAAAATTCAAACAATCGGCTTGGCTGCAGTCCTATATCGAGCTGAATACTCGCTTAAGGACTGTAGCCACAAGCAATTTTAAAAAAACCCAGTTCAAACTCGCTAATAATGCCGTATTCGGTAAGACGATGGAAAACATCAGACTCCATAGGGTAGTGAAATTACTTACTTCTTACGAGGGTCGTTACGGTGCAAAAAATTTGATAGCCAGCCCCCGATTTCATAGTCGAAGAGTTTTTGACGACAAACTTATGGCTATCGAATTAAAGAAGGCTGAACTACTCTTCAACAAACCCCTGTATATCGGCATGGCTATCCTGGACATTTCTAAAACCTGTATGTATGATTTTCACTATAATTTCATGTTACCAACTATGGGGGTGGAAAATGTAAAATTAATGTACACTGACACCGATAGTTTTATTTACGAATTAAATTGCGATGACGTTTACAAAAGTTTGATTGGAGAGCACTTAGAAAAATTTGACACTTCAGATTACCCCTCAAATAACGCCTATAAGATTCCTTTAGTAAATAAAAAAATTCCCGGTTTAATGAAGGATGAAGCTAATGGTAAAATTATGACACATTTTGTGGGATTACGATCAAAAATGTACAGTTATAAAGTGCAAGGTGGCAAAGTAGTGAAAAAATCAAAGGGGGTTAAGTCCAATGTCGTAAAAAATAAAATCATATTCGAGGATTACCTAAATTGTTTGCAAAATAATAATAAAAAATATATTACACAACACACTATTCGATCTTATTTGCATGATGTATATAGCATAAGTCAGACTAAAATTGGACTTAGCCCCTATGATGATAAACGTCAATTACTTCCCCAGTCACATGACACCCTTCCGTGGGGATATAAAAGTTAATTTTTTCTTTTTTTGCCCTACCGTGGAGTTTAACGGGGAAAGTTTTTCAAAATTTTAATAAATTAAGATGTGATTACTGATTATTAGCTTGCCATAATTTTGAAATATTTATTGAATATGCAGAAATATTGTGCTTGGTTTCGATATGATTTACATGAAAATAAACGAGTGCGATTTTCAGACTGAACTATGTGTACCTAATAAATTATTTATAGTTTTTATGTATTAGTTATATATGTTTGCTTACTGTATTATTTGTAGTTTGCTTGGGTAATAAAAAATAAAATATAAGAAAGAAGTGTTTTATTTCAAAAAAAACTTGGTACATTTTTTTAATTTGAACAATGATTTAATATATCATTAATTACATCATCTTTATAGTAATACATGTACTCTTGTAGAGCATTTTTTTCCAAACAATTTGGCATAACAGCACAAATTAAAATTAAAGTATTAAATCTACTAGTGTCACAAATACTATTGAAATTAACAGCAAAATAAGCTCGTGTAGAGGCTATTAAATTACAGTAGAATGTATTAAAGTTCAAGTCTTCTAGCAACGAAATGTAGTTCTTCACTAAATTGCAATTTGCTTCAAGGATGTCGGAAACATCATACTCGTCCAGATAGAACTCGACTCCATGTTTGTTTGCAAGTAGAAACTTGGTATCGTCGTACACTAATTGAGTAACTTTACAAAAGTCTCCACACGGGAAAACTACAGGATCGTATTCGTCAGGAGGTGACGGTAGATTCTCGTGAAAAAAGTCGTCGTATCTCTGACGCAGCAATTCAATAAAAGTAGTCCACTCAAATGTACCAAACGAAATTCTTCCGGGTCGAAGTAAAGGTGTTAGCGTTATTGCAGGAGTAAAGGTTCTGGTCGGACTTATTCCGCACAAAAGTGCATAACTTCTTAGGGAAAAATTCGTTTCCAGTAGATGGTATCGCTCCAATTTAGCAGCATACTCGTATGAAATTAAAGCTTGGTCGATTTCCTCAACACAATCATTAAGCGTCACTGCATAAGGTGAAGGAGGTGTTGGCGACGGTGACGGCGATGACGATGCCGAGTCACTTTCAAAAACAATTTCACAAGAACTATAACCACTATCTTGACTACTCATGTTGTTGTTGGTTGATTTAAATTGCAGGTGCACCACACGACTGAATAAAATGTAGGTTCACACACTTGTATTTATATACCCCCACTATGAGGGACAACGCTAAGTTTGAAGGTTATTAAAAAAAGGCCCCTTGAATTGCTAAATTTGTTCGTATTTTCCATAAGATTCTATACAAAATCGGCGTTTTCAATCCAACTGTTATGCTTGTTATCGAGACCCAACCATTTCACGTACGCCTTCTTTCCCTTTCTTCTAAGCACCTTTTCTACGAGGTAGACATCGGGTGCTTTCGTCTTTTGCAATTCCTCCTCGTAGAAAGCCCCGTTGATTGGTGTACCCAACATGTCTTCAAGCAGATAAGTCACGGGATTGGTTATTTTGACTTTAGTAATTTTAAAGAGCTCGGTACTCCAATTAGGGGTGTATCCCTTTTGAAAAATATGCTTGGCTTTGCTTAAGCGCACAATGTCGCCAACGTTAAGTTTGCGTGGTCCGGCAATCTTCAAATGCGAGTAAAATTTTCGAGAAATTTCCTTCTCGTTTGACTTGTTGACCTCCGAAGGCTTACATCGTATTTTCGAATGTTTCATGTTATTGTACTCTTCCACAATTTTCGGTAAAATGTCGATCCATCGGTAGGTGCCTTGCAAACTAAAGTACTTGTATAGTTTTGTCTTTAAAGTTCTAATACATCTCTCGGCCATCGCAGCCTTTTTAACGCTAAACGTATTGTAATGATTAATGTTGCATTGCGTCATTAATTTTTGGAAATCTGCATTGAAAAACTCTGTACCTTGATCGGTTTGAAGATTTTTAGGATGTCGTCGGCTGTGTTTTAATATGTTGGAGAAAGCTTTGGTAATTTCAACTCCAGTCTTTGTCTTTAGAGGCATCGTCCACACGTACTTTGAGAAACAATCGATAACAACCATAATCATTTTGTAACCTTTATTTTGGTGTGCATAGGGTCGCATTTCGGCCAAGTCCATTTGCCATAAATCATCGAGACCCTTAATGATTGTTCTACGTCGCGGATAATTCCTACGTGCTGGAGCATGGAGTTCATTAACAACTTGAATTTTTTCTTTCGACATCTTGAAGAGCTCTAAAGAGAGTGTAAGTGTGTTGAAGTATTTAAGGAATATTTGATGGCGTTGTAGTATAATGAAATCGGTTTAGTTCTCTCTCCAATTTCTTTGCTAACTCGGCAGTTTCGTGGTGAGCTTTTAATAAATCTCTCAAAATAACTTCATTAGCAGTCAATTCTTTTTTCAAATGATTTGTTAACTCGACGACGGTTTCTTGGTTAGCAGTCATTTCTTTTTTCAAATTATTTATTAACTCGACGACGACGACGGTTTCTTGGTGAGTTTTAATCAAATCTTTCACAATGCCTTCATCAGCAGTTATTTTTCGCTCGATTTCAGCAAACCGTGTGCCTGTCACACTGGCAATTTGTTTGGGTATATCGATTTTTAAATTAGTATAAAGTTGGGTTAACTGAACAAAATTTGAATTGGTCGCCGTAAGCTTTTTATCTACAACTTTCACAATATTCACCAATCGATTTAACTGTGAGTCAACGTATTCTTTACTGGCAGCATCAGAACTAACTGAAGGTGGTAACATATTGCTTATCCTCACATTGCCAATATCGACGTTACCTTCAGCCGTTTGTGGAAACTTAAATAACATATTACGGAGGAAAGATTGAGGAGGCGGTCTATTTGACATAGTCGTTGACCGACGTCCGAATTTGTCGAGACTCATCATGCAAATAACATTAAAACCATGTGTTACACTAGTATATAACGTCGGCTTCTCTCAGCTCATTGATGATTGCAACTATTTCGTTGTTGTGTGATGTATTTCCAGCGTGTTTGGAAGCTACTAGCAATTTAAGTCGTTCCACAAGTTCATTGACATCGTCCCAGTACACGTAATCGATAGGGTTCTCATTGTAGACCATTGCAAGTCCAACTCCAGATTTTGATGATATGCTGCTAGTCGATTTCGATGGCTTTCTCGGTGGAGGAGGAAACATAGGTTTAATAATATCTAGATATTTTGATCTCGATGTACCTTTTAGACGTCCAGCTGTGTTTCTGTGAGCGTTAGTTAAATTTAAAATCGTCTTGTATGCCAATTTATCATCATCGGTATAATCTTCAGGCTCATCATAAAATATCAGTTGGTAGAGACCTGGTGTCCCTTTAACATGTTCCCCCTCCGTTATAATAGCTCCAGTATTCCGATCAAAATCGATATTTTTCCCTCCGAGAAGCCATTTAGAGTGAGTCAAATCGTAAACTGGACCGTAAACTAGGTCTATATTTGGACTCTTATTCCAGTAATCAAGCATATACTTATGTGATATTTCAGGATATTGCTCCAGATACTCTCTGAAGGCCTCATCCGAAATATGTTCTGGGTTTGGTTCTGAACCGTTGGAATATACACTCTCATCATCATCATTATCATCACCCTCAGTCTGAGCTACATCTTCCATCGGAATAAAATCAGTGGGATGGCTTGTATCCTCTGTTTTTAATGGTTCTTCTTCTACTTCGGGTTCTACTTCGGGTTCTTCTTTCTTTATATTTTTTAAAACTTGCGCAGATTCATGGGACGTTGTAACAATTTCTTTTAGAGGTTTTATTAGGGGTTTAAATAATGTATTTAATGTGCGATCCTGCTCAGATCTACCCAACTTGAGAGCCAGATATTTTCGACGTATATCACGTGAGAGTTGTAGAACTTTACGTTTACGAACATCCTGCTGGTTTAACATCTTGCTGCATATTAATCATACACCACATGGAATTACATTTTTATATACAAGTCGAATCCTTTGCGATACCTTCCATTGTTGAGAGCAAAATCTTTTACAACAACAATAGAACCATATTGATCGCTCCAACATTCAGAACAGAGTTTTTTGAAGCGGTCAAAACTCATGTCAGGTGACACGTGCTCGTCGAATACGTGCCTCAAGTTTACTTCATCCTGCTTGAAGAGTACAATTAAATTACAATTGTCTCGAATCAGTTGTTTGGGTATTTTTGAGTACGTTTGACATAGATAAGCAGAATCAATATCCTTATGACGGCCCATTGAGTAATATTCCCGAATTTTCTGCTGCCCATCGCAAGCCACATCGTCAAATATGAATATGGAATTTGATTTAGCTTCAGCGGGACTTATTATTTCCTCATTATCTTTGAACGGGAAATAGCCTACTCCTTTCGTCTTACTTAGCACCTCTTGAAGCAACTCGTATTTCGGCTGATACAAAGATTTGGAGTAAACGTAAACGTTTTTAAATTTCGCGCCATTCGGATGAAACAGTAATGACAGCATTACGTTTGTTTTACCACACCCACTCGGTCCACATATGATTGCACGAAACGAGTTTGGTAATAACTCGCCATGTTTACTTTTCTCATGCTTGGAGGTAAAGTCCAAGTTTTCAATCGGAAGCGTTTGTTTCTGTTGAATGACCTTCATTGTATGGCATTTTTAGTCAAGTCGTTGTGTATAAATATATAAAAACGTGAGGTGCGTGACGTAAAACGTGAGGTGCGTGACGTAAAACGTGAGGTGCGTGACGTAAAACGTGAGGTGCGTGACGTAAAACGTGAGGTGCGTGACGTAAAACGTGAGGTGCGTGACGTAAAACGTGAGGTGCGTGACGTAAAACGTGAGGTGCGTGACGTTTACGTGTACGTATATGTATATAAATATATCACGTGATGATATGGCATCAGTTCAAATGAGTCTTTACTTAGGTAAAGGTGTCTTAAATTCGCTCATAAACAATTTGCCCTTTGAGCTCCACATTCCGACCTATCAATACTGTGGTCCGGGCACAAAGCTACAAAAACGCTTAGCACGCGGTGATTCGGGCATTAATCCCTTAGACGCTGCCTGTAAGGAGCACGACATTGCATACGCTCAACACAAGTCCTTGAACGATCGACACAAGGCAGATCAAATACTCGAAAACAAAGCTTGGACACGTGTCAAATCAAAGGACGCGACGTTGGGAGAAAGAGCAGCTGCTTTGGCGGTGACCGGTGGCATGAAGATCAAACGTAAACTTGGAATGGGGGTGGGGCAGCAGAAGACGAAGAGTTCCTTTAGAAATCACGTAATCAGCAAGGTTAAAAAGGCTATGAAAAAAAGTCCTTCCACAACGCTACAGAAGGCCGCCTCGCAAGCTTTGAGAGCCGCGAAAATCGCCGTAAGGAAAGCAGGTGGTAAAAAGCAAATTCGACTACCCAGAACGATACCTTTTGAAGGAAAATCTGGAGGATTTCTACCATTGATTCCTCTGTTTGCGGGCCTTTCGGCAATTGGAGCCCTCAGTGGCGGGGCAGCAGGAATAGCTAAAACCGTAATCGATGCTAAGAATGCGCAAAAGAAACTGGAAGAAGATCAACGTCACAATAAAGCTATGGAAGTTATTGGGGCAAAAGGATCCGGCTTGTATATGAAAAAGAACGCTCGCGGAGGCTTTGGATTGTACATGAAGAAACAAAAAAACTGCCAATAAAGCTACCCAATAGATCGCTATATGATGTGAACCTTTTGCGATATGTCAAACGTTTAAAAATTCCTCATTTTAGAGGGGTTTTCATGCGCGACTCTCTACCACATCAGCAGCAGCCCTGGCAACGCGAATGTGCCATCATAAATTTGGATGACTCTAATAATCCAGGCACACATTGGGTAGCTTATAGAAAGCAAAACAATGTTGTTGAATATTTCGATTCATTTGGTGACTTGAAGCCGCCGAAAGAACTCGTCAACTATGTGGGGAAGAATGTTCAAATCTATTACAACAACGACCAATATCAAAACTATCGACAAATCAACTGTGGACACCTCTGCCTACAATTCCTATATAATGGAGCAACATCATCATCATCATCAGGAGTTTAATGAAATGAGAGACGTTATTAAACTCCTGATGAAGAACATTACCCACGAGGTTTGGCGAGAAATTCCCCAGAAATACCGAAAAGAACTAACACAATTTTTACCATGTCAAAATTATGATTTTCATCGATGGAGTGATGTTTGCGGTAATGAGATACCAACATGTTTATTTTGTGGAATTACTTATAAATAAATAAATAATTTTTTTGAAGCAGTTTTTTATTTAAGTACTACCGCCCCGTTGATATACATTAGTCATGTCTTTGCTTTTGACGCTAACGAGTCAAACTCACGTGTTTTCGTTCACACCTCAGCCTCCAATTGTGCTCGATTCCGAAAAGAGATATTTCCTAGCAGTACTTGGCTTCCACTCATACAACTCGATACCCAATATTGACGGTGAGAAATTTTTCTACTACGAAAACAACGATAGTGGGAAGTTGAGAGAAGTCGCGATTCCTACCGGCTGCTACGAAATAACGGACATTGAGAAGCTAATTCAAAATTCTATTGCTCCAAATACGGGTGATACACTATTTTCGCTGAAGCCAAACAACAACACTCTCAAGTGTGAAATATACAGCAAACGTCACGCAATTACTTTTGAAAGTCGTCACTACAACAGCAGTCTTGGACAGATTTTGGGATTTTCCAACAACAGGGTACTGGCCCCCGGTGTTGTACACTCTTCAGATCTCCCCGTCAACATTATAAAAGTATCAAACATTCGCTTTGAGTCCAACATTACCGAGGGTGCCTTCTACGGAAACAGGCCTGTCCACACCATCTTTGAATTTCCGATTACAGTTGACGCAGGCTACGCAATTGTAGAAAGACCTAATAACCCAATATATCTACCTGTTACGAATACCGGGGAAATTAGCAACATCACAGTGCTGGCGGTAGACCAAAACTTTAAGCCCATAAATTTTCGAGGAGAACAAAGTGTCCTTCATCTAGAGTTAGTAGGACGATCATAAATGGGTTTGGTGATAGATTATAAGAACAACGCGGTCAGTTCAATAACATCATTTACTGCTAGACCTCCTCCGGGTCGTCAACGAGAGCTAACGTCCGCAAATAAATTGTTTCTTCAATCGCTTGGATTTACGCTAAAAACAAAATATGGCAAATCAATACGTACAAGCGGGAGACTATGGTAAACGTCCCCGTACCGAAAGCATCGATCCTAGTTTTAACCTCTACCAACAACCACGTTATGATGAGTCTATTAGAAGGATGGAATATCGAACGTGCTCGCCGTTCATCAAGTCCTTCAACAACAATGATGTGGTGGAATTTGTTGTCAATCAAGTGGATTCATTTTTTGCCATGAACGAGTCATTGATCGAAATCAAGGGTAAATTGGAGGTAACAGGAGGAGGAGAAGTTTCCCTAGTACCCAACTTTTGTGCCTTTCTCTTCGACTCGTGCACGTACAGCGAGAGCGCCAGAGAGATTGAAACGGTTCGTGATCCTGGAGTAGTGAGCGCTGTACGAGCTCTTCTCAACTACAGCGCATTAGATGCAAATCACATGGCTATCGCCGGTTGGAATGGCACTTCCAACCCTCCTATGGACACTTCCACAAAATCGTTTAGTTTTTTGGTGCCGCTCAAGCATATTTTCAACATATTCAACGATTACCCCATGATCACTTGTGGAAGGCAAACAATTCGATTGGTTCGCGCTCGCGATGATAGTGATTGTCTTTTGATTAAAGAAAAAACTACTTCTAGTGGTACAACGGCAACAACAACCACTTCTGCAACAATTAAGATCGAAACCATTGATTTGAAAATCAAACATATATATCCCAATGATGAAATTAAAATAAAATTGATGGAGGCCATTAGAAGCGATACACCTATACTGATACCGTTCAGAAAATGGGAACTTAATGAGTTGCCTGCAGTTACGAGCGGTTCACGAAGAGAAATTTGGGCTGTTAAAACTACTAAGGCCGTTGAACGTCCAAGATTTGTTATTGTATGCTTCCAAACGAATAAACGAAACAATACTTCACAAGATCCAATGGCTTTCGATAATGTCAATGTGACCAGCATTAGACTGTCAATGAACGGAGAGTATTGGCCCAACGAAAGAAACATGTTGGACTTTGTCAAAAACGACTACGCCATGGCTTACCATAACTATGCGGAATTTTACCCTAGCTATATGCACGGCTCAGCCGCCGCCGAAAAACATCCTATACTCACGTACAAGGAGTTCAAGAACAGAGCCCTATTTATCATAGATTGCTCGAAACAGGAAGAAACCATGAAGTCCTCCACTGTGGACGTGAGACTCGAACTCGAAACGGATATTGGATTTCCAGCAGGCAGCAAAGCCTACTGCATCATAATTCACGACTGTCTTATGGAGCACCGTCCACTAAGTGAAGTGGTTAAAAGTTTAAATTAAAAAAATATAATTTCTTTATTGTTAATAACTGAATTTTTGAGTTTTAATAAATGAAATGAAATGAATTTTTGAGTTTTAATGAAACACCCTGTATGTTTTTCTTAGTTGTTTATTGCAACATTACATGAGGATCGAAACCTTCTTTGAATACATTTATAAAGAAATTTTAGTAACAAAATACATATAGCAGATAACGTGAGGCACGATATTGTAAATGTCTTGTTAATTTCGCCATTTAATTGTCCATCCTTGGTGTCGTAGGAACTGGTGTTGGTTGAATTCGTCTTAAGGGGTAACAGCAACAACATAGTACTTTTTTCGGTATTCTTGTATTGTCCAAATTTAAATCGCCCAACTGCTTTATAACGTTTTCTTTGTCTTCGTACAGTTTAATATCTTTACGAAGTTGCTTGAGTCTTTCTTCAAATTTAAGGACTTTTTCCCAAATATGTTTGTCTTGACGACGCATGTCTTAAAGCACTAATCCTCCCAAAGCGTTATTAATAAATATTATATAATAACCCCCTCTAGATCACGTGACATAATTATCCAATCATGATCGAGCAATTTTTTCTTTAAATTTGACATCTACGTCACTCATAGATCATGCCTGTTTTTTCCGCGATTCAATTGGACCAATAACAAGGAAGTTAAGCACTAATGCCCTTTCGGCAACGTTCATTGCGCATGCTTTTCTTTAAATTTGACATCTACGTCACTCATAGATAATGCATGTTTTTTCCGCGATTCAATTGGACCAATAATAAGGAAGTTAAGCACTAATGCCCTTATGGCTACGTTCATTGCGCATGTTTTTTCTTTAAATTTGACATCTACGTCACTCATAGATAATGCATGTTTTTTCCGCGATTCAATTGGACCAATAATAAGGAAGTTAAGCACTAATGCCCTTATGGCCACGTTCATTGCGCATGTTTTTTCTTTAAATTTGACATCTACGTCACTCATAGATAATACCTGTTTTTTCCGCGATTCAATTGGACCAATAATAAGGAAGTTAAGCACTAATGCCCTTTCGGCAACGTTCATTGCGCATGCTTTTCTTTAAATTTGACATCTACGCCACTCATAGATAATGCCTGTTTTTTCCGCGATTCAATTGGACCAATAACAGCGAAGTTAGGCACTAATGCCCTTATGGCAACCATCATTGCGCATGTTTTTCTTTAAATTTGACATATACGTCACTCATAGATAATGCCTGTTTTTTCCGCGATTCAATTGGACCAATAACAACGAAGTTAGGCACTAATGCCCTTTCGGCAACGTTCATTGCGCCATCTGGTGGCAGTTTCTGGAACTTTAGCATTATTGGACTAAAAATGGCCGCCGCTCTCCAACGCCATCTACTAACACTTTGTGGAACTCTAACATAATTGGACTAAACATGGCCACCGCCGCCGCCGCCGCCGCTCTCCAACGCCATCTACTAACACTTTGTGGAACTTTGGCGCCACCAACGCCATCTACTAACACTTTGCGGAACTTTGACATAATTGGACTAAACATGGCTGCTCTCGACTGCGGGACGCGCGCACTGCGCATGCGCGGGCCAGAACCCGCTTTGCTACACTACTAGTACTGCCTACACTTTTGCTTAACTTTACCTTTCTAAAGTCTCCGTTACCTTCAGAAAATTGCATTATTTTTGTTGGTGACAATGGTTATTATAGTTATCCTAGTTTTCGAAAATTATATTATATCAATAATTATTCAATACAAAAAATATGTAAAACAATTCAGTAAAACGATAAAATAGCCTAATTTATCACAAAATATTACAGTCACATTTTCATAAAAATGAAAAGTATTAATTTCACTATTCTCATTTTCATTTCAAAACCAATTTTCTCACATTAATTCATATTTATCTTTGAATATTGATTCTTCAGCAATACACAATTTAACTGAATGATTAATAAAACGTGCTTAATTAGAAATTTAATTTATTAAAATAAAAAATGTCCTTTATTTGTTTATCCTCCGTTGCAGGTAGAACGTGAATGTTAATGGGAAATTGACAATTTAACTGTTTCATTTTGTCAATAAATTTAACGATTCCTGGAGTTGTTTTACAATTCAAAAACAGGTGATTCAAATCAAAAGATTCATTATCATACTGACAAAGAGATGTCTCTATTATTCCTATCTTATGCAAATTTACCGGGAAACATCTACTCTTGATTTTAAATCACATACTCATAAATGAATATTTTTATAAACTATTAAAAAAATATGTATAACCGGTTTTGGTAAATCTTTTTGAATTAAGAAACAGAGGTTAGTGCAGAAAACTAAAACTTTCGAGAGAAAAAAAGGATATAAATAGGAAGAAACTGACGAAATCGACGTAATCGAAGTAGTGTCACTGTTATTTACGTTAAACTATTTTTTACGGTAATCTTGTCAAGATTTTCCATTTTCCATTCACGCAATAAACTAGTTAATTTATAAACTTAAAATAAATCGCTGCAACAAGAAAAAATATTCGAAATTCGCCTTTCTTTGGCTGCAATACCTGCTTTTTAATTACCCCAAATACCACTGTCGCCCTTTGCCCCTAGTAATAAACCCTTGCATTTACTTATTAAAAGCTGATCTAGTAAATGTTTTATCCTAAAATTGATCAAATTGTTTGAAGTTATTCATTCAGTGTTTAGTGCTTTCTAATGAGGATATTGAATCTTTGATAATAATTGTTTTTTGAATAATATTGTTGAAGAGGCCTTTTTCAATTGTATTCTCTTAGCTCTAAAAATACTGCATAATCCTGAAATTCGCAATTTCTCTAATTAGAATAAAAAATAATTTTCCATTAAAAGCAGGTATATTATTATAGTGGGGACATACATGGTTTGGATAAAGTATGGAACCAAGTAAATATCTTTAAAACGAAACGGACGATATTTATGAAATTTTACAAGTAAGTGCAATGGGGAAAAATGCAGCTGGTGTACGTTTTTTTATTAATAATATACTTCCGGTTTAACCGGAAATACCCTCAACTTTTTTCATTTAAATGGGATACCCTGTATATTTTTGCAGATTTTGAAAGATCTTGTTATTTCGAATTCGTACATACTGGGTTTAGAGTAACAAATGGTACGATTAAGAATGGTTCATTTAAGTGAAAAAGATCCTATTAAAATATTAATGATGAACGGTTATATCGATTCATAGAGTGGCCTGCTCGTTCTCCGGATCTAAGCCCATTAGATTTTTTTCTTTGGGGTTATCTAAAATCACGTGTTTACGTTAAACGACAAACATGCTTGCAGGAATTGAGAAAAATAATTATTGATGAATGTGAACTAATACGTGGAGAAGTATTGGAAAGAGTGACTCAAGAATGTTTTAATAGGCTGACATATCGTGAGTAGGTGAACGGAGAGCATTTTGAACATTTGAATTAATTTTGTTTAAATTAATTAATTAATTATTTTTATAATTCTAAAGTAAATAAATTTACTTATTCTACCACTAACAGTAAGTTATTTCTCGTTTTTACAAATTATTTCTACTAAACCCAGTATGTACAAACTCGAGAAAAAACAAGCTCTTTCAAAATCTGTAAAAATATACAAGGTGTTTTACTCCTTAAGATTTCTGTCTAAGAAATTTTAATTTTCTTTAAATCCCTAGAAAAGGAAATGTTAGTGATGCTAAGTTTTTTAAATAAAAATTTATTTATTCAATTAATTAATGAAGAGTTTCTTGTTCTCAATTTATTTATGTCTTTGTTGGCTGGATATTGTCGTCTGAGATAAAGTAGGGTTTCACTAGCTTTCATCATAATTACATTGCATGGATAAGATTTCATGACTCCGATACAAAGACTTGTAGAATAAAAGTGCAATTGAAAGTGAAGCAGCCATGAATTCTTTGTGACACAAGCAAATATTCCTGTTGAGAAATACATTATTTAGGTTATAAGTAAAAATATATAGCAGAAAACGAATACAAATAATAATGCAGACTGTATAATATGGAAGTCGAACTTCAGTTCGGAGCGAATCCTTATATTTACTGTAGTGAGCAGCAAGAAAATGCAAAATTTTCCCGAATCGTGCTTAGTAGCTGGATTTAAAATAAAAATATACAGCATGTATATGAACCGCCAAATAATCCAGAGAAAGCGCAATTATATTAAAGACTTTAGAAGAGAAATAGTAATGCATTGTCGCTTCTTCATAATGCGTTCGCTTATGCTCGTATGGGTTCGTAACTAGATACATATATTATTTCTGAACCTGTGGTTCTCGCAACGATTTTTTTAATTTCCACATCTAGATACTTTTACTGAGTTTCTCTCGGAATCGACATATGTTCTAGATTTATATCTATATTTTTTTAGATACATTTTTTGATGAGGCCCATAAACTCAGGTTTTTATGATGATGTTTTTAGAATTTGAAGAGCTTTTTTAAGGTCGTTCAAATATTGATTATAAATTATGAAAGTGATTTTACTCCCAAGAAAATCGTTAATTAGATTATTTTTCATAAGTTATATTCATATTTTCATGAAATTAAATGGTATCCATTTCATTATTCTCATTTTTATACCGAAACCAACCTTCTTACATTAATTTTAAGATATTATAATTCCCAGAAATCCCTCAGGAATTCAAGTTGCGGCATACTTTTTTTGAAGTTTTCATTGAAAAAATCTCTCTCATCTTTTATATTCTGATTAAAAATGTATATTGTTAAATTGCTGAAAATAAAGTATATATTAAAAAATATCTCATTTAGATAACCCCCAAAACCGCTGAGTTGAAATCAAAATATCCCCAGGCAAAAATAAATTCTAATTTTCAATCAAAAAATACTTTTTGTTTATACATTATATAATATTCCATAAAAATTGAGTTTGTAATACAGCTCATTACACAGATAACAAAAATTTTAATTTCCTAAATTTAATTAGTAGGTTAACAAAATAGCAGCCAATTTACTTTTTGTATTTATTATGAACATAATATTTTAAACCTAAATAAAAATAAATATTTTACAAGTATAATTAATTAAAACCCCGTTTAATTAAAAGCATATTTCGAAAGCCAAAAAATCATCTTGTCAAACCGACCGATATCGACATCTGAATTATATACAGGATGGGATTTTTTAATAGGAACAGAATTACAACCTCGTAAATAGTAGAAATAATTAAATAGAGGAAATGTTGTATATTTAGGATGGGAATAATAGTAATAATAATGATATACTAAACATATTCTCGGAGACATTCAAATAAATCAATTCGCTTTTTTAAAAGGAAAAAAAATTCAAGACAGGCACATAAAAGGTCGCTTTCAATAAAACAAAAAGCTTTTCTCATTAACTTCAAAAATGAGTCGTTGATTTTAAGGATATCTTCAAAAATGATCGTAATATTTTTAATTTCTCTTTAACGATACCTCATGAAATCGTAAATTCCAGTTCGAAAACGGATTGAAATAATGAGATGACAAAAACTGAGAGATGAACATTTTTATATTTTTACAGCAAAGGGGGGGACGTAGTCCTTTTTTTAAAAAAACTATCAAAACAAAAAAAAAAAAGGAATAGGATCGCACCAATTATACAAAGAAGATTAAATCGAAACTGGTCAACCGATCTACCACAACTATACATTTTTGTAAATTAACTATTGTACATATTTTCTGTAATGGAGGATTTTTGCTGGAAAATTTTTCCACACATGCTGTTGTCCTGTAACAAATTTACTTATTGCTCCTTTAAACTGTAAGCAGATTGTAAATATGCTGTATAAATAAAAAAAATGCTTCAAAAAATTAGTAAGTAGATTACGCCTACGTACTCGAAATATACCAATCTACAATTTGGCAACAGTGTTCATAGTGTTTGACAGATAATGCTTTCACGTCTGACGTTGACAGCTGCCTAGTACAGATTTTCGGGAAAATTTGAATTATTTGTACAGTTCCGTTTGGGGAAATTGTAAACCACTTGAGTTAGACATAAGAAATCTTGGAGCATACTTGCATGAATGATAAAAGTCACAAAAGACTTTTGCCGCTTAAACGAGTTAGTTCTCAAAATGCCATTAATAATAGATAAGTGCTTTTTATGTAATAGTTGCTAAAAAATAATATGTAGTTTTAATGAAAGCCGTTTCAAATTTTTATTGCTAATGTGGTTATGTCTAGCGCCAATTTAAAGTTGTTAAGTATATACATTTTTAGGTTGCTGTATCGAAATTTTTATTTTGATAAATTCAATTTTTATTTGTTATCCATAAATAAGTTCCAACAAAATACATTCATCAAAAATTTTGAAATTACAATACATAGTTACGTTTTACTAGAAACTTTAAAGGAAAAGTTTTGTAAACAACAATAATTTTTTTATATCCCATTCATTCGTATGGGCGCCAAAAAATTAATCTACTTTCTCTTAGAACCGGGTATGTGTAATATTTTATTGGCAAAGCTATGTTGCAAGCAGTTTTGTTGAAATTGTATTCGTTTCTTCCTTTGTTTCATGAAATCAAATCGGAAGAATGGAGACGTATTTACAGTTAAAGTGTTTGTAGGTCTACATGGTCTACAAGGAGGTAAATGTTTTTAGTCGGAAAAAGCCACGTGATGATGTTGGCTCTTAAAATTTTTAGTTTCCTAAATGTTTCCCTCATTTAACCGACTTTTACGGTCTACCATTTAAGAGATAACAGCATTGTCCCTATTAAAAAGTAGCGGCCCTATACAGCTGAAACAAAAACAAAATTACTTGTTTTTTATATCATAATAACATTGACATCAAAGAAGATTAAAGATACTTGCTTGAGAAATAAGTTATAAAGAATATTTAATTTTGATTGATCCTGTTTGTCACAAAAGGCTTAACAGACAACGCTTCGTTTATTGCCAACCTAGCGTGACTCAAAGTACCATAACGGTAATTTAATAAAATAGCTGAAATTTTGCTGGAGATTCATGGGAGAGGTTAAATTATGGAAATTTAGTAAATGCAAATCTTATTTGAATATCTGTTTAAAACGTCTTTTATTTTATACTCTGGTAGCCACCAAAATTATGAATTAAATGAGTTAAATAAGTTATTTCATTTAATTTTTTTAAGAATCTAAAAATGCAAATGCAAATAAAAGGTTAATATTTTTTTTCTAGATTATAATAAAGCACGCAACTTTCAATGTTTAGATCTTTAGATAAAATATTTATTTTGTGGCACATTATGACCAAATATTTTTAATTAGCAGGTATAATGGACATGAATACATATTTACTTATAAGAAGTTCTCTGTCTGAGAGTTCTTTTAATTTTTGTTATCAAAAAAAAATATATATATTTAATATGGCATCCCGTTCTGTTACGAATAAATTCCAATACATTGCGCCACCCTATATATCATATATATTTCGGAAAAAATAAATCGGTGAAGTTGTTTGGTAACCATCCTTCCTTTCTCAATCCTGTTTCTTATTTATTCTTTACTGATTCTGCCCTTATTCTATATTATCCACGCTGGATCTGAAAATCTAGAGTATCATTCAAGTTTTTATGTTTGGAATAAAATATATATATATATATATATATATATATATATATAAAATACATTCCTGAAAAACAGATGGAACAAATTAAATTTACCATTTTAAATAGAAATTATATTAAACTGTCTATTAATATTTAATTTACTTGTTGATATAACTTAAATGTGTGTTATTATCGTAAACTACACAATATATACTGGAATATAGAAATTTATGGCGAATACCTACACGATATACTAAAAATATATCGAATATATATCGAATGTACATGACAGATTACCACTGGTATCATTTATCCTGATGGTGTTATTTATTGACTGAATTTAATATACATGTGCACCTAAATTTCAGTTGATTAATTAAACTAAATAATTAATGAATTTCATGTATTACCCAATCAATATTTCAATATATTCTTCAATGTTACGTACATATATAATTATTTAACCAAATATGCTTGACGTAAAATTGTGGCTTTTAAATTTCACTGCGAACATATTTTATATTAAAATAAATTTTTCATTACCGATACTCCAAATATTTACATTCAATTAATTAACTTCAGATTAATTAATTATTGTGGATTTTAAATAACGATATTTGGGCCTATGGATAGGAATTATTTATTTATCTAATATAAAAAATAAACGTAAATATGAACATTTTATGCCATAAAAACATACAGATATGTTAATTTTGTTAGTTATATTATTTATTCAGGGATTAGGGAACATTTGCCGATATCATTGCATTAAAAGCAAGAACTGATAAAGAATTTCAACAGAGACTATAAATGATAGAGATGGGAATAAAAATAAACCAGAATAAAACAAGAGTAATGATACAAACATAAACATAAACAGAGAAAGAATAGAACAAATAAAAAATTTCCAGTATTTAGAAACAATAATAGAAGAAAGTGGGGCATAAGAAGCAGATATTAATAATAGAATAGAGAAATTCAAACTTTTGTTATAAACGACTAGTTCTCACATTTGACTGTGAAATATGGTTCTTAACAGACCAATAGAAGACATTAGAAAGGAACTAGAAATACCACCCGCATTGTACTACAAAGAGAAAAGACAACTACAATGGTGAGGATATTTCCAGCTTATAGTTGAAATAAGACCCACAAGAAAAGAAGCGAAACTAAAAATTAAAAGACCAAAAAAAGAAACAGACCAAGAAAATCCTGGGATAACGTCATAGTCGGAATATTGACCAAACAAGAGAAAAGTTGGAACGAAGCAAAAAACAACCAGAATAGAAGAGAATGGAAGAAATTTGTTACATACATATATATATATATATATATATATATATAATACCATTTATTAATTTAAAGAATATCCTGAAAAATATTGCTTGAAAAATAATGATAAGTTGAGTCACCCTATATATCGATTGCAATAAAATAACGTCAATAGATAAGTAATGTTGGAAACCGTTTTGTCTTAAAGAAGGGGAGCGTTTGTCTTTTGAAAAATATTCGAATCAACGTATCTCAAAAGGTATACAAGATGTCTGATGTTCAAAAAGAATTTTCAAATATGTTTATTGGATGTTTCAGAGCCCCTAAAAATAAAACATATTAGAATGGAAGTCTTTAAAGTGTAAGAAACATTATACTTTGCCTCGTTGTTGAGAAAGCGGCAGTTGATTGTTTCTTGGAAAACCGTGAAACCAAATTTTCAAAATACTGAGCGACTCAGAAACTACAACACGATGTACAAAGTTAATAACTTTTTTATTTATTAATATTTTTTGCTGGTATTTGGTTGGGATAAAGTACAATTTATTGGAGATTCAATCACAGTACAATTTAAAAATATCCTCTTTTAAATGCCATCCATTTTCGACTTCACAGACACATGTCAGTTTAATTGACTATATTACCCTAATTTTTGTACAACTTTGTTCTTTAATTGTGGAATTTTTCGAGGTTTATTATCATATAAGCAACTCCACAGAAAGAAGTCGTGGGCCATGAGATCTGGAGACCGAGGTTGCCAATCAAAAGATCTTTTGGAGAAACTGAGTTTTCTTGGGCAAACTCAGATTCTTCTCTTGCAAACTGTTAAAAATTGACTGCTTCTCTGAAAATCTGCAAGTTTTTATTTCTGGCCAGTTGAATCTTGTAAAATAACTTTTTCCGTCTAATTTATTTTTCCCCAATCTTCATCTGAATAAACTGCCAGTATTTTATACTATGATTGGTCTACGATTTTTCGTAAATCGGTCCATGTTATTTTCTTTCAAATACAAAATGCTTTTGGCTCTTAAGCAAAAATTGACTTAGAAATCAAATATAAGGTCTGCTTATATTAGAGATAATCTTTAAACTTCCAATGAGTTCATAATAAAGAAGATTGATTTCTAGAAGTTACCGAATAATGTTGTTATCATAATATAAATATAAATCATTTTCAGTTCTTTTCAAATATTTCTTAATGATGGAATCAAATATCTCCTTTCAACTTTCTTGGAGACTCTCTTATTTCGCATCATGCCTAATTTACATATTTCTGGATCCACACCTTTTCGTGCTTTTTCATATAAACATTTTCTGTTTAAAAATCCATTTGAGAAAGGTATTGGTAGATATAATTCTATGTATATGCCTGTCACTTTGAACAGTATAAGATTTTAACATTTGTTGACCAAATTTTATTTGTTTGACATACGGTTTATTTTCATATAAAATTAATTTTTAAATACCCTGGATTTTTCCATAAAATTTGTAAATAATACGAAACTACTAATATGAATTATCATGATCATTCATAATTTAAATTATGTCATCTTGAATTTTATAGACATATTTCAAATTTTCATTATAATTTTCACTAATTTAAATAAATTTCGTAATAATTTCTAACTGAATTGTGGGTAAGATTATGAAAGTTGATTAACTTACCGTCTATTAATATTAAATTGGTTTGCGAACTATTATTTAGCCAAAGATTAATATATAGTATGAAAATAAATTATCTCATATTATGATATATTTAATTCACATATTTGACCCCATAAACTCAGAGTTCCTTCCGGAAACATTCATTTTTTTGAAAAATATTCTAAATTTGTTGTAATTTAAGTAGAACTCAATTGTAATGATATTTTATTTTGTATCTTAGAATCTTTCTTTATATTTATTGATTTAATACTCAAATTTCACCTAAAAGCGTAAAATATCGAATTTTGTTATTCTAACCGAGTAACAGACTATATTTTCGCCACGACCAGAAATTCACTCGATTTTTCACTCATTATTTTATCTAAATTAAAGTTTGTTATTTCGGCGTCACCATTTACTTCTGACATTGACAGTTTTGACATCCATGGCTGTCGATATTATTTAGAACATTTATGGAATATTCATTCCATCACTTGTTATGGAATGAAAATACATGAAAATATATAAGAAGCAAGTGTTTCAAGAGTGAGAATGTTTACATTCTGTTATTAAAAATAATTTTAGAATAATACATTCCATTAATGGTCGTGGCGAAAATATTTTTTGATACCATTTAGTACATTATGCTTTGAAAATGTCACTTGCTTTTGAAATACAGATCTATGGAGCTTATAAACAAATAACAGAGAAAGTACAAAACTTGCAGCCGCTCGAGTACCAGCTGTATAGTTTCTCACGAACAAAAACCAAGCTTCTGGTTTTAATAATTGAACGTTTACGAATAACGAGTAGCAATTTGAAATTCAATACTTCGTATTTTTAAAATCCTATCATACCTTTCTTTAGTTGTCAGTATCACGAATTACTTTTTATAAGAAATGGTACATTTATTTGCGATATCCATTTTATATTACATTCGGATTTCTATAAAACCTTTCAATCCCGAGTTTACAAAAAGCAGTCCACAAATAACACACAAAACATACAAAGTCGTCAACAAGAGTAGGTTTTTCTATAAAAAAAGGCAACTTACCGACCTGCGACACCAGCTTTTGATATGAATCATGTCCCGCATAAAGGCCAAAAGCGAGGCGAATGAAAATCTTAAGTGTAAAAAAACATAAATCGATTGAAAGAAATAGCAAAAGCACTTTTACCATTTCCAGACAGGTAAAAAATGTCGACGAATGTTCATAACATGCTTTATAGCTCGTTAAAGGTTTTGCGTCAATCTATATTATTATTTACAAAGACATTTCTCCGTAGCTTCGTTTGCATCATATCAGACGGAAAATCATTGAAACTAGCCCCTTCGGACTATTCGGAAACCAGTTAGTATAAATGAAAGAAAAATTGGGAAAAATAAGTCCTTTAGTCTCACAGTCTAAGCTTTTATTTTTTCATAGAAAAACATGATAGAACTACCGGTTTCGTGGCTACCATCTTAGTACCATTACTTTTACTTTTTGTTAGTTCATAAAAGTAATTGTACTAAGATGGTCGGCTAACATGTTTCACAGTTTTATATATTTTGTCTTAATTTTAACTTTCTTTTTCTTTTTTATATTTGTTTATTTAATGTCGCATCAACCATGAAGGTTATTAGCGACAACAATACCAACACATTACTACTAAATTTACACAAGTATAAGTTTAATTAGTCACTTTTACAACATCGAAATTTGTATTTTGAACCTGAAGATGTGGCCCATTTAGCCACGAAACCAATAATTTTATTCTCTTTTTCTATGAAAAAATAAAAGCTCAGTCTGTGAGACTAAAGGACTTATTTCTCCCAATTTTCCTTTTATTATTGTACTTACAAAAAATTATTTATTTTAGTTTTGATCAGTATTAATTAGAACTAGAAGAGAAAGAAAGGAAAATATAATTTTATTTACTTTTGCTTGACAAAATTAGAATTAATTTTATCTCAGTCGTTACACTTCAAATAAGTTAAAGAGATTTCAGAGAATTCTTTAATAGTGGATAACTCAATTACTCTAAAATAAGTTTTGCATCAGTTTGAATTTCCCCTAAAAGTCGGAAAGGAAAACTTAATCTTGAGTATTATCATAATTGTAAGAAAGTTATTCAATTGCACGAAGAAAAATTAATCTAATGCATTAAAGGAAAAGGAAATTTCCTATTTTAGCAGTAGCAGATAAGATAAGCTTTTAAAATTAATTGCTTCTTTTGCAAACAAAACTTCATTTATACTTTTATAACAGAGCCGCTCGCCTCTATCAAGCAAAATCAAATCTAGGAAAAATACTTACAGTTATATCCTAATTTACAAATTCAATAATTAAAAAAACATTATAAATATATAAATAAAGGGTTTTCAAGGGTTCTATTGATAAAAATGTACAAAGAATATCCAAATCATGTAACAGATGTTGAATTTCATTTTTAAAAGCATAATACTAAAAGTATAAGTTGACGCTGGACCACAGATTAGTTTTTACGATTGTAATTTCGAAATAATTGGCATAGTTCGGGAATCCTGAAATTACACCTGAAAGGGTTTTGGGACTTTTCCTTCCGTAAAGAAAGTTGTATTTCAGAATTGTTATCCCAATCATTCTCAGAACTGAGGATCATGGTTAGTTTTATAAAGCCAAACTCCTTAGTAAACCGAAAGTCATAAATATCTGTGAAAAACAATAGTAAGGTTCATTTTAGAAATCTAGACGAATTCAGGAATAAGTATTGTTTAACATCCGTCTCAAAAAGTACCCTCGTGATAAAGTATCTTAAGTCTTGTTAAATCTTGTTTAAGTTTAATTTTCTGGTACTTTTCTGAAATTAGTTAATAGGTTTAATACTTACTCAAGCATTAATTGAATTTGATTATATTGTAAAGCCACTCGTTGCTTTTCGTCTAATTTTTATTTGTAATTTTCACCATTTCCTCGCTCATTAAATAAGTTAGAAAAAGTTCATTTAGTTTTATTGTGGTTAACTGACCTATAAGTATGCTTATCTGGTAAGTACCAATTTTTCTTGTTAATATAGTATGGCTATCGACTAATTAATCCAACTTGTTACATTAACGAATCTATTGTAAGAACCCCGTTTTTGCTTCGCTCGGCAAACTTTACAATATCACGTGTGGTAACGTGAATACATTATAATTAACAGTACCACGTCGATTACATTTATGTGAACTAAAAGCCAAAAAGCCAACAAACAAAAATCTTTATCAAATGACTATACTACTATTTTTTTAACGGGACAATCCTTTATGTCTAAATCATACACGTACTCAAAGATTTTTATAGCAACATTGTCTACATAAATAGTTTAAATGGCATATTAAAGCCGGTTTTTTAAATTTTATTTTTATTTTTGAAATGAGCTCCGAGTCTGAAATGATAAGTTTGGATTCAGAAAAAAGAATATTGGATATTTCCCTATCTTGGATAATTATTCGATTGATGCCCAATAAAATTCCAAACAGAGTGATCCGAAATTTTGATATGGAGAAATGTCTTCAATATCAAATTAAATTATTGATAACTTCATAATAGGGGCATGTACCTAACTAGTTTTTCCTTTTTACATACCAGTCATTTAAAATACAAAACAAGATGTCTCCCATTTAACAAGCACAGTTTTTGATGTGTTGCACTTTTTGAAACATCCTGTATACTATAAATAATTATTTAAAATAGATATAGTTTTAGGAACTTGAATTTTTCATTGTTTTCACCAGATGTAGTTGTAATGATGAAATATTCTGAGCTAAGTCGTTTCGCGTGAAAAGTATTCCAATTTTTAATCACGTTAATTTTAAGCCTCTGGAAATGTACAAAATCAATTTATTAATTTAAACATTTAAAGACTATTTTATTCCAAACAAGAATCTGACTTTGAAGAGAAAATGTTTTACACAAAAAGTAAATCGATTGATGATTTTAAAATTTAGCAAAAAAATTTGATCTTGTAAAGGTCCTTTTTTTAACATTTTTAGAAATGAACGATTTAATTACGATATATGACGTTGCTTCTCGGTAAAATACACATTTATTGTTCCTAAAAATAATCAAAGAAACGTATCACCACATCAAAGTTCATGTAAATACAGAAGTTTTTCAACACTTACACTTATTAATGAAATTTGAGGTTATATTATACATATACGATAACAATAATATATGTTTTATATTTAAATTCATTTAAGAAGTTGGATAGATAAATATTAAACGAAATTATATCACATAATTTGAATAAATTTTAATAAATTAAAACAAACAAGCAATGACTTTTAAATTATTTCTTATTTTAAGATTCTAAAATGAAAGAGAGCGAGTCAAAATTGTTATTTGTAAGTTTTGGAAATCACATCCGTCTAAAACGCATAATTTTTAATTTAACATTTCTTAAACTTTATTGTAATATAAAATATTTATTGTAAATCCTGGATTTTTGTATTAAACATGTTTTCACATTAAATAATTATATCGTATAAATTTCTCTACTTTATTTTTCAATTTGGCATTCATGATTTTCAGTTCTATTTAAAATGGAATTTTTATAAAATTTGCTATTAATTATCATTAAATTAACATTGTCATTATATAATTTATTTAATTTAGCGTTTTTTAAAATTTAATTTGATTCCAAAACATTATTTACGATAAAAATTCCCACACAATTTGTAATGAATAACCTCATATGATGCTAGACTTAATATATAAATCCCAAGTTTAATTAAACACTGTTTATTAAAACTAAAGGATACCCCAAAAATTACGATCTTATTAATAAGGGTTTATTATATATAATAAATTTTTTAAGTTTTTTTATCATATTTATTATTAATACTGAAAAAACTTTTCTAAAAATGATTTTTTGATACTAAAAAAGTATTAATTAAATGGCTAATTCCCAAATATTGGAAAAAAAAAAATATATATATAAGGTTATCCATTAAACTCAAATGTGGTACGTAGGATGAAATCGAAAAAACTCAAAATCTTTCCACAAATACTTTTGTCATTTTTTGTCCAGTCTATTAAAAAAATTTTGAGTTTTCTTCGATTTCACTTATTTTTATGGTGATATTTGACTGACACTTTACGCTCGTGAGCTGTTTATTAAAAAAAATAAAACTAAAGATAATGTTTCGGATTCTCTGTATTTTCAATGCGATTTGTTTTTCCCCTTAAAACAATAGAAGCAGGTATAGAGAGAAACACACTATTTTACGATAATAAAATTTGTAATCGAATTACAAACAACGTTTTGCATTATATGTTCCAGTTTTATTATTGTGTTTAACTCAGATGGACTTCTAATTAATTAAAGTACTGCAGATAATATTGTGCGTATCTGAATTTGATTGGTTTTAAATCTACTTTGAAATAAATATCACTAATAGTTTAATCACTATAAACAACTAATTTTGAAATGAGAGCTAATTCATTTAGTAAATGGCAAGAACGGATTACTGAGTTTTGCATCACAACTTTCTAAATGTCACAATTACTTAAGACTAGTATATTAGTTTAGCGACTAAACATGACAGGGAAGTTAGTCTCATAAGCCTTAGATGGGAAAACTATAAAGCTTGATCGAGAGGAGAAGACGCACAACTGAACGTCTAGCACAGGATTTCCAAATATCCTATTACAATTTCAAATAATTTTAAATCTTGATTCTGCTTGAAAATTCTTGGAATGTCTTTACCGGATGGCGCTGAGCAAAACTTGAATAACATATGAGTTTGAATTTATTTGCTGAAAGTTGATGAATTAATTTAGCAAACATTCTTCACTCAATAAAAAGAGAATTTATAATGGTCTCAAATGAAAAACTGAAATCAATATTCGCAAATACTTTCATATTTTAGGCTAAGCGTAGAAAATTAAATTAAATAAATTAAAGAATGTAAATGGGAGAGAAAAAAAGTAATAAAAGCGTTATTAGTACAACATTTATATACACACAACCAAACTGGAATCACTTTGTATTTCTGACCAAACTTTTTGTAAGGAAAAAATTTGGTATCCAACGTTAAGATGAGGCTTTTTGTTGTAAACAAACATGACAATAAAGAAGAAACGACTGCTGTGATTTATTATCTTGTGAATTTTGTGCTCAGTAGCAAAATCACGATTCTCCGGTAATTTTATTTCGGTCCAAAAAAACCTTATAATGTTCAGAGGGGAAAAATTATTGCTCTCATTGAACAAGTAATGCCCCAAAGAGACGTAAGTAGTGAAGCAAAGTGCGTTCTAAATCAATTCAAGAAACTGCCACCAGAGGCGCTGGTGTCGCGCCGACGTGTTGCGCGGTAAATTCAAATTTCAAGAGCGGCCATTTTTAGTCCAATTATGTCAAAGTTCCACAAAGTTTTAGTAGATGGCGTTGGTGGTGCCAAAGTTCCACAAAGTGTTAGTAGATGGCGTTGGAGAGCGGCGGCGGCGGCCATTTTTAGTCCAATTATGTTAAAGTTCCAGAAACTGTCACCAGATGATGCAATGATGGTTGCCTAAAGGGCACAAAGCGCTTAACTTCGTTGTTATTGGTCCAATTAAATTGCGGAAAAAACAGGCATTATCTATAAGTGACGTAGATGTCAAATTTAAAGAAAAACATGCGCAATGAACGTTGCCGTAAGGGCATTAGCGCTTAACTTCGTTATTATTGGTCCAATCGAATTGCGAAAAAGACAGGTATCATCTATAAGTGACGTAGATGTCAAATTTAAACAAAAACATGCGCAAAGGACGTTGCCGTAAGGGCATTAGCGCCTAACTTCGTTATTATTAGCCCAATCGAATTGCGGAAAAGACAGGTATGATCTAGATGTGGCGTAGATAAAAAAGACATATTTTTTTTATGTGCTGTAGCGCTCGCGGACACGCCAGCGCTGTGATTTTTTCATATTCACATGCAACATTGTAACTTAGTTTTATGAAGAATGCAAGTTTGTTATTTTGCGTTTCATTTAAACGACTAATTAAAATTCAATATATGTAATTTGCAAGTTAATTATTATAAAAAATGCAAGCAAGTAATTTTATGCTTCATTTAAACAACTAATTAAAATTCAGTATATGTAATTTGCAAGTTAATTATTATAAAAAATGCAAGCAAGTAATTTTATGCATCATTTAAACGACTAATTAAAATTCAGTATATGTAATTTTGCAAGTTAATTATTATAAAAAATGCAAGCCAGTAATATTATGCTTCATTTAAACGACTAATTAAAATTCAATATATATAATTTGCAAGTTAATTATTATAAAAAATGCAAGCAAGTAATTTTATGCTTCATTTAAACGACTAATTAAAATTCAATATATGTAATTTTTGCGTTCCACGTAAACAACCAATTAAAATTAAATATATACAATTTGCAAGTTAATTATAATAAAAAATGCATATCCTTGATAAAACCACATTTGCATGAAACGAATTTAGCTATAAAAGTTGAAGCACATCAACCAACAATCGAGTCGTAAAAGTCGCTTCACCAGTGCCAGTTAGTATTCAGCGAGCAGTTTCCAGTTGTTTTTTCATTGTGCTACCAGTTAGTGTTCAGTGAACAGTTTCCAGTTTGTTTTTATTGTAAGTACCTTTAATGATTATTTTTTTTCAAAAATTTTTTTGTAACTTTTCATGCTAGTATTTATTTTTTTATTATTATTTTAGATGAGTTTTCTGGAAAAATTAAACGAATTTACCTCATCTACAGATACCGAAAACAAACCCATAATTAAGCTAAAGGACCTGCAACCCAACATCCCAAATAAAATTTATCGCGTTCAGCTCACCAAATCCAAATTTGGAGGGGAATCCATTCTCGTAGAATTGGAGGAGAACGTCACCTTTCTACCCAAAAGGTCTACCGAAATTTACAAGAATCACATTGACGATCTAAACAAAGGGGGCTTCAGTTTAATTTTTATTGGCCTGCACGAGATTTCCAAGAGTTGCACTCCAAGGACCCTTTTTAAAATAGAGAAAAATTGAAGAAATTCTTAAAACTCGGTACAATATTTTCAACATATTCAGATATAACACTTGAGGTTTAGTGCTTTAAGATATGCGTCAAGACAAACTAATTTGGGAAAAAGTCATTAAATTTGAAGAAAGACTTAAGCAACTTCGTAAAGATATTAAACTGTACGAAGACAAAGAAAACGTTATAAAACAGTTGGGAAATTTAAATTTGGACAATATAAGAATACCGAAAAAAGCATGTTACCCCTTAAGACGAATACAACCAACATCAGTTCCAACGACAAGGATGGACAATTAAATGGTCAAATTAACAAGACATTTACAATATCGTGCATCTCATTATCTGCTATATGTATTTTATTACTAAAATTTCTTTATAAATGTATTCAAAGAAGATTTCGATCCTCATGTCATGTTGCAATAAACAACTAAAAATATACAAAAGGTGTTTTATTAAAACTCAAAAATTTTTCATTTCATTTCATTTATTAACATAAAAAAAAAAAAAATTATATTTTTTAATTTAAACTTTCAACCACTTCACTTAGTGGACGGTGCTCCATTAGACAGTCGTGAATTATGATGCAGTAGGCTTTGCTGTCTGCTGGAAATCCAATATCCGTTTCGAGCTCGAGTCTCACGTCCACAGTGGAGGACTTCATGGTTTCTTCCTGTTTCGAGCAATCTATGATAAATAGAGCTCTGTTCTTGAACTCCTTGTAGGTCAGTATAGGATGTTTTTCGGCTGAGCCATGCATATAGCTGGGGTAAAATTCAGCATAGTTATGGTAAGCCATGGCGTAGTCGTTTTTGACAAAGTCCAACATGTTTCTTTCGTTAGGCCAATACTCTCCGTTCAGTGACAGTCTAATGTTGGTTACATTGATATTGTCGAAAGCCATTGGATCTTGTGCAGTATTGTTTCGTTTTTTGGTTTGGAAGCATACAATAACAAATCTTGGGCGTTCAACGGCCATAGTAGTTTTAACAGCCCAAATTTCTCTTCGCGAACCGCTCGTAACTGCAGGCAACTCATTAAGTTCCCATTTTCGGAACGGTATCAGTATCGCTTCTAATGGCCTCCATCAATTTTATTTTAATTTCATCATTGGGATATATATGTTTGATTTTCAAATCAATGGTTTCGATCTTAATTGTTGCAGAAGTGTTTGTTGTACCAGTAGAAGTAGTTTTTTCTTTAATCATAAGACAATCACTATCATCGCGAGCGCGAACCAATCGAATTGTTTGCCTTCCACAAGTGATCATTGGGTAATCGTTGAATATGTTGAAAATATGCTTGAGCGGCATCAAAAAACTAAACGATTTTGTGGAAGCGTCCATAGGAGGGTTGGAAGTACCATTCCAACCAGCGATAGCTATGTGATTTGTATCTAATGCGCTGTAGTTGAGAAGAGCTCGTACAGCGCTCACTACTCCGGGATCACGAACCGTTTCAATCTCTCTTGCACTCTCGCTGTACGTGCACGAGTCGAAGAGAAAGGCACAAAAGTTGGGTACCAGAGAAACGTCTCCTCCTCCTGTTACCTCCAATTTACCCTTGATTTCAAGCAATGACTCGTTCATGGCAAAAAATGAATCCACTTGATTGACAACAAATTCCACCACATCATTGTTGTTGAAGGATTTGATGAACGGTGAGCACGTTCGATATTCCATCCTTCTAATAGACTCATCATAACGAGGTTGTTGGTAGAGGTTAAAACTCGGATCAATGCTTTCAGTACGTGAACGTTTACCGTAGTCCCCCATTTGTACGTTTTGACGATTTACCATATTTTTTTTATGGTTAATCCAAGCGATTGAAGAAACAATTTATTTGCAGGCGTTAGCTCTCGTTGACCCGGAGGAGGTCTAGCAGCGAATGGTGTTGTTGAACTGGCCGCGTTGTTCTTATAATCTATCACCAAACCCATTTATTATCGTCTTACTAACTCTAGATGAAGGACACTTTGTTCTCCTCGAAAATTTATGGGCTTAAAGTTTTGGTCTACAGCCAGCACTGTGATGTTGCTAATTTCTCCGGTATTCGTAACAGGTAGATATATTGGGTTATTAGGTCTTTCCACAATTGCGTAGCCGGCGTCAACTGTAATCGGAAATTCAAAGATGGTGTGGACAGGCCTGTTTCCGTAGAAGGCACCTTCGGTAATGTTGGACTCAAAGCGAATGTTTGATACTTTTATAATGTTGACGGGGAGATCTGAAGAGTGTACAACACCGGGGGCCAGTACCTTGTTGGAAAATCCCAAAATCTGTCCAAGACTATTGGGGTGATTCTCAAAAGTAATTGCGTGACGTTTACTGTATATTTCACACTTGAGGGTGTTGTTGTTTGGCTTCAACGAAAATAGTGTATCACCCGTATTTGGAGCAATAGAATTTTGAATTAGCTTCTCAATGTCAGTTATTTCGTAGCAACCGGTAGGAATCGCGACTTCTCTCAACTTTCCTCTATCGTTGTTTTCGTAGTAGAAAAATTTCTCACCGTCAATATTGGGTATCGAGTTGTATGAGTGGAAGCCAAGTACTGCTAGGTAATATCTCTTTACAGAATCGAGCACAATTGGGGTCGGAGGCGTGAACGAAAACACGTGAGTGTGACTCGTTAGCGTCAAAAGCAAAGACATGACTAATGCATATCAATGGGAGGTAGTACTTAAATAAAAAACTGCTTCAAAAAAAAAATTTATTTATAAGTAATTCCACAAAATAAACATGTTGGTATCTCATTACCGCAAACATCACTCCATCGATGAAAATCATAATTTTGACATGGTAAAAATTGTGTTAGTTCTTTTTGGTATTTCTGGGGAATTTCTCGCCAAACCTCGTAGGTAATGTTCTTCATCAAGAGTTTAATGACGTCTCTCATTTCATTAAACTCCTGATGTTGCTCCATCATATAGGAATTGTAGACAGAGGTGTCCACAGTTGATTTGTTGATAGTTTTGATATTGGTCGTTGTTGTAATAGATCCGAACATTCTTCCCCACATAGTTCACGAGTTCTTTCGGCGGCTTCAAGTCACCAAATGAATCAAAATATTCAACAACATTGTTTATCTTTCTATATGCTACCCAATGAGTCCCCGGATTATTAGAGTCATCCAAATTTATGATAGCGCATTCACGTTGCCGGGGCTGCTGATGTGGTAGAGAGTCGCGCATGAAAACCCCTCTAAAATGAGGAATTTTTAAACGTTTGACATATCGCAAAAGGTCCACATCATATAACGGTCTATTGGGTAGCTTTATTGGTAGTTTTTTTGTTTCTTCATGTACAATCCAAAGCCTCCGCGAGCGTTCTTTTTCATATACAGACCGGATCCTTTTGCCCCAATAACTTCCATAGCTTTATTGTGACGTTGATCTTCTTCCAATTTCTTTTGCGCATTCTTAGCATCGATTACGGTTTTAGCTATTCCTGCTGCCCCGCCACTAAGGGCTCCAAGTGCCGAAAGGCCCGCAAACAGAGGAATCAGTGGTAGAAATCCTCCAGATTTTCCTTCAAAAGGTATCGTCCTGGGTAGTCGAATTCGCTTTTTACCACCAGCTTTCCTTACGGCGACTTTCGCGACTCTCAAAGCTTGTGAGGCGGCCTTCTGTAGAGTTGTGGAAGGACTATTTTTCATAGCCTTTTTAACCTTGCTGATTACGTGATTTCTAAAGGAACTCTTCTTCTGCTGCCCCACCCCCATTCCAAGTTTACGTTTGATCTTCATGCCGCCGGTCACCGCCAAAGCAGCTGCTCTTTCTCCAAGCGTTGCGTCCTTTGATTTGACA
Organism: Hermaeophaga mercurialis; assembly: GCA_951812935.1. Classification (NCBI taxonomy): domain Eukaryota; kingdom Metazoa; phylum Arthropoda; class Insecta; order Coleoptera; family Chrysomelidae; genus Hermaeophaga; species Hermaeophaga mercurialis. The sequence continues at coordinate 46,164,399 of OX638358.1, forward strand.
CGTGTCCAAGCTTAGTTTTCGAGTATTTGATCTGCCTTATGTCGATCGTTCAAGGACTTGTGTATGCGTATGCAATGTCGTGCTCCTTACAGGCAGCGTCTAAGGGATTAATGCCTGAATCACCGCGTGCTAATCGTTTTTGTAGCTTTGTGCCCGGACCACAGTATTGATAGGTCGGAATGTGGAGCTCAAAGGGCAGATTGTTTATGAGCGAATTTAAGACACCTTTACCTAAGTAAAGACTCATTTGAACTGATGACATATCATCACGTTATATATATTTATATACACAACAACTTGCTCCTCAAGCTTGTCACACACACTCACACACACACACACACACGTAAACGTGACGCAAATGTCTCGCACGTCACGTAAACGTCTCGCACGTCACGTAAACGTCTCGCACATCACGTAAACATCGCGTAAACGTCACACACGTCACGTATTACGTCATGCACGTCACGTAAAACGTCTCGCACGTCACGTTTTACGTCACACACGCAAACATGGTGACGACGGTGGTGGTGACATATCATCACGTTATATATTTATACACAACGACTTGACTAAAAATGTCATACAATGAAGGTCATTCAACAGAAACAAACGCTTCCGATTGAAAACTTGGACTTTACCTCCAAGCATGAGAAAAGTAAACATGGTGAGTTATTACCAAACTCGTTTCGTGCAATCATATGTGGACCGAGTGGGTGTGGTAAAACAAACGTAATGCTATCATTACTGTTTCATCCGAATGGCGCGAAATTTAAAAACGTTTACGTTTACTCCAAATCTTTGTATCAACCGAAATACGAGTTGCTTCAAGAGGTGCTAAGTAAGACGAAAGGAGTAGGCTATTTCCCGTTCAAAGATAATGAGGAAATAATAAGTCCCGCTGAAGCTAAATCAAATTCCATATTCATATTTGACGATGTGGCTTGCGATGAGCAACAGAAAATTCGGGAATATTACTCAATGGGTCGTCATAAGGACATTGATGCTGCTTATCTATGCCAAACGTACTCAAAAATACCCAAACAACTGATTCGAGACAATTGTAATTTAATTGTACTCTTCAAGCAGGATGAAGTAAACCTGAGGCACGTATTCGATGAACATGTGTCACCTGACATGAGTTTTGACCGCTTTAAAAAACTCTGTTCTGAATGTTGGAGTGATCAATATGGTTCTATTGTTGTTGTAAAAGATTTTGGTCTCAACAACGGAAGGTATCGCAAAGGATTCGACTTGTATATAAAAATGTAATTCCATGTGGTCTATGATTAATATGCAGCAAGATGTTAAACCAGCAGGATGTTCGTAAACGTAAAGTTCTACAACTCTCACGTGATATACGTCGAAAATATCTGGCTCTCAAGTTGGGTAGATCTGAGCAGGATCGTTCATTAAATACATTATTTAAACCCTTGATAAAACCTCTAAAAGAAATTGTTACAACGTCCCATGAATCTGCGCAAGTTTTAAAAAATATAAAGAAAGAAGAAGAATCCAAAGAGGAAGAACCCGAAGTAGAAGAACTATTAAAAACAGAATATACAAGCCATCCCACTAATTTTATTCCGATGGAAGATGTAGCTCAGACTGGGGGTGATGATGATGATGATGATGATGAGAGTGATGATGTATATTCCCACGCTTCAGAGTCAGCACCAGAACATATTTCGGATGAGGTCTTCAGAGAGTATCTGGAGCAATATCCCGAAATATCACATAAGTATATGCTTGATTACTGGAATAAGAGTCCAAATATAGACCTAGTTTACGGTCCAGTTTACGATTCGACTCACTCTAAATGGCTTCTCGGAGGGAAAAATATCGATTTTGATCGGAATAGTGGAGCTATTATAACAGAGGGAGGGTATGTTAAAGGGACACCTGGTCTCTACCAACTGATATTTTATGATGAGCCTGAAGATTATACCGATGATGATAAATTGGCATACAAGACGATTTTAAATTTAACTAACGCTCACAGAAACACAGCTGGACGTCTAAAAGGTACATCGAGATCAAAATATCTAGATATTATTAAACCTATGTTTCCTCCCCCACCGAGAAAGCCATCGAAATCGACTAGCAGTATATCAAGATCTGGAGTTGGACTTGTAATGGTCTACAACGAGAACCCTATTGATTACGTGTACTGGGACGATGTTAATGAACTTGTGGAACGACTTAAACTGCTAGTAGCTTCCAAACACGCTGGAAATACATCACACAACAACGAAATAGTTGCAATTATCAATGAGCTGAGAGAAGCCAACGTTATATACTAATGTAACAAATCGTTTTAATGTTATTTGCAAGATGAGTCTCGACAAATTCGGACGTCGGTCGACGACGATGTCAAATAGACCTTCTCAATCTCTGCTCCGTAATACATTATTAAAGTTTCCACAAACGGCTGAAGGTAACGTCGATATTGGCAATGTGAGGATAAGCTATGTGTTACCACCTTCAGCTAGTTCTGATGCTGCCAGTAAAGAATACGTTGACTCCCAGTTAAATATAAGAGTCGATAATTTGTTTAACCAATATAAAAACGCACTTGTAGCTTTACAAGCTAAAACTGGGGAAATTGATGCGTTCGTAACTAAGGATCCTCCTGTATATGCTGGGGATATTGCAACAAAAAAATATGTAGATACCAGCATTGTAACTGCTAAACAGCATCTACGGGGTGATATAAAAAACGCTCAAACTAGCGTTGAAAATCAATTGGCGAATACTGTGAAAGTTTTAGATAAAAAACTAATGGGAACTCATTTAAAAATAGATATACCCAAAGAAATTGCTAGTGTGATAGGCACCCAGTTTGCTGAAATCGAGCGAAAAATAACTGTTGATGAAGGTATTGTGAAAGATTTGGATAAAGCTCACCAAGAAACCGCCCAGTTAACAAAGATATTGAGAATAGAAATGACTGCTAATGAAGAAGTTTTGAGAGATTTATTTAAAGCTAACCGCGAAACCGCCGAGTTAACAAAGAATTTGGAAAGAGAACTAAACCAATTTCGTAATACTGCTACAGTATCATCACATATTTGAACTGGGGCTGGATATAAAAAATTGAAGCGAAATACTCCTTAAATACTTCAACACACTTACACTCGCTTTAGAGCTCTTTAAGATGTCGAAAGAAAAAATTCAAGTTGTTAATGAACTCCATGCTCCAGCACGTAGGAATTATCCGCGACGTAGAACAATCATTAAAGGTCTCGATAATTTATGGCAAATGGACTTGGCTGAAATGCGACCCTATGCACACCAAAATAAAGGTTACAAAATGATTATGGTTGTTATTGATTATTTCTCAAAGTACGTGTGGACGATGCCTCTAAAGACAAAGACTGGAGTTGAAATTACCAAAGGTTTCTCCAACATATTAAAACACAGCCGACGGCATCCTAAAAATCTTCAAACCAATCAAGGTACAGAGTTTTTCACTACAAATTTCCAAAAATTAATGACTCAATGCAACATTAATCATTACAATACGTTTAGCGTTAAAAAGGCTGCCATAGCTGAGAGATGTATTAGAACTTTAAAGACACAACTATACAAGTACTTTAGTTTGCAAGGCACCTACCGATGGATCGACATTTTACCGAAAATTGTGGAAGAGTACAATAACACTAAACATTCGAAAATACGATGTAAGCCTTCAGAGGTCAATAAGTCAAACGAGAAGGAAATTTCTCGAAAATTTTACTCACATTTGAAGATTGCTGGACCACGCAAACTTAACGTTGGCGACATTGTGCGCTTAAGCAAAGCCAAGCATATTTTTCAAAAGGGATACACCCCTAATTGGAGTACCGAGCTCTTTAAAATTACTAAAGTCAAAATAACCAATCCCGTGACTTATCTGCTTGAAGACATGTTGAGTACACCAATCAACGGAGCTTTCTACGAGGAGGAATTGCAAAAGACGGAAGCACCCGATGTCTACCCCGTAGAAAAGGTGCTTAGAAGAAAGGGGAAGAAGGTGTACGTGAAATGGTTGGGTCTTGATAACAAGCATAACAGTTGGATTGAAAACACTGATTTTGTATAGAATCTTATGGAAAATACGAACAAATTTAGCTATTCAAGGGGCCTTTTTTGAATAACCTTCAAACTTATCGTTTCCCCTCATAGTGGGGGTATATAAATACAAGTGTGTGAACCTACATTTTATCCAGTCGTGTCTGTGTGAACCTACAATTTAATCAACCAACATGAGTAGTCAAGATAGTGGTTATAGTTCTTGTGAAATTGTTTTTGAAAGTGAATCATCGTCGCCAACACCTTCTTCACCTTCTGCAGTGTCGCTTAATGATTGTGTTGAGGAAATCGACCAAGCTTTAATTTCATACGAGTATGCTGCTAAATTGGAGCGATATCATCTGCTGGAAACGAACTTTTCCCTGAGAAGTTATGCACTTTTGTGTGGAATAAGTCCAACCAGAACCTTTAATCCTGCAATAACGCTAACACCTTTACTTCGACCTGGAAGAATTTCGTTTGGTACATTTGAGTGGACTACTTTTATTGAATTACTGCGTCAGAGATACGATGACTTTTTTCACGAGAATCTATCATCACCTCCTGACGAATACGATCCTGTAGTTTTCCCTTGTGGAGACTTTTGCAAAGTCACTCAATTAGTGTATGACGATACCAAGTTTCTACTCGCAAACAAACATGGAGTCGAGTTCTATCTGGACGAGATTGATGTTTCCGACATCCTTGAAGCAAATTGCAATTTGGTGAAGAACTACATTTCGTTGTTGGAAGACTTGAACTTTAATACATTTTACCGTAATTTAATAGATTCTACACGAGCTTATTTTAGTGTTAATTTCAATAGTATTTGTGACGACACTAGTAGATTTAATACTTTAATTTTAATTTGTGCTGTTATGCCAAATTGTTTAGAAAAAAATGCTCTACAAGAGCACATGTATTACTATAAAGATGATGTTATTAATGATATATATAATCACTGTTCAAATTAAAAAATTGTATCAAGTTTATTTAAATAAAACACTTCTTTTCTTTTTATATTTTATTTTTTATTACCCACAGTAAGCAAACATACATAAAAAACTACAAATAATGCAGTAACTAAACATACATAAATAAAAAAACTACAAATAATATGGTAAACAAGTATATATATATATATATATATATATATATATATAACTAATACATTAGGCACATAGTTCAGTCTGAAAATCGCACTCGTTTATTTTCATGTAATTCATATCGAAACCAAGCACAATATTTCTGCATATTCAATAAATATTTCAAAATTATGGCAAGCTAATAATCAGTAATCACATCTTAATTTATTAAAATTTTGAATTAACATATCTGAAGAAAAAACAAAAAAAAGAAAAATTAACTTTTATATCCCCACGGAAGGGTGTCATGTGACTGGGGAAGTAATTGACGTTTATCGTCATAGGGGCTAAGTCCAATTTTAGTCTGCTGTATGCTGTAAACATCATGCAAATATGATCGAATGGTGTGTTGAGTGATATATTTTTTAGTATAATTTTTCAAACAGCTGACATAATCGTCAAAAGTTATTTTATTTTTGACTACATTGGACTTAACCCCTTTTGATTTTTTTACAACTTTACCGGCTTGCACTTTATAGCTGTACATTTTTGAGCGCAAGCCTACAAAATGGAATCTTATAGGCGTTATTGGAGGGGTAATCGGAAGTGTCAAATTTTTCTAAGTGATCTCCAATAAGACTTTTGTAAACGTCATCGCAATTTAATTCATAAATAAAACTATCGGTGTCTGTGTACATTAATTTTAAATTTTCCACCCCCATAGTTGGTAACATGAAATTATAGTGAAAATCATACATACAGGTTTTAGAAATGTCCAGGATAGCCATGCCGATATACAGGGGTTTGTTGAAGAGTAGTTCAGCTTTTTTTAATTCGATAGCCATAAGTTTGTCGTCAAAAACTCTTCGATTATGAAATCGGGGGCTGGCTATCAAATTTTTTGCGCCGTAACGACCCTCGTAAGAAGTAAGTAATTTCACTACCCTATGGAGCCTAATGTTTTCCATAGTCTTACCAAATATCGCATTATTAGCAAGTTTGAATTGATTTTTTTTAAAATTGCTTGTGGCTAAAGTCCTTAAGCGAGTATTCAGCTCGATATAGGACTTTAGCCAAGCCGATTGTTTGAATTTTAATACTTTATGAATTTTTGTTAATTTTAAGCCATGTTCGAGGGCTTGCTTCAAATTGCGATAATGCAGTGTATATTGTTTTTTTGGATAAAGGGTAGACATTAATTTGGACAATTTGGAACCGGGAGGTTTGCGGTGTTCTGGACAAAATGGGAAATCCTTGTGCTCGTCATGTAAACTTTCGGGATACTCTAAATCCACTAAAATATATCCGACGGGTGAATCGTCGGGAATCTGAGTAATGTCGATGTTTGTATTGGGCTCCCATTCAAACCCCCCATAGGGGAGGAACTGTGACATTGCCCACCCATATAAATTGTTTACGTCAAAGTACATAAGGTACTTGGACGGTTTAGAAGAATCGTATTCGGGCATGTATTTATTGTTAGCTTCAGAATATCTGTTTGAACAAACAGATATTTCTCCACGTATTGATGACTCCACATACAACAACATGTCGACATCTTTTAAAATTTGCAATTTACATTTAGTGTACTTGAGCATGCAATCCCAAGTATATCCGGGCATAGTATAGTACCATGCCGGATCTAGCTGGTAAGTTTCCAGAGCAGTTGTTCGAAAGTTTTCCATAACGTCACAAAGAAGGAGAATGTCTGTTCGCATATACAAATCTGCATATTCGCCTAAATTTTGAATTTGGAAAGCTTGCCAAACGTTTTGCGCATGAGTGTAATCATCCGTAGAAATATGACAATAATTTAATTTGTTGTAAAAACTCTCAATTGCTGGAAGACTAGTGGTATCATTTAGTTTATCAATACTATCAACGTAATCGTATGGAAAAACACCTTTCCTCGTCAACAGTTTGAACATTTCATTAGTCAAGTTACCAAATTCCCCTTTTAATGTAACCAACTCCTCTATTTTTAGTGTAGACACCAACTCATCGAGACTGGTACCCAAAAATCTAAAGGAGTCTATATAGCGAAATTTAATTTTAGTTTTTGGTTCATACTGCGTAAAAGAAATGTATTTTTCCATGTTCACAGGTAGTACACTCAAAGGTCCACGTTTAGCAAGATCTCTAATAATAAAATGACTGTCGTATCCGCTAAGATTATGGAACACAATAGGCACTACAAATAGTTTTTTGAAGTTCAGATTGCACGATTGATGTGCGAACCCTCTAAATAATCCCGTAAAATGATCATGGTCTTTAACGATAACATCTTTTTCTTTAAACCTATTGTCGCAAATGTGACAGCAGACACCGTTTGCGACAGTAGGCATACAAATAGGAACAATATTTAATAATTTAGATTCAATAAATTTCGCGACATCTAACATTTGATTCGCAAACCAGTCCATGCAATCTTCCCCTCTATAACTATTGTAGTATGAAATCTTATTATCATAGCTGCATTTTAAGTAGAATCCTGCACTAAATGTTTTATGATGTTGATACTTGGTAGTTGTATGGGATATCTTTTTATCACACTTTTCTAAAATAGACTCGAAATCGGCATAAACGACAAAAGGACATTTCTGCTTGTATACATGATTTTTAAATTCAACGTTATCATATGGGGGGAAAGAAATTTTACAATCGTTACTGTTTATGCATAAAATTTCGTGGTCCGTTAGTTTTTTTTCGTTTTGGAAATAGTTTAAGCACCTATCGCAAATAAATTTTTTAGGATGGCTCTTGCTAAGTTGACTTGAAACTATTCTAGACATATTTTTAATCCAACAATAATGGTATTTAATGGTGGCGATAGTAGTGTCCTCATTGTTGACGGGAGGAGCCTCGTAGTCGTTTAATTTTGGAAAATATTCATCTTGAATTAAAAGTAAATTTACATGACGCGACAGTTTATTTTTAGTTAAACGTGCAGGTACCACTACGTAAAATGACCTTTTATTAGTTTGATTTAGTTCTAAAACGTAAACGTTTACAGAGATATCATTTAACTTTTCAAATTTTGATATTTGTGTTAATTTCATAGGCAATTCTAAACCATCTGTATTCAAAACTGTACTATAATGAGGGTAATTAGATGTATATGAAGGGTTTATTTTAGCAGGCAACAAAAAACTCGTTACGGCCCAGTAAAAACATGCCAGGTCTGCATTTTTGACGTTTATGCATGCCTTTTTCGCTAATATTTCTTTTGGTAGTGGAATGAAGGATGAACCGTTCCCAATTTCAAATTTGTTAATAGCTACTTCTAATAAATTTATTTTTGACAACGCCCACCCACTGTCTTTTTCTTGAAATTCCGAAAGTTTGTTTAAAATAAAATCTACGATACTTTTATACTCTTGCGCTAAATCCGTCCCCAAATCAACAACGAAATTTGGGGATCCAAAGTATTTAATGTCAATTACTTCACCACCATCACTGTAATTTTTTAAAAAATCGCCGCAAAATGTAACATTTACTTTTAGCGACGGTGTATCATTTTTTAAAATTTTACAAATTTTTGACTTGAATAATTTAAAAGCGGCCTGCAAAAAATCTTTTATCTCTTTATGCGTTAAATTTATAATTACCCCAGTTATAATTCTATTGTTAAAAATCGCGTTTACATCTTCCCATTTAACGCCCCCTTTAGTACCACGCCCCTCTCTAATAATTTTGGAAAAACATTTTGGAAAAATAATATAAATTTAAAAAAAGATAATTTTGAAAAATTATCATTAAAGGTACTTACAATAAAAACGACTGGAAACTGTTCACTGAACACTAACTGGTAGCACAATAAAAAAACAACTGGAAACTGCTCGCTGAATTCTAACTGGCACTGGTGAAGCGACTTTTACGACTGGTTTGTTGGTTGATGTGCTTCGATTTTTATAGCTAAATTCCTTTCATGCAAATGTTGTTTTATCAAGGATATGCATTTTTTATAATAATTAACTTGCAAATTACATATATTGAATTTTAATTAGTCGTTTAAATGAAACGCAAAATAACAAACTTGCATTCTTCATAAAACTAAGTTACAATGTTGTATATGAATATTATCTATAATTCAAATTCAAATATGAAAAAATAACAGCGCTGGCGGGTCCGCGAGTGCTACAGCACATAAAAAAATATTTCTTTTTCATCTACGCAACATCTAGATCATACCTGTCTTTTCCGCAATTCGATTGAACCAATAATAATGAAGTTAAGCGCTAATGCCCTTACGGCAACGTTCATTATGCATGCTATTCTTTAAATTTGACATCTACGTCACTTATAGATAATACCAGTCTTTTCCGCAATTCAATTGGACCAATAATAACGAAGTTAAGCGTTAATGCCCTTACGGCAACGTCCTTTGCGCATGTTTTTGTTTAAATTTGACATCTACGTCACTTATAGATGATACCTGTCTTTTTCGCAATTCGATTGGACCAATAATAACGAAGTTAAGCGCTAATGCCCTTACGGCAACGTTCATTGCGCATGTTTTTCTTTAAATTTGACATCTACGTCACTTATAGATAATGCCTGTTTTTTCCGCAATTCAATTGGACCAATAACAACGAAGTTAAGCGCTTTGTGCCCTTTCGGCAACCATCATTGCATCATCTGGTGACAGTTTCTGGAACTTTAACATAATTGGACTAAAAATGGCCGCCGCCACCGCCGCCGCTCTCCAACGTTATCTACTAACACTTTGTGGAACTTTGGCACCACCAACGCCATCTACTAAAACTTTGTGGAACTTTGACATAATTAGACTAAAAATGGCCGTTCTTGAAATTTGAATTTACCGCGCAACACGTCGGCGCGACACCAGAGCTTGTCGAAACAATCCAGGAAATGTCGCACAGCTTCTTGATGCAGCATTAGCAGAATGGGAAAACATACCCCAAGAATATATTGGCAATTGAATAAGAAGCATGCCAATGCGAGTAGAAGCTAGTATAAGGGTTAAAGGTGGCAACACGGATTATTAAAATTACCAATTTTCTTTTGTTTTTGCTTTTTGACCATTGTAAATTTAAATCTCATTTCGTTTCAGAAACCAATAAGAATATCGTTGTGTTTATTTTGTCAGCTAAGTCATTTTTTTTATTGATATGTGGATTATTTTTCATTAAAAATAAAAATAAATATTTCTTGGCAGTCCCGTCAACAAAAATTAACAGACTAATTAAGTCTTGGCGTTACGAATAGTTAAAGTTACGAACTGTCGAGGTTACAAAGTTTCGTCGTTACGAATTGTCCGATATTATGTGTGTTGTTACGAATTGTTGCGATACTGACATGGTTACTATAGCAACTGTAGATAAAGTAATTAATGACTGATTTTTTTTAGTCTGATAGTATGGACTAAATGAAAAAAAATTATGTAATGTTTGGAAAAAGTTGTAAATGTCTATGCACGTATTTTGCTAGTGAATTATTAAACAGACAACTAAAAATTTATAAAAGGGTCTAAATGGGCAACGTAGTCACAGTATGTTTTGTTAATTGTATTATGTTTATGCAAATATAGTTATTCTGAGGACAAGCAGTTTGCATTTTAATATTCGTGGCGGGTAACATTTCTGACAAAGCTACACAAAATGTTGGTTCTCCAGATATTCGCTTTTATTTAAATAAAAAAACATTAATTCTAAAAGTAGTCATTAAAATCTTTCAGTAGAAGCTGTTCTGTAAAATTAGTTGACAACGCATATTATTTACGGCTTCGTAACGCTCTCAAATTCCCTATATGCAGCTAGTAATTTGCAGGAAGTATAATTGAGAAGGACGGTCGGCAAAAAGCAAAAAATCGGAGATGATATTAACTAAAATGTGGGTCAATGGTTTATGTTGCTCGACAGCTGAAGGCCATTATTTCCAGCTCTTATCAACAGAATGTGTAAATATAACAGTGTTTCCGCTTTATCTAGCAGTAGTGCCATTAGATGCAACTACGTAAAGAGGAAAATTGTATCCATTGCTTGAAACTGCATTCCCCATTGTCAGCCGTCGAATCGATTTCAATAATTCTAGCAATGAACTGCCTAAAAAGAATAGGAAACGGCAAGGTAACCCTCGGGATGACGCAATATTATAGTGTTAAACAGAAAATAATCGATTTCAAATTCTAAATTTTAGGATTTTATAACATTACATGTAATCCTTTGCTGTTCCATTACAATGAACTATGTAAGGAAAATTTTAGGCAATTTCAAACTTCACATTATAAAATTATTTTCGTATTTACATATTACCAGGGTGAACCAAAAATACTGTTTTTTAAATGAACAATATATTATTTGAAATTTAAATTAAGCCATCTCCCTCATACTTCCAATATAGGGTTTCATTACGTTATACAGGGTATTTCAAAAGTTATGATCAATTGTTTACGAAAATCATTCTCATTTTAACGTCCTGTATACCCTAGACAGAACAACCGAACAATAATTTTTTCCAGGTATAACTTTTTGAGATTAGTACAGTATTATGAGAAAATGCTATTTCTACTCGGACACATGATTTTGTCAATTTTTTCAAATGAATCACCCTGTATTTTATTTTAAAAAGTGAAAATACACTTTATGTTCTTTTATTTTTGTTAAGTGCTCCCCATAGCTAAAATCGTTAATTTCTGAGATATTTAATAACACAAAGAGATTTTTTTTAAATTAATGTTTTGAATTTGAAATAATATATAGGGTGTCTCATTTAAAAAAAGTATTTTTGGTTTACTCTGGTAATATATAACAGCCTATAAATACGAAAATAATTTTATAATGTGAAGTTTGAAGCTGCCTATAATTTTTCTAAATAACTTTTTTGATGTCTCCTTTAATAACGGATATACAAAATAACGACTGGTCCATATAATATTCCAGCATTTTTTGGTTTTTAAACTAAACTGTGCAAAAATATTTACTAAGCCTTTTCAAAAAATATTTAACTTATCTTTAAAAACTAGAATATATCCTAAAATGTGGAAAGAGACGAAAGTATGTCCTACATTTAAAAATGGTGTTACGTCTGATATATGTATTTATAGACCAATTTCTTTGTTGAACAACTTTCCAAAAATTTTCGAGATTATTCTGTATAATCGTATATATCCTTGTGTTCGTGGTATTATTTCACCTTTCCAACATGGATTCGTTGATAAGAGATCTACTGTTACAAATCTGGTAACAATGACTCAATTTATTTCTGAAGTATTAGACGAACAAGGGCAAATTGACGTGATATATACAGATCTTTCGAAGGCCTTTGATAAGGCTGTTCATCCATATTTACTATCAAAGTTATCAAATCTGGATTTTTCTGTAAATTTATTTAAATTTTTTAGTAGATACTTAATAGGAAAGAGACAATATGTTAGTTATAATGGTTTTAAATCAGATTTAATTCAATCTAAGACTGGAGTTCCGCAAGGATCCAATTTTGGGCCTTTGTTATTTTTACTATATATAAATGATTTATTTTTAGTAATTGATTGTATAAAGTTGTGGTTTGCTCATAACTTGAAGATCGACACGGTTGAAGATTGTTTAGAACTTCAGCATATCTTAACATCTATTGATACGTGGTGCACAAACAACAAACTTCCATTGAATGCTGAAAAATGCAAAGTAGTTAGTTTTTGCTAAAAATTGATGACAATCCACTTTGATTATGTAATTCAGGGTTCGATACTGGAAAATTGTAATAGCGATAAATACTTGGATGTCATTTTTTATTGCAAGTTAACCTTTAGTATACATATTGAACTGAAAGTTTCTGAATCAATGAAAATGTACGGTTTTATTATTAGGAATTTTACCAGCGTAGCACCAATAAAATTAATTCTCTTGTACGCTCTAAATTAGAATACTGCAGTATAGAATGATATCCTATATATAATTATTGTCAAGATATTGAAAAAGTTCAACGTAATTTTATAAAATACCTGACTTTTAAAATTGATAGAATCTATCCTAAACGAGGATATGACAATAATCTATTATGTGGTAGAGTGGATATGGTTAATTTAGAATTAAGGAGACATTTCTTCATTAACATTTCTGTATAAATTGCTTCATAATAGTATCGATTGTAGTCATAATCGAGTTACTTCGAGATTAAACGTTTTAGTGTCCTAGAGCAAGAACAAATTTATTAGTTCAGTCACCTCTTTTTGTCGTGTGCAATATTTATAATAGTATTTGTAATTATTGTGATATTTTTTCGTGCTCACTTAATAATTTGATTAAAATAGCCTCACGTTACTTAGATTAGATCTCTACTATTACTTTACAGTTGTTGTACTGATGAATTATAGTATTTATTTTTTGTATAAATTGTTCTGTAAATGGGAAACTGTTAGGCAATAAAGCTCTTATTATTATATTGAATTTTATTTTATCCTGTTGTTTTACAACAATACTTATAATTTAAAAAACTTAGATTAAAAAACAACAAGTTAATGAGAATTTTTAATAAGACAAAGAATTCGTTTAAGACGTTCTTAAAAAAAATAATTTTTCGAAGTAAAAGAAAATTTAATTTAACAGAGGTCACATTTTTACTTTTAACGTACATAAACAAAAAATATTTATTCGAGCTGCTAGCAAATGAAAAAAATAAGAGGACTGACTTTCTTATTAAATGTTTGTCATTTATCAAAGAATGATCAATGTTAAGATGTCTGGAGAAGCCGTTAACGATTGAAGATGCAAAAGCGGTTTTCATTAAGGATTAATTTAAAATTCTAGTACCAAACTTATAATACTCATTGCTGTCAACAATTAATAAATAAAAATAAATATCTGTATTTAAAGATCTACTCTATTTACGATGTTATAATTCACAATATTTTTTTCTTCAAAGTTGACTTTTTCTTCTCAAAAACCTCAAATTTTCATAGTAAAAATATTTTCCAGATTTTTTTCAGTGACGTGCTAATTAATGAGGATAATTTTAGCCCCTAAATTTTATTTAAATATTGCATATAACATTTAACTATATAAAAATGAACTGTTTCAAGTTATTTTACAAAGGCAAATAGCATTTAAAAATTGGTCATGCAAACTCGTATTTTTTGCGAAATAATTTAAATACTCTAATATTCAGTCAGAGGCGTAGAAAAAATTGGAAATAAAGTTATCCTTCCTATCTATAGCACTCCTTTGGAAAAAAATTATTTTCATGAAAATATGGGAGGAAGCTAGTCACAACTTTAAAGAAAAAAATATGTTCTGATATTGATTTAGAACAAAAAAAACTATTTTTATTTTTCAACTTCAACCACCGGTATATTGTCCAAGGGTCAAATTTTGAATATAGGAATATAGCAAAAAAAGCAGAAATAAAAAAGAAAGAAAAAAGAAAGGAATTTCTTTGACATTTATGTCAATGATAGAACATTTCATTCTACATGTCGATAAAACGAAGACAAAAAAAGGACCAGTTCCATTTTTTGTAAAAATATGTAATTAATATATATTTAGACAAAACATTAATGACATCAAATTTATTGGAATTTAATATTAGCAGGGATTTATTTTGTTAAACCTTACATGAAAATTTAACGAGTAAGTTAATGGATTTTTTAATAAAACTTCATATTAATTAATAAAATAAGTAACATTGTATATACTATTCATATCAGGCTGCATCGGAAAAATATACTGTAGGAAAACACATGTTTCGTAAAATATTTTGTGTCAAGAATAACTTTGATGATGGAATGAATATTCCACATTAAAAAGGAAAGTTTGTATTCAAGAATTTCAAAAATAAGTGCGGACACCTTCACACAATCAATATTGTGAATTTTGTGGCCAACGGGTACAAATGTGAAAAAACGGTTAAATATTTTATTACTGTCATGACAACCTTCAAATAAAAAATTCTCGTACATAAATTATGTTCAAACAAAAGCTATATTTATGTTGACCATTACCAGGGCATTTATAAACATTTTATTGCGTAGGTAGGTAAATAGTGAGTTTCATTTCAAATATTAGCAGGTCTTTGAATGACAGTCGCGTTTAATTTCAATAAAAACTTTTAATAGAACGCTCAATTTGCAAAATAACTGTTCTTATTAATTATAGGGTGTGAACCAAACAGGAATATTTTTAATATATTTTACTAGTCTATAAAAATATGTGACATTTATTAGTATATTTACCGTAAATACAGAACAAGGTAGAATATTCTGGTAAATCTAAAAAAAATGTATTAAGTTATTAATTTAGTACAACTGGATATTTAGAATGGTCGATTATAAGGGATGTAGGAGAGTGAAAAATGTATTCTCGGAAATTAGTACAGGATCCGAACGATTTCTACCACTACTTTTTTTAGGTAATACACTACACGTTTCCAACAATCTTTGGGACATTGATACAAAACAACGCGGGTTAGATTAATTAATATGTCGTGATATTATTGATTTGAATAAAATACGTTTTTTTCACTGAAGTAATGAAACTAGTTTACCAAACGATTAAACAATTTTATCATTCATCAGGTCGATATACCTTTGTTACACGACACATATTTTTATTAAAAGTGTGAGGTGTTGCCACGTATAAATTTATGAGTAAATATTTAAAGTGAATTTTTGTGTAAACTAATGAATTTATAAAAAAATTTTATTTGAATATTTTGTTACAAAAGTCACGTTCTACTTACCATTTAAAAATATGCAATAATATCGCGGACACCCTGTATAAGTAATAATCAAACCATCTTATTCTAAATCAATACTTAATCCTATGATGCAGCTAAATCATCTGTTCGTATTATTTTACATTTTTTTCTTGACGTTAGTGACCAAGTGACCACTATCGCTACCAACAGAACCTTCGCCCGAAGCTTCGATTATTCATTCATTTTCTTTTTGGTCTTTTTAGAGAAATACCGATATAGAGGATTTGCGTTAGCTGCATCATAAACAAACAAAAACAACACAATATAACGCAAATCCATTTATTGCAAAGGACGCCGATTTTAAAACAATGGAACCACAATTTGCGAGACAAATAGTCACGGTCGAACTAAAACCTTGAGATGGGGGACATTTAAATTAATTTGGTTTAAAATATTAAATTGGGACGTTCTCATTAATGCCACGTTATTAAATTAGTAAAATATATAGATATATTTATGTCTTTAATTGTTCCTTTTTTAAATAAGTATCACTACATAAAATTAAAGGAAAAACTATAATGTTAGAGCTCTTTATTGTCAATATCATTCAATATTAATATAGTTTACATATTGAAGCGGGAGGATTACATTCTTCGTATTTAAATTTTTTACACTATTGTGCCAGTAGATATTTTTATTGTCGTTGCATTAAATAGGAGGATAATCCCAAAAGTAATTCTTTCCCTGAAATATTCGTCCACATTCTTCCCTCAAGATATCACCCCAGAGGCTAAGTGGGGTGATACAACCTGTCCTACCTTTTATTGTCTTGGGGTAGCGGCCAGCGTTTTTCTCCCTTGGTCTTCCCTCGTTGTCACCTTGCGTACTTTTTCTTCTTTTGGTTGTATTCTCTTTTTAGCGGTGTGTGTTGGTTCCTCATATTTTGTCCTCTTGGTTGGGTTTACTTAGCTCTTACTGGTCTTGGTCCTGTTCTTCGTCCTCTTCTATTTGCTTCTTGCTCTCTATTATAGGGAGAGTAACTATTGATGTTTTATTTAAACTGTTACAGGAGAGCAACTGGTTTAACGGACGACTTGTGCGCAAACGTTCTCTTGAAGAATGCTTCCGCTCTTGCTCACTTCTCTTATTCTGAATTCATTTGTTTGAGGTTTTTAGTATTTCGCAGTATCTGCCTGCGTTTATTGTAGTCTCACCATGCATAAAGTCGACCAAAACTAATCCCTTTCAATCTTCTGTGATTGTTGTTTGATATCCGGTGTAAAATTAGGATAGTGGCAAAAAAATTCGCTGGAAGAATCAACTTGTCTTATCTTCAACTTTTCCGATAAAATCTGTGAATGGTCCTTCGAAAACCTCAGGAACCAAAACACAGAGATGATCCATAGTCATCCGTTGTTCTTCACGTATGGTTTTCTCTGCATTTGCAACAATCTTCCGGTCCTCTGTTTATCGTTAACTTCAGTACGACCTACTCTAAATTCTACAATATTTGGAAGTTTTTAACATTCATCGCATTTTCATCTTTATTTAATTGGTGAATAGTTTCAATCGGTTCAATGCCTTTAGCATTCAAAAACCGAATGAGTTTACATTTGGTGATTAAATCCAATGGGAGCTCTATTCTGAAAGACTACTAAACCAAAAATTACTATCTCAGCAAAGCATCCCTAATGCTTTAAAATAATTATTTTTTGGATTACTCTCCTAATTGTTTTTGATAAAATAATGATAATGGTCCATTGACATACTGGAACAATTGCTAATAGTGGACTTCTATTATTTTAGATAAAATAGAGTTTGACAGATCAGGTTCGATTTAGCATTTAGCTACATTTTCCAGCTAATTTTTTACATAGTGAGCTAACAGGAAACGAATAACTTGACATAGAAATTCTGAATCGTTCATTATCTCCAATTGCCTGATGCACTCGCTCAAAAGATCATTGGATAACACTGGCTTTCTCCCCTGACCTGGATCATAAACGTCTTTACATCCAGTTTCAAAGTTCCAGTACCATTGCTGTGACTTCCAAACACATCTGCATAAAGCTTAATCAGATTTTCATAGTGGTTTTAATTTTGTGACTTTAAAAAAAGTATCTCCCGTCTCTCAAGATTTACCTGTGAAATATATAACTTTCACCCTTTACGTAGGTATTGGGATATTTCATATGAGTTTACCCTGTACGTAAACGATTCCTAATATCATTAAATTGTGATAATCTCAGCCGGATACTGACCTTTTTTATATTGCATACCAATGGGAAATATTTTGTAAATGCCAACATGAAAATGCGTTCAGTTAACACCCTTAAATTAAATTTCTTTCATTACTTTATCACGCGTCTGTTCAATAAGCATTTTACAGGCACATTTGAATTGAGTAAAATTAATTATTTTAGATTACAAAGACAGTTGTCCTTTGTCGCCTTTAATTAATTTTTCCCACAGCTGACAAATAACTGAAATATCAGAATAGTAGATGCGTTGTAAACAGAAAGAGTTGTGACGGGTGCAGAAATAACAAATGTTCACTACTTTTATGTTATTAAATTTATTGTCTTAGACAAAGGAAGAAATTTTGATATCTAAAAAATCTTTCTCTCTTATTATCATAATAGATCATAGTGTTATGATAAAAAAGAATTTATCGCAACAGAGACAGTTCATATTATCCGCTCGAATCTGTATAATATTTTGTTTACAGAAAATATTAAGAAACTTTTGTCGGTACTGTAGGCGTGTTTTAGTTAATTAAAAAAGTAGAAAAAATTGCTGTGTGTTTGTAAAAAAAATAGATAAATTTAGAATATTTTGATAACAAAAATTGATGATGATGTTTAACAATTTTTTGAAAAGTACGTATTTTAGCAATCTACGCAGAAATAAACGTCTGTCAGATAAAAACCGATGCGGTTGAATCTTCATGTTGATATTTCGTTTCCGTCCGTGAAATTCCACAATTCCATCAGATATAGTTCATTCATTCCATTCAATGAGCAGATGAATATCTCAAACTGACCAAGAAATCATCTACGGGATAAAACGAGCAAAGCCAGAGAGATATTCAATTTAATAGGGTCAAAATTATCCGGCTAACTCAGTATTGCACAAGTATTTTTTGTAAAATTAAAAAATGATGGTATTGTTACTCAAATTCTCAAAAATGAGAAAAAAATGATGTTCAATAAACAGGTATTCACTTGGTTATTTATTAGTAAAAAATAAACGTTATTGTATCGAACCTGCGATTATATTTATTTTTATAGTTACTGGTAAAAATATTTTATTATAATATAAGGTTTTATTGAAAAAAAATTAAAAATCGGATACGATAGTTATAGCAAAGTGATGGTGACAAATAAAACAGAGGAGTAGATTTGGGACGCTATAAATATATTTGTGGATGACATATGACATTTTGACTAAATCGCCCACCTGGAATAACCTTATCTAGGTATGTGCCTAACGCATCGCACTTTTGCTTGTCAGCGTTTGTAACACTGGCTTTCAGTAAGCAATGAACATGCTATTGTGCACACCAGTTCAATTATCTGCCGGATTCGAGTAATTAGATGGGTATCGAACACCTACAAACATCAGTATACTTAGCTACAACCAACAATATATTTAGGTACATATTTAGAACTATCCAGGGCGATTTAACCTTTAAAACTCGTTCATAAATTTAATCAAAAACATACATTCTTCAACTGCGCTTTGCAAAATTTAAACAGGGTTAATGTAATTCACTTTCATATGTATACTATATCTATTTAATCGCAATTATACATTCTTTTTATTTTAGACAACCTATATAAAAAAGAATATTAACCTCCATTAAAATGTTATTAACATACACTGCGCCCCAAAATTAGCGCAGTCATTTAAAATTAAATATGTACATTGCTAAATATATTATGTCAGCGTTAATAACTGAGAAATATTTATTTATGTTGTCCTCCAATATATTTTTGGTTTTTGGGAACTGTAAAAACTGCAAAGAGATGCAAAAATTTAAAAAGTGTTATAAATTAAATTTTATCAATATTGTTTATTTGGCTTTCTACTTGT
This sequence comes from Hermaeophaga mercurialis, assembly GCA_951812935.1. Classification (NCBI taxonomy): domain Eukaryota; kingdom Metazoa; phylum Arthropoda; class Insecta; order Coleoptera; family Chrysomelidae; genus Hermaeophaga; species Hermaeophaga mercurialis. The sequence continues at coordinate 46,184,282 of OX638358.1, forward strand.
TTAGTTGGTTCTGTTTATTAGTCTAAAAACATTTCTCATTTGTATTAAGTGTGTTTCATCATTATGGCACATAAGGTACGTGAATTGAGCAACCTTTCTCCAGAGGAATGTGCTGTTGTTGTGTTGCTCTTGTAAAGGAAGGCTTATCACATCACAAACCCAGTTAGGTTTACGGTTTGGCGTTTTGCAATCCGCGATTTCTAGAGCTTTAGCACGATTTAGAGAAACTGGTAGTAACCAAAGACGACGTGGTCAACGACGTAATAGAGTCACCAAGATCGATTTCTGCGATTAGAACCCCTTCGAAGTCGGTTTGTTACAAACACTTTCTTACAACAAAAGTGTTTACGACTAGAATAATCATCAAAGGGGCAACGTGCTCTTCAGTGATGAATCTAGATTTTCCCTCTTTAGTGATGATCGCCGTAGAAGAGTTTATCGACGCCCTGGAGAGCGATATTGTGCAATATTGTTGGAACAGTTGCCTACGGCGGTGGATCTGTTATGGTATGGGGTGGCATTGTAGAACAACACATGCAAGCTGTCAGCATTTCAAGAATGGCCTGTCTATCCTGAAGCTCTGATCTTAACCCTATAGAGCTGATATGGGATAACATGGGACAGCAAGTTAGAGCTCTAAACGTGTTGGATCAAAATGTTGTCATAAATTTGATTTTGATTTTGCCAAGGGGATGTCAAGCCTTAATTAGGTCAAGAGGAACACAAATTACGTATTTTTCCAAAAACTAAACGACAATCCTGGTATTATTGAAATCTCCGACAAACTAAGAAAATTCGAGCAAGAATTATCAACTCAATAATGCGGAAAAAGTATTGTAGAATCTTTTTAAAGTTTAAGCACAGTAATCAAAATCGCTACTAGCAAATTTTAGATTGGACATACCTGATTTAGCACTATCAGGCTATCATATTTTTCCAAAGCTAGAGAAATTCCACGGAGCAAAGCGCTTAAAGAATGATAATGTTTTTAAACTAATGTAAATAGGCAGGCAATAAAGTAAAGATAGTATTCTAAAGTTTATATATGATACGACTGAACAAGTGTTTAGATACTATGTTGAAAAGTTACAAAAATGTTCATATTTTCATTTCTAGTAAATTTTAGTTTCATAAATTAAACTGTCTCTCATATTATTATAAAACGATTCTTACTTAAAAATGATACTCGGATTATACCTGTCAAGATGTTTAAGACTATTAAGATCTCGGTTCATCTTCCTTGAGATCCTTTAATAACAGTTGTAAAAGGATTACATCGTATTATGATAATTTGCCAAGTAACTATTCGGGAAACATTTCAACTATTTTACTATGTAAACTTCTGAGGCAAAACTGTATACATAATCTTAAAGTAATAATAATAAGTAATACATATTATAATAATAATAGTGAAATATATTTTTGACATTATTATTCCAATAATGTCTGACTCTTTTCCAACCAAAAAGTATTATCATGTTAATCTGCTGATTTACCTTCCAAAATTGTCATTTTAAATCTGCCTGTCTTCGAGAAGGTTTAAAGGGATACTTCGGTGGGCCGAAATTTCAGACATTTGTAAAACAATCGGCTTTTCGAGAACAAAATTTTGGCCCTAATCTGCGTTCAGAGGCTTGCCACGATTTGCATAAATCAAACGTTAGCAGACACTTAATTTACAACTCTCAAGTCAGTCATATTTATATCCCTCTCAATCTCGACAATGCATTATTCATTTACCTAGCTTGATGTAAATGTAAATGGGATCTAGAAACTCAGTAAAAGGAATTGCAGGAACGGATGAAATTAGTCCGGCATGCTTGACGGTCCTGCTAATTTAGAAAGAGATTGACTTCGTTCCGTTATTAATTTATACAATAATTGCTTAAAGCAATGAGTAGATCTTAGAAAATGGCAAAATGTACAACTGCAGTTAATGGAACTAGTCTAGTTACTTAACGTATTAATTTATTTATATTGTCAACAGTAACCTGAGAAGTTCAGGAATATATACGAGGTAACAGGATGAAATATATGGAAAGTCAATGTAGATGGTCTCTACACGTTTCATTTATGTAATTGTTAATTAAATATAGTAGTAATGATGGTAAATTTTTCTAATTTTTAATCCCCGTAATAATTGCCTGAAAACCGACTAAAAATGACAAACTATTACGAAAAAGTCGTTTAAAAAATGATTTTTCCAATTTACTCTGGCAAATTGCATAATTACGTTTTAGCCAAGGTCAGGTACGAAATTAGAATAGATGGAACTCTGGAAAATGTGACTAATATAATAATTAAAGTTGCATTTAATTTAACACTGTAATCCTCTACCAAACTACCTAAAATTAATTAAATGATACCATAACTTAAAAGCCTCTTCATCAGAAATTACTCTTTGTTTTTTACACTTAATCTGTAAAGCAATTTGCTTTACTATACTAATTCTGTCTAGTTTCAATAAAAAATTACATTATGGATGCAGGCAACCAAAACAAAAGCAAAGGAAATATAATTACATTTTCCGGAGGCGTGCACAAGAATTTTACCCCAGGACAAAATGCTCTCCATTTTCATGACGAATTTAATTATATTTAGAATTAATTCTGGGCTGCTCCTCCTCTGACAAAAAACCGAAATATGACAAACACGTAGAATTTGTTCTGGTAAAATTTGAATGTATACATAGAAGTATTCAGATAGTAAATTGACTTCTCTGTCCTAACCCTCCAACCTTTTTAAAAAGTTAAGTTTAACAAATTTTTGATTGGGATTGGGAACTAATAACACTGTAGTTTGGTGGCTTATTCTGAAGGAGAATGTCCATAGTTTTGTGAAAATACTTTGAGCTCCCAAAAATGTGGTTATCTTATGTGACCCAAAACTTACAGTCTTCACCACAAACTGCCACAGAATCTGCAGATGAGGTATCCGTTCTATTGCTTCATGGTATGCAGCGTTCCTTTAACTGGAGACTTTATGTTGGTATGACTTACTGTGAGATATGATTAGCAGATGGGTATTCCTGGATACAGTTTTGATTGATTGCCATGTGGTATATTCTTTTCTCATTTATTTCAAATGTGGGATTGCCATCGCCTTCTTTAAGATTCGTGTTTCTAATATTTGTGATGCTGAATTGTGTGTGCAGTCTATACCCAAGGTACGTTTCAATGCAATTGAATATATTGAAAATCAATTATTGAATAAATTTTTACAATGAGTCAAAAATGACCGAAGAAGCAGTTTCTTGTGTCATACACTTCTGAAGGTAGTGTAGAAAATATCCTGTAAGATCTTCTCTTGGATTTCCTTTCTAGTCGCTTTAACATGAGGCTAGATGACTTTAATCGCATTTTCAGGTATTTTAACCGATCAAACCAAAAATTCTTGGAGAGGCAAGTCAGGACTATGGGGAGGCTAACATATCAATTAAGTGTAGGTCTTGGCTAGGAAATTGTTGAGAATGAAGCTTGAATCGTTGTCCTTTTTTTGATGTTAAATAGTCGCTTACAATATAAGAAATAGTTGTTTCTATTTTCATTAACAAATGAAGTTGAAGAAACAAAAAATCTAAGATTTCCAAATTCTACAATAATTTACTCTTTATAAAAAAACAGACGTTAATGGTTTGAAAAGATTTTAAGTTAATAAAAATAGATTTAAGCTTCAAAAAATGTTCATTTGTTATGTGATTGTGGCCAAATTGCATCATTAAAATGATAAAGAACAACTTAAACTTTAATTTACACCATTAATTTAACTAATTTCAATTGCAATTACTAGAACCACGTAATAATAACCAATGAAATAAGCTCAATATGAGCCAAACATTTAATTTAGAGTATGATTTCCTTTTTATATTGGTATATATATGGTACCAGCAGTTTCCACTATAAAATCCGAGATATGAGAAGTTTTGTTTTAAAATGTTTGTTATTTATGTTCCTCTGGATCATTTTTCAAACAGACCTTTGTTTCCATTACACGTTAGAGGAATCGAATAGCCCTCGTGGAACTCATGTCATTCCGAAAAACATGTTCGAACTTGAATAATTTATTACGATACATACGGTCTTATACCAAGCGCTACATTACCGAATGCCGCTTTGGTTTTTTGCTTTGGAATGGAAATATTTAAAAACACATTAACTGGTAGCTCGAATGTCTTTCATGTTTTATGTATATATATATATATATATATATATTTATAAAAAGCATCATCTAGATGGATTCCCAATACTATATATAATCTATTAAATTGAGATTTAGAGTTGAAGTATCTTAAAGATGGAAAAATTCTTGAGGCAAGACAGCCAAATTTTAATTTAAACACTTATACCATGGTTGTAGAACTATAAAGAATTTTAGCTGATTACGTTAGTTTTATGCATAGTTTTATGCATGTAACACTTCACTCTCATAATATATTTAATTTAGAAAAAATTAGGTCTGTTTTTGTTGTTTGTTCAAACAATTGTCTAACCTGTGTTTGGTTAGGTTATTTTAACTATATTAAAATGACAAAAGTATTGAAAGATAATTACATTATCATTGGTTTGTTTAGTGAAAAGAAGGCAAAAATGTAAAAAGTAAATAGTAAATGGTGCATAGTTTTCCAACTTTTCTTTTTGCTTTCCAGTCAATTTGGAGAAATAGAATTCGTTAGAGGGCGTTATCATCAATCTTCAAAATATGCATAAATACGATAAGAAATAGTAAAGGTAAAGTAAGTACAAGCCAATTTATACAATAAAAACTCGAAAACAACTCCAGTATGATAACACAACTATGACTTGAAGGGTGCATCTTTTTTCACCAGAGGTCGTATTCGACTTATACCAATTCGAGATTAACGTACCGAAAGGCGTGATCGAACTTTTAGCACGGAAGAGTTAGAAAGAGTAGAATTAATGGAGGGGACACATTATTGCGCCCTCTCTCGGTTATATAATCATATATTATTATTCGTATTCTTTTAAAATTTCTGTTTAAGGTAGTAAATTTTATCTTTGAACCTGTATACTAGTACTATTCAATTTGTTGCTGTGTGCTCGTATATCCACTTTTTAATAAGAGTTTCTTTATTGCCCAGGGTTGGTTAGTTCTCTTAAAAATAAAACACGGATATAATTTACGACTGTAAAATTTGTAAAAGCCAAGATGAGATGCATGAGATAGTTACTTATGCAAGAAGTGTGTTAAGAGTCTCTTCACAAATTGGAATTTTATATTCATAAGTTGTAGTCGAACGCAACGACCCTCAAAATAAAAAAAATACTTTATACACAAATCGAATTTAGTAACTAGATTTATACAAAACTCTAGTAGATAGAGGAAAAGGAAATTAGAAAATAAAAAAATAAAAATATTTAATGTAATTGTAGAGGGTAGCCATATGTCACCACAGAGACCAATTAAAATAAAAAATTAAATCTAATTAATAAAGAAAAAGTACGTAGATTAAGTAGTACACATAGATATACTCGTATGCTCATGTTTTGACACGCCTCTGTTTGTTGGTTTGTAATTTTTTAATTATTATTTCATCTTCTGCTAAGAGTATGTCAGATGTTAAGTTTTTTTTTATCTGGTATTAATTAACTTTTTATGTCTAAAATAAAAGAACGCCTAATGCCAAATTAGTCTTACTTTTGCGTGGGGAGTTGGAATAGAATAAATATTTTATGAAAGTTTTAGAATTTGATAAAGTTAACAATACGAAACTCATTTTGCTAGGACAAAGTAAATATTTGACTGAAAAGGAAGTAGTACAAAGTCAACAGTTTAAAATTATTTTGCTTTTGTAGACGTAAACTTTCCGAATTTATAACTAGATTATAAAAACTAGCTCTTTGCGACTAATTTCTTAATGTAAATTGGAAAATGAAGGACTGGAATTTCTTTAAAACATACCATATTAAGGATAAATAGACTAATAGTACATTATAAAATAGGGACTAAAATGATGTATCTAATGCTGCGAGTACAGTTTTTGTATTTATATATTTAATAATCGTTCTAATACTGTTAGGTAGGTATTAATCAAAAGCAGTTATTGGTTATTTAAATGTTCATTTTCGTGAATAAAATGTATTGATACAATTTATGCTTATTTTTTTATTCAAGCAGAATTTTGTTTTTTGTTCCTTACTATTTTTTTTAAAAGCCGTAGTTACTGAATGACTCTTAAGAAATTATTTAGTAGGACCAGTTTTTTTGCCAAATAAGTAGAATGGTCAAAATCACTTAGACTTATTTTTAAAGTAAGACCCACTTCTTTTAAAAAAAGTTCACTTCATTGAATGAGAGTTTTTTTCAAGACTAAAGTATACTGCTTATTGGTAAAAGAACAGGTGAACGTTTTTGTATTTTATGATCTTCGTTAATGACTTCTGGGGCCTTTAATTCCAATAACAATTTAGTTTTTAAATCAATATCATAGAATAAAAAAGTGGGAGGTTAAAGGTATGAATATTAGAAATATTGTTTAAAATTCATTCATTTTAAACAAGTTAAGTAGTGATAAGTTCTAAAATGAATAAAAGTGAAACTTTGTTCACAGTGATAAGTGAAAAGCTGCATAAATGAATATAATATGAATATTTGTATATTAAGGGAATTTTTTAGTCTTTTTCAATAATATTAATAAACCTACTCAATTTACCATTTATTTCTTTAATTCCTGGAATTGAATGTTTAAGGAAATAAAGCGTGTAATTTTAAAATACTTTAACCATATCATATAATATACCAAATTTAACATTCTTGTTCTTAAAATATACAAGATATTCTAAGACACTTGCTTCTTCTGTATTTATTAAATTTAAAGTTCAAACCAAGGGAAAACATAAATGGAACAATTAAATCAGAAGTAAACTTTGAAACTTCTTCACTTGGAATTGCAAAGAACGGATAATTATAACAGGAAAATTGAAATATGTATTCTATAGATTAGCAACAAGAAATATTTCACCAAACTTCACACTGTGTAATCTTAGGGAAAGTGTTATAGTCTGTTAACTCTTTGTTTAAATGAAAATTCGGTCGCTCGAGTTGGAACCCTCCACTCCCAACAAATTTTCATTCCAACTTCATTGCAGATTTTATACTAATCTGATTTTAATTTATAAATAAAATAACAATATTTTATACAATATTAATATAAGAGAAACTATTTTATAATTGTTACTGGTTATAAAAAAAAATTCTGGGCGTACCTAACTTACTCAATATATTATAATATTAAATATCAAATAATAATCAGTATCAATTATTCTATAATATTACATTAATATTTAAAAAAGTTTTTTGGTTAAATGTTAAATAATCGAACTACAAACAGGTTATGTAACTAAAGTATCTTATAATGCAGTGTGATGATAAAGTCTAGAATGAAGCTTATAACTCAATTATGGAAGCAAATTCCTCGACAGGTCAATTTTATTTTTTTATATTGACAACCAAAATTTAGTTTTTGCGGGGTTAATTTTTTTCCAATGGCAACCCCCAATTATTTGGTCTTTGAATAACGAAATAAAAAAATTAATAATCTTGCATAACAATTCTGTTGAAAAAGTCATTTTTTTGCAGGAAAACTCAAATTTTATTTTTGACGAAACCACCGTATAAAAACCATCAAAACTAAAATTTTTCTTCATGAAAAATCGACTTTTACTCAACAAAATTGTTTTTTTTTACATCGAAATTAATTATAAATGTGCTAATAAAGCTACTATATAGTTTAAGGTTCATATCGGAAAACTTTATAGGCATTTAAAATCCAGTTGTGTGAAATAATTCTAATTTAGTTCCACGTACGTTAAACAATCTCTAAGATTTAAAATGTTATTCAAGCAAATGTTGTAAATAACCACAATAATTCAATAAAACTTTTTCCTTTCCACAAATCAACGATATCTTGAACAACCCACTTCATCACCTTCAACCTCATCGATATTTTCTCTCAGCTTCAAGTAACAATGCACATGTTTGAGTTAAAATTGGTGACAAAATGTTATACTTAAAACATGTTTGTTAAATTAATGATCCATTCGACTTCAGCCGGTACGAGTAAGAGAAAAGTTTGATGAAGCAAAATTTATTGGAATAGGCAAGTGAACCGTTCGAAGAAATTGAGTTGTCGAAAACTTCAACCTCTATCATCTTGACGGCTGGTTAAGTTCACGACTGTAAAACTGTTCAAGCTTTCACTGGTAGGGTTATACCGAAAATAAATTGAAAACCTTACCGGTTAATTGAATTTGTCAGTGTGTGATAAATTGTCGTGTGCTGATAAAATGTATTAAATTAAACATCATGGGAAAAATGACAAATTCCCGATCGCAGAGTCAACAAAGCTGTTTCGGTTCGACTTAATAGATTTTTGCTGTTAATTTATTCGTGAATATTTATAAATAATTTCGATACCATTTTGAGGTTTATTTTGTATGTAAAATTTGTAAAAAAACGTGATGTATGGTTTTAAAAAAATAGAAGTTATATTTAACAAAGATATTTGAATAAATATGCCTGTCAGGACTGAGTTGAGAGGAAAAACAACACTTAGGAAGGTAAATAAATTTTCGTTTTATACATGCCGATAATATAAAAGGTTTTAGTTCAATGCACTAGTTCGTATTAACGATAAACCAGGTTTTTCGAGTTTCAGTTTATAGAGAATCCTACCTCAATAGCAGACTGAGCAAGTGAATCACACGCTGAGCTATGAACTAATAAACAGGTTTATCCCTATATAGTGGAAGGTTAGAAAAACGCAAGAATAGACTTTTCTGCACGTAATTAAATTACTATTTAAAATAAAGAAAAAGTTATTGGAAATCTCTTCGCTCTGGCTAATTATAAATTCATTTTTATTTTTAGGTTCAACAAATAAAATATGGAAAAACTGAAAATTTATGCGGGATGTTTAAGGAAAATTTTGTAAAACACATTTCATTGTTAGAAGCCTAAAATATTTTAGTGACTAAAGTAAAAATTATGGAAGGGTTATATGAGTAATTAAAGAGAATCCCATTTCAACTGCCCCTGTCCAGATTTGCCTACAGATTATACTTTGTCATTATTTATAAGGTTTAAAAAATTTCTATATGTCTGTTTTGTAGTTTTAGGTTCTATTTCTTAAAAAGAACAATTTGGGTTTGTAATCTTTCATTATAATTATCTGACCTTACATTTTCTATAGGATAAGAATTTATTATTTAGTTAAATTTCCAATCAAAAGATGAAAGAAGGCGAAATTTATGAAAGACAAACAAAGAAGAATAAGAAGTTAACAATATTACAACACCAGTAGTGAAGTTTTGAGTTTATTTTTTTTGTGCACAGGTTAATTTTGCTTTTTTTATTTGTAACTCAATTATAATTGATAGCTTAAATTATTTTCATTTTCTTTTTCTTTTTACATTTATCAGTGTAAATTTATTTTCTGTTTCTGGGGCAGAATTTGAACTGGTATTTGTTTATTGTATTGTTGTTATATTATTTAGTATTAGTAGCAAAACAATTTAATTCAGTTACATTTTTTATATAAACATGTTTTGTAGTTTTTAATTTTAAGATCATTTTTTTTATATTGTTTCATTTGTTTCAGGGGCAGAATTTATGGAATAATATAATGATATAAATGCATGATTAAATATTTTACAGCAAATTTTGTTTTGTTTGTTACCTTTTTTATATCTTATTTTTACATAAAATTAAGTTGTTTTATTCAATTTTGGAATATAGTTTATGTGGTAATCTTAGTAAAGTTTGTAATATATTTTTTTTATTTTATTTTCTTCTCTTCTCGGGGATGTTATACCTTTTGGTCCAAAAATAGGACACAAATCAGTTTTAGATATATATATTTTATTAAGAGTGTCTTATTATTTTTAAATTGAAGGAAACTATTTACAATGAATAGAAAACTAATCAATTTCCAGTTATTTATATTTATTATAAGTGTCACATAAAAATTGAGTAATTAGTAGTTAATCTAAAAATTTTTTCTTTCTTAATTCATATTTTTTATTTAACAAGTCCATAAAATCGTATTAATTTGTAACACCTGTTTAGTTATCTTTTCTAGTTTATTTATGGTAATCTTTTTAATTATTGAATATATTCTAACAAACCCCTATTTTTATATCGCTCTTTTTAACGTTTTTCCATATTTGACATCAATTCTATTGGAATTACAATGTATTCTTGATCATTTATATTAGGCATAGATTTCCATCCAATATATTTGTTTATTTTACTGTTTATCGTTATTCAATACCAGTTCATTATTACATTACAAAGAAAATTCTAAAATTCTTCATGTTGGGTAAAATATATAAAGTAAATTAGCCTCTCCAATCTCCAAAAAAACATTGGATCCCATTAGAAATTTGGAATCCATTCAAATAATGGGAATGGCTTAAGTAATGGTTCCTTATAAATAACTCTCATCGAGAATCTCATCATTACTTCATTAAGCAACCACTTTGGTGCTATTTTTCTGATGTTCCCGCATTACGTTTACAACTGCCTCATTAAGATAACATTTCTCCGAAAGATTTGGAAATGTTTATTAAGTAACGGGATAAGAAAATGAAACGTTTCTTGCAAACAACGTTAGAATTATAATTTTTTATATTTTCTAAACTCTGTTAATCAAAAGTTATGTAATGATGTCTTGAGGTGCAAAAATATAAAATTTTCTTTTAAATATACGTCATTAAAATTGTTTGAATTGTGTTTATATTTCTTTTCCATTAAATATCAATTAATAATTATGTTTCTAAATTTCAATAATTTTTGCTGTATCAATTTATGGTAACATCCACATTTTAAGTCTCCTTTTATTTTCAAAATAGATCAGAATTCTGTGTTTCTGCGTAAAACTTAAAAGTGGCAACGATGCCAAGCAACCATATGCAAAAAATTTAGATGAATCTTCCTAATTCAATTTTTGAATATCCGTTTACACGTATTTATCTAAGACTACCTACTATTATCAAATTAATTTGAGTTAGGTATTGATCGATATTATCTAACTAAGTTAGATAATAACCCCATTATCTAACTCAATGAAATCAGAACCATAATTTAATTATTTATTGATAAAATTTGAAAAAAATATTTTTGCATTTAATCAAGTTCATTCCGGACGAATACTGTTCTATTGAAGAGCCAATAATTTCGAAATTACCAGTGTGGTTATTGTTTGAAAAGTCCAGTTGCAAATTCTTGTCTCCTAGAATTTTTATAGCTATTCGTTTTTTATTTTTTACGCATATTTTAAATTAACCCTCAGCTTTTCCAGTTTTCATGCCTTGATTAAATGCTTTTACAGAATCGCTGCTTTGAATTAAAAAAAATATTCGCATTTCTCTATTAATAACGCCCTTATCTCACTATTGAAATAAATAACTATTGCCTTAACTTATTAATATAAACCGTAAGAAATAGATTTCATTTTTATGTTAAATAGATTCATCCGAAAATATTTCAAATGTCAATATGTGGCATTGACATTTTGTAAGGAAATTTTCCGAATAATATTGAATATAATTTCCTATGATTAAAATGACGTACGATAGCAGCAACTTTAGTTACTGTAGATAGTTAACAGGTTTGCAGTCAACGCGCGTAAAATAATAATTTACAAAGTAAATTAAAGTCGTTGGAGAGTTAAAACGTAATTAATTGGAAGTGTACAGTGTATGTAATGTCATTTCCATTAGTGTACGGTAAACTGACATGCTTCAAATTTGAGATTATAGAAAATTAACTAACACAAACACAACATTAAACTTTACGTAGGTTCGGAAGTGCAAAATTGAGGGAAAATCATTTTATTAAATCTATAGTTGTTTTGTCTCGTTTTCTTGCCACTGAGCCTTTTATTCGTTTTGCAAATTTGTTAACACAAGTGGAGATATTTAATATATTTATTAGATAAAACTAGCCCAAAAAGCCAAAAATCACATAATTGTTTTCATCAATATGTTGGATTTAAAAAAATTTATTTTCAGCACAACATAATTTCTTACAGCAAAGACATTATTCCTTCAGGTTTGCAATGAATATGATATCAGTCATAATTGAAATTAGACCAAAGTAACAGCCCTCGGTTACAATGAAAATAATTTATCGTCAAAAGTTATAGTCCGTTTCTTTGAAAAGACTCAACAATAAATTCAATATTGTAAATTAGATTGATTCTGTACTAAAAACTTCGCTTCCTTGTTGTGCGAACTTAGTTGATAAACTTTCTTTAACTCTCAGGAATTTTCAAATGAAAAATTTCAAAAAAACTTAATTCATTAAGTCGATGGGGTAAAATTGGTCAACAAATAATTACTTCGACGCCTTCGGTTTATAATTAAAAAAAATCTAGGTTAAAAAATCAAAAAATGTTTATAAAGATATGCATGACACCAAACGTGATATTGTAATGGTTTTGCCGAGCGGAAGCAAAACGATAAATTTGTTAAAAAAACATTGGAATTATTAGTCGATAGCCATACTAGTCAATTTCTCAGTTCGCAGAATTATATGATGGGATAACAATCTGAACAACACCTATTTTTATGTGAGGAAAAATAAAAAAAAACCCTTCAGATGTAGTCTAGTGTTCTAACTGTGCCCATTATTTTTATTCATTTACAAACGTAAAACTCATCTGTGGTGTCATTTGAAGCGTCAATTTTTATTTCAGTAATATGCCTTTAAAAATGAAAATTAAACATTTGTTAATTGAAAACTCTTTGTATATTTTTCCGAATGACCCTTGAGAAGCCATGTATTTTAAAGAGTTATAATTCTCAGGCCAGCTTGTTTTTTGAATATTGTAAATTTGAAAATAACTCTAAATACTTTTATTGCTAGAAGTATAGAAATTACTTGCTTTCAAATTTAATCTTGTTTTTGCAGAGACAGCTCTGTTACAAAGGCCTAACATTAGGAAACTTTTTAAATTTAATTTTATTCCAAAGTTATTGCATTTTTTATCGTATATATACCCTATATTATTGAACTTATTAACCACTTTAAGCTTTTTATTTTATAACTGTTTTATAATATTGTTTTGAAGCTTAGCTGCAAAGAACGCCTAAAATATCTCTTGCTTAGCTCTTTTGAGCATCTGTTTCTCCTGCCTTAGCAAAAATAATAGTTATTTGGAAAAACCCTCTATTTAATTGTTCGACTTTTAACTAAAAGAAGTTAGTATGAATTATACTAAATGATCTACATTTCTCAGTTTTTTAATTGGGCACTTACTATCGTCATATAAGTTCACCAATATTAATTAAAACGATTTCATAATGTAGTTGTATATAGTTGAAACAATGATATTAAATTCGGCAAACTCAATTATTGGAAGCTGGATATATAGTTGCATTGCAATACCCACTATTGCCCTAAGCTCAGAAAATAAATGCATTCAATTATAAATAGGTTTTGGTAATAATAATTCAATTTAATTGATAAACTTACAGAATCCCCATTAATGTAATGAATCCCGTTTTGATGAGAATATTAAATGATAAACTCTCTTCCTGTTTTTTTTAACCATTTCACAATCTCAATAATTACATTTTCATAAAATGCATTTAAAACAAGTAAAATTTAAAAAAAATGGAATATTTTTTGCTAGAACTTCTACAGTTTCAGAGCGTTAAATATTTGACAAAATTTCAGTTTTAATTTCCCTTAGTTTTCAATGAGTTCATTTTTATTTTTTATTTGAGTCTTGACTTTATTTTAAATAGTGAAATCAGTTAATATTAATAAGAATGGGCACAGAAAAGGTACCAAAAAAGAAGAGCGATCGATATAAACATGATGAAAAAGATAAGATCAAAAAGGGCAAAAAATTTGGCAAGTGATCGAAATATTTGGAAGAATTGAAAAAGAGTGGAACTCACTTCATCGCCGAAAAAAATCATTTTCCTTCTTTTGATTAACTTTGTAACAACTTTACTTAATTTTCGACCATTAATTGAAAATTATTTACTTTATTTTCATAAAGTTCTTCCGGTATAGTAATTAAACAACTGGTAATGGAATAGTAATCTTCCTGACACCTTTCAACAATTATACTTTCATGAGTATTTCACCTTAACCCTTTTAAGTGAATCTAGAGTAAACACAAACTTAATGGAAGGAATTTAGCAATCAACTAACCTAAATAATTCGTCTCATAACGATGCTCTGTCAGATTTAGCTCTAATTTGTACCCTGCAGTTGCTATTTCACATAAAATTCAAGGAAATAAATATCCACATAATGCAAATTATTAGTCAATTTGTTTGGCAAGTAAAACTACAAAAATATATTTATGAAAGTTACATATCTGGGAAGAAAAATGTCAATATATTTAAATACTTTTAAATTGTGTAAAATGAGATGACTCACTTTTATTTAAAAAAAATATTATACATACCTGGAAAAATATTTCTCAATACTCTGGGATCTTCTAATGACATGTTTAATGTGATTATTTGGCAAGTACCTATTCTAGGTTGGCTCTACGTAACTAATCATAATTCAATATATAAAAAGGAGCATTTATGTCTAAAAAAAATACTTTACTATGAAATGAAATACTTTACTGACGTGTAATTAAAATTATAATTATTATAATGGTCACGCATGGCTTGTGAAACTAAGGGACTCCAGTCTATAACTATGACAATGAAGACAATCATGGATTTTGCTCTTCTTCACATCCTATTAGAGCAGGAGGTGAGATTGGCCTCCTTCCGAGCTATATCGGTGGTGAGTCAAGACCACCATTCAGGCCTACCATCTTTCAAAATAGTTGGCAAACCACCTTCTCGTACCAAAAGTAGGTACATTCAGACACCCAGGCATATCTAAAAGCACTGACTAGGTTGTTGTTGCCATATGTGAGTGTACATTAATAAAAAGAAATAAGTTCTTTAGTCTCAGCTTTTAGTTTTCTCCCAATTTTCCTTTCATTAAAAGCAATGAGATCCAACCGGATTCGAAGTTGGTGTAGAACTGTATTGAATCCATGGATCGTGTTAGTATCAGTAACAGAGTAATACTACTCTAGCTACCTTGGTATTAAGTGAAGAAAAGCAACAAGAAGGCAAACACTTTAGCAAGAAAAGGAGAAAAATCTGAGTTCATTGAACCGATACCATTACTAAATGGCCCGAGAGGAAAACCCTCCAGGAATAAAAGCACATTCCTTGTTTAGCTCACTGAAAAGCTTTTATACTCAAACCCTTATGGTGCTGCATATGGCATGGAGTAGAGAAGATCTACGAATTCTCATTGGCTCCTTATAGGACACTATCGTCTGAGAAACCACCTTAAGAAGATTGCTCTAAGTCATACATTGGACTGTCATTTCTGCAGCATAGAGGGAGAAACAGCGGAGCATTTTTATGTTCCTGTCTAGCCCTAGAAATGGACAGGTTTCGTAGGTTTGGTCTCGTTTAGCTGGAGCCTAAAACTTTAAGTTTTACCGAGACAACCGTTGACTTCCTAACAAGATGCGGATTATATGGTGAACTGTAACCCTAAAAGGTGCGCCACAATGGGTCTCACTTAGCGGTGATCTAACGAACTACTCAAAATAATCTAACGTACACTACAGAATTTGATAATTAAGCTAAAATATAGGTATATTTAAATAAATAAAGTCGAAAGTTTAAAATAACCATAAGATGTATGTTGTACGTTACGATTGACATGAGAGAGATGAGTTCCAGTTAACTTAGTCTCTATTTAGAAATAATTAATAAATATTAGAAATTACAGAAAATAGTCACTGAAAAAATTGATCTCACGAAGTGGTTTTCACCATCATAAAAATATCAAACTCCCCTCTGTGTGAAATTGAAAGGTTAAAAAAAGGCTATCCATTCATTTAGTCGAACAATGAAAAGTTTGAAAAACCCTTTGACCTTTCGATGATTTCATTAATTAATAAATACCCTCTTTTAGACGACCGTTATTTCTATATGCTTTCTTTTGATCTCAATTATCTGCACGCTATAAGAATGTAATTAATGAGTTTTAATTTTCATTACTTTTTTAAAAGTAGTTTTTTTATTTAAACTTGTTATTATTAAAAAGGATCTCTGTACCAGGTTTGATATTTTCATATATTGATCACGAAATAAATTGACAGATATCGTTGAGGTCCGCAACTCCTAATAAATTTTACTATTCATTGAGCACCATAAAAAAAATTTCTAAGAAAAGTATTAAAAAATTTACACTAATATTTTTTTCTAAATTTCTACCGCAATTTGATATGTGTTTATCATATGTCACAAACGTAGGTTCTTCAGCTTATTAATAAACACAAATTTATTAATCGCTTATAACTATAAAATCATATATCAGACTCTACGATTCGTTTATTTGTTTAAACTTATAACCTTGTGGAATAAAAATAAAGATTTATCAAAAATTTTTCACATCATAAATAAATCTGGAAGAAAGTCATAGTATATGTGATAGACAAGAAATCAGCATGTGTTTTCACCTCTCCACTTTTGAGTGACTTTACCGGGTTCAAACAAATCTTATTGAACAAACAATTGGGTTTTATATCACAAATTAAAATTATGCAGATTTACAAAAATGTATATCGCTGAAAAGTAGAAACAAAAGGAACTAAAATAGAGCAGATCACTAGTAATCTAGGACTTACAATACATGAAATGGGAACTCAAGGATCGGAAGTAAATGAGTGGGGACGCCAATAAAGTATATTATGTTATGAACAATGGATTCATTAACAGAAATTAAATATCTAAATAGAGAAAAATCAATAGCTACAAGAATATCTGCAGACCCATAATCGCTTATGAGTGTGAGTCAGAAATTAAATACTTTATGGAATTGAAGGGAGTGACTAGAAGGAACCGGGTAACTAACGAATATATATATTAGAGAAGTATTAAACATTAAACCACTGAGCGTATTTAAAGAAGAACATCAACGGAGTTGGTTAGGATGTATACAAAGGATGGATCCGAAAGGACCGACCAGGCGGTATGGAAATCAAAGGAAAAGAGGAGGACCAAAGTTACTAAAGAGTATATAATGTGAACCAAAACAAAAAGACTGGCACAGTAAGGAAAATAATGGGCAAATTTGGTACACTCATAAAGTTTAGTTCCTTCCATCTTCCGAAAGCTCACAATCCTCACTTTCATAATTCTCTAAGTTATATTTTAAAATATAATTTATCTGCATTTTATTATTGCAAAATAAGAAACTGTGATTGCTGGGATGTTTACCATGTAGTCATAACTCTTTTGATTTAAAAAATAAAATTTACTCAGTGTATTTTACTTCTGCTTCAGTACTAACATTAACCCGTCACTGCTTTCATATACTTTTAGGTTTTTCTTCTTGATATCCTTTACGCTCTCAATTCCAAAACGAATATATCTAACTAGGTAAACAGATGTTTATGAACTTGGTTTTTGAAATACCTAAGGAGAAAGTAGTCAGGAAGGATAAGATTTGGAAATCTTGGGGTACAGAATGCTTAGCTACGTATTCTGTCCCAACAATAAACCTTACTAACTCTACAGCAATAAGAGCTGTTGAGGCATCTTGCTGAAAATAATCATCGTGTGAAATTGTTCTAGAATATTTCTATAAACCTATTTGTGCATTTATTGCTTCAAGAAAGTATAAAATACTCGAATAATATGTTCACCAGATATGTTTTCAATCAAACTTAATCACAAGCACTATATTCTAAATATAATTAATTATCTATCTTCACAAAAAAACATATTAAATGGTATTACAGAAATTTCAAATGGGGATGTAATTAATGTAATTAATTAACATTCGAACAGAGTTTTAAAATTGAATTATACATACATTGTTATGATGCAATAAATGTTTTTATATTGTGAATCAAATTAAATTTTAATACAATAAATAAATTGAACAAACTCATATTGAGAACCAAATTTAAATAATAATGAATAACGATACCCAATACCCTCAGGGTGAGATCTAATTTAGTTAAATTGAATATATTATATCTTTGATACTGTCGATAATTAATTTATTGTAATTTTACAAGCATTATACTCAAACTACAAAAATAAAACAGATGTACATCTGAGTGTCAACACAATAAAATTGCAAATAAAGCAGCAAATGAGATCAAGCTGAGTCTAGTACAACATTGGTCAAATTTTAACTATCAATACGTAGTACCTACATTTATTAAAACAAAAACTGTGACAATATAGACTTAAAACTAGACAAAGAATCTGTAAATATGTCAACATGTAGATGCAAATCAAAATCGTTAAAAAGTCTGCGACTCCTTGTAAAGGGAGAGTTGCTGGCACAGTTGCTATAATGGTGATCAACATGAAACAAACATGTATTTCTTGTACGAAAAAATGTATTAAAAGCACCACTATTCAATAGTTCAGATGAATCAATGTGACCACGAGTTAACTTCTAGAGAAAACACAAATCATAAAATGTCTAATGCTGACAAAACCCGGTCGTAACTGAAATCAGTAGAGTTAATTGAAACATCACGATACCAATAACAACGTCAATGTGACAGCCATATAATATGGTGACCAAAGCGGTGAATAAT
Source organism: Hermaeophaga mercurialis (assembly GCA_951812935.1). NCBI lineage: Eukaryota > Metazoa > Arthropoda > Insecta > Coleoptera > Chrysomelidae > Hermaeophaga > Hermaeophaga mercurialis. The sequence continues at coordinate 46,202,907 of OX638358.1, forward strand.
ATTCCAATAGTCATCTGACAAATACAAATTATAAACGAGGCAAAACAGTATGAGATAGATCTCTACTATTACGTATAATAAATCCAACGCTTTTAAAACCTTTACTAACTATCATGTCAATATGTTCACCAAACACTTTCTTAAAACAATACCATCAATCGCGTAAAAATAGTCAACAGTATTATTGATTCTAGCAAATGAAATAGAAAAATACTTGTTGACATTGAAACAAAGGGCGTTAATTCTGGACCACTCCAAAATCCCTTCTGAAGCAGCATCACATCTGCTTTTACAGATACCTGCCTAAAAAGCTACTCATCGTCTGCATAGATTAAAACACTTGAATTATGTATGAAATGAAATATGTCTTTAATGAAGAAGTTAAATAAACTTGGCCCAATATGTGAACCCTGGGGTACGGCAGAAAGTGCTTCAATTATATTAAACAGAGAACCATTCACTTTGATACACTGTTACAGAGAAAACTAGACAACCAGTGAAGTAAGTTAACACCAATTTCCATAATATCAAGATTCTTAATAAGAAGGCTGTAGTTAACTCTCTCAAAAGCCTTGGAGAAATCGGTGTAAATAGTAAATATTGTAATATTTTTCTGTATTACTTTGGCGAAATTTTTGAAGCACTATTATAATAGCTATTTTTAGGTAATCCTTGTGTTATACAATTTTTGTTAATATGTTTTCTCCGTATATAAAATTATTGGAATATATTTTCTTAGAAACTTTCAAAAAGTTTCTGTTTTCCTTACCAAAGTTTTATGATCGGTTGCAGGGTTGACATGTGAAAAAAATTCTAACGCTAAAAATTGATTACAATTAGACATTTCTGAAGGGTACTTTAAACAAGAATAATAAAGTTCTTGAGAAAGTTTAGAAAGATCCGATGTAAAAGAAATAAATGATGTATAAAGAGACTAAATTTATTTTAAATATTTTCTCAATACTTACCTGAAGTAATAAGTTATTTAGCTAATCACTTCTACTAAAAAATGTATATTTTATTTATGGAATGCGTGCTGAGTTCTGGAAGATGTTATATTTGTTGGCAATGATATTAAAAAAACAAACTTTATATTACATAATATAAAATACGCTGAAGTCGTAAAACTAATCTTTGATGCAAATATGTTGATGCCATTCGTCTCTGTTTTTGAAGTAAAAGTTTTATATCTTTCGTTTTATTACCACAAATATAAATATTATGGAAATATATATATAATAATATATCAAAGTTTTTAATTCTGAATTCAAGACATACATATATCTACGTATTCCAAGATATTGGGGGTTAGTAGAGAATGAAATTTCGTTTAAGAACAAAATTACAACATACGAAGAAACATTTAAAAAAAAATTAAGGGTAAAATAATGAATAAAAAATTAGATATATAATAGTTCTCAGGATGGATTTATGGAATGTAAGTAATTATTTGATCTTTTTACAAATATTTAATATTAAATTCTAGAATTAATTATTTACATCTTTTACTTCCAAATTATTTTTTTAAACTCGCAAATTGCATATATTGAAAAAATTAGGGGATAGTTCGTATTTTATGAACATGTTTCTAATTCTTATATACAACGATGTGGACTTCACAAATCAAGTATAACAACCTTTTGTCAAAATTCTGACAATCTATTTATAACATTTCATTTTATAGCACTCTTACAAAATATTTTTTTATTTGACATATAAAACTTTTATTTTTTCAAAAAAATATTTTTGAATTCCTATGGAAATAACTAATAACATGTTTTCTTACGATATAATTATATAAAACTATTCCTTTTTTACTTCAAACTGAAGAATACAATTTTCATTTATTTTCACAAAGATTTCTATTAATGAATAGATCCTGTTCTATGACATGCAGTTTTGTTCAGTTTTAATTTAATTTTGTAACTTTTTATTAATATATCATTATTGTGACCAAATGTATTACACAATTCTAGATTAACTTAGTATTAAAATTTTCTTAGATAAGCCAGTACTTTACATGTACGGTTATAAATAATTTAATTTTAATGATCCAAATTTATCTGTATGCCCACAATATTTATACTTATCAATTAAAATTTAGTGAAAGATTGGTTTTAATTTCTTGTAACGAGCCTTGTTAACTTATAGCTACTTGGTGTCTTTATCGGCTTTCCGAAATATTCTAAATTTCTTCTTAAATTTTGATTTTATTGAGTTATGCTGGTAATTTGCTTTATAATTTGGAATTCTTAACAGATTTATTAATTAAATACCCTATTTCCTTGAAAAATATCTTATTTATTGTAAATAAACAATTAATTGCCACATAATAAGTTTGTATGCCATGAAAGATATTTTCAATTTAAAAATGTAATTCTTTATAGAGATTTATTTAGATAAGTTAGATAAGTTCGTATTTAGGGAAAAAATTAATACCAAAAACAAACGAATAGATAAAAAATATTCTAATTTTTTCGATTTTGATTTAAGGATAATTATAATTCTGATCCGATAACAAATTATTTTTGAATCATCACATATTTAATTTCGAGTAAGACTTAAATTAGTTCCAAAATTAATTATTTCAGTATCTTCCAAAAAAGATTGAATTTTTGTAAAAACTATTTAATTCTGAAAGGGATTTTATGTATATTAAAAACATAATAGAGCCTATCATGGGACCTTAAGGGACATCACAGCTTACTTTCTCCAATACACCCAAAAAAATCTCTCTGTTAAATAATTGTGCAACCAATCCAAACCCCTTTTATAAAAATATAAAAATCTCTAAATATAATTTTGAAGGAAGTTTTTACCCATTACATAACTTGGTTAATGGAAATTAAAGAGGTTGAGTAAAAACAATAACAATTTAAAATTTAAATTATGAGAGCAACTTACAAATAACTAATACACACTTAATAGCAGGGGTAGGCACTATCAACTTCTCGATCATCCGAGAGCTCAAACTTGACTCCCGATCTTCTTTTATTTTTTTCACCTAGAAAACCCTAATGTTTACTAATTTTGATGATTATATATTTATTTAACATTCGTTGACAGCCTTGTCCCATAACTCTCGCTCACGTAATGTTAAATAAATAGTAAATATTATAAATTTGGAAAATAAAAATTTTATGTACAGAGCGATATTTAACTAAATCCCTATATATACTATCGTAACAATATTTTCATCTATGAACAAATTTCAAAATTCCAAAATTGTCTTAATGTTTTGTATATTATTTGACCCCGAATGCTTGTATTTCTCCTTTTAGTTCTCTATCATGAGCTTCTATCTATTTCCAAAAAACTACTTACGTTTGTGGTACACATTTTTTGTTTGTGAATTTTCTCGTATCTCGTCATAAACACAAAAAAATATATACCAACTTTTGTAATATAAATCAGTTTTTACTTAACAGCGAATATTAAAACATCAATTATCCTTTGTGTAAAATGTCAGGTAATCAGTTTGACCGAGCAAGAACAGTGGCCTTACACAAGAGCGTTTATGAAACCATCAGATTGGTCAATGTCTGAATTTTCAAACATACCTGAGGGAAGTTTCGGGAGAATTACATTCCTCAAATCTAAGGGCAACAGGACCTTTAAGAGATCCTAGACTTTTACCTCGCCACAGAGTTGCACATACTCAATGCACTCACGAGCACAGGGACTGGGTTTTGCAATAATGGTGTAACGTTCTTTGTTCAGACGAGTTTCGATTTCATTTTCAGAGTGATAGTCGGCGGGAAAGGTCTAGAATGATTCTGGTAGACAGGAATCACTCATTTTTGTCAAAGACGTTGGTCCCCATCAAGACGGATCCGTGATGTTTTAAAAGGGTATAATGCATATTCTCTGTTCACCACTTATTTTCGTTAAGCAAACAATGACAGGTACCCTATACGCTGAAAATATTATCAAACCAGAAATTTAGCCATTGCGCAACGACTTTGGAGCAAATTTCATTTTTCCAGACTATATGCCAGACCACATCAGACGCGAGGAATACAAAACATGCTACAGGAACGAGATATCCTAAGAATGCATTGGCCAGCAAAATCACCCAGCATGAATCCCATTGAACATTTATGGGAATATCTTTTTCAGAGCAATATCCAATCGAGAAAACGCTTCTGTAAACCTTCAGGACTTGACTGTAGTTGTTCAAGAAGAGTCGGCAATATACCCAACCGATTATCGATAACTTGGCAATTGGCAAGAAGAGGCGATCATACAAACTACGAGTATTAACTTATGTTTTTGTTACTGCAATACATTTTTTTTAAGTATAAATTTTCCAGCTTCAACAATTTTGCACCATTTTCTTTATTTAGTACATTGTGTATTCTTAGGAGCGTAAATTCTAAACTTTTTACGTCACATATTTTGGTATTACACCAAAAGATAAGATTATTATTTTTCAAATAATACTCAAGGGAGCCAATACTTTTAGAGATATGTTTATTTGTGGAATCTTCTTCATCGGAAGAGTCTCTAGAATTTTCTTCATCGAAAGATTCTGTTGAGTTTTTCAATTTAGAATTGTGGTCACTCATCTGGTAAGATTCTAATTCATGATGATTCGTCAGTGGTCTCAGAATATTCTACATAATTTAAATTTTAATTTATTAATTTAATATTTTGTACAACAAATAAATACAAAAAATTTAAAAACCTAAACTTCCAGATGGTGAACTTTGGGCTGTCCAATTGGTGCTTCACAAAACACTCTAACAGTGTAAGTAATAACAAACAATCTAAAAAAACACAAATAGATCCATCTGTATTAGATAACACTATCGAAAGCTAAAGATATAAAATAATTAACAAAAATATCGTAACTTGTCAAATATTTAAAAAAAAATTGATTGCCCCTATTGCCTACGTCTACAAAAATAATAAATAATATTTGAATAAATAAGTTGTTAAAAAATATAACTTCACAATATTTTACTCCATGATGCTCTAAATTTACCCTTTTGCGTAATCGCTGCTCTAACAAAAAACAAGGCGGACAGTTCATGGAAATTTACCACAAAACGCGGGAGATGAAATAAAACCAATAATTTATGAAGGTGATTTTTTGTTTCAGAACATTCGGCTTGTGGTTTTTGCTTATTGTTTTTCCTTTATTTATTGAAGAACAATGATATCCCAAATATCAATTTTGAATAAGCTCAGTTTAGCGTTTGATATATTTTCGTTTTAAAAACTAATTCCGCTAGGGGCATATTTACTTAATAAATAAAGATGAAATTTTTAATCAAACTAATTTTCCTAAAACTATTTCTCTCATTAATAATTTCACTACAAAATGACAACTCTAAACTTATCACTAACAGTAATTGCTAAGCTACAATTAATAACAAATTTGTGTTTCGATGTTAATATAAATGATCTTGTCATTCTACTGAATTGATGTAATTAGAGTGATGAAAATTTATACATTTTCATCGAAGGGCATATGCAGTATTTCGATATGATTAATGTTTTAGGCGGATATATTAGAAGACGGAATTATTATCTCATTTATCATGAATGGAAATTTAAATGACAAATGTTCCATACACAACTTCCCACTAACAATTTATGAAGAGATAATTATGTGCCAGCTATTTAAATGTTATTAAAATAGTTGTTTTCTGTTCCTATTCACATAATGAAGATCAAAAATTAAAATGAAGTATTTTTTGACAACAAAAGTTTAGAAATGACAACTAGGCACTATTTTGCAAAAAACATTTTATGATAAGACGAATTGAAATGTTTAAGTGTATTTGTTTCTTCAACCCCAGATTTTAAAAAAATTGACATTTTTGGAAATTCAATCCCAAAATCATACATAGTATACTCCGATGCACGTCGTAATATATCTATAAAGTTACATGGTGCCACATTGTTTCAAAATCCGTACTTATATGACATTATTCCGTATTGACATGTTTGTCAGCAAGGGAAACTTCACAATTCACAATATTGATATGGCAACATCCTTCAAATAGTCCAATTGTATAACTATTTCTTGTAGAAAAAAAAGATATGATTAATAAGTATGACTTATCTGGCTGGAAATATATTTGAAAGAAACCAATGAAAGAAAGAGGAGAACACCAAGAAAAGAGCTTAAGGGGAGATAAGACATAACATTAACAAAGAATCAATATGAACAAGAAAGAGACAAATTTGATAAATGTATATAACATGATGAAGGACGTGGAAAATGAATTGAAAAATTAATTAGGAAACGTGGAAAATGACTTTAGAAATAAATTGGGAACCACGAAAACTGGAAAAGGAAGCAAGATTAAATTATTGAAAAAAATGGCTATCAAAGAAGATATAAAAGAAATCCAAACAATATATTATTAGGATTGGAAAATCAACAACAGATTTAAAAAATAAGGTCGTGTTGAACAGAGAACTAATATTAATAGTATATAACAAAAAGAAATCGGTGAAAATAAAGAAATTCAAATAATAAAACAAAAAGAAATCGGTGACAATACAGAAATTCAAATAGAAAGAATGGACCAGAGGATTAGCAATAATGAAAGACTCAGGCAGGAAGGGAGAAATTGTGAGAATAGAACCAAAATTTATTATAAAAAAAGAAGTTAAAAACAATTAGCATAGACATAAATGGAGAAGAAAGGGGGAATTCATAAAGAATCAATGTTATGAGAAAAAAATTAAGAGACATAATTGACGAATATAAAAAGGAAAAAGAAAATTGGTAAAAAGGAAAAAAAATTGAGAAAAAATGTAGGTGATTGATGCCAAAATAACGTTTATTTTTAAAAATTATAAAAACAAATTCAAAAGATAATACAGACTTTCCTATGTTATGGTATAAGTGAAATAATAACGAAAACATGAGAGAAAATGCAATGGTATGGCACTCTAGTAAAGAGTCTCACCTAAACAGTTTTGAAGAAATTGAGGAAGTGTTTTTAAACAATTTTTTGGAAAAAATGTAAAAAATAAGATTGGTTGTATTTTGGAAAATAGGAAGTCCATAACCGTAAACCATAGTATTAGATATACTAAGGAAATAGTTACATATTTAACAATTTTAGCTGTTAGTAAACACAAGTCATGGGAAAATAAACTAAGCCAAAAGCTTTTAAGAACAGTAAAACAAATAAGAGTATAAAGGAAATTCCTCTAATTTTCTTTAAAAGATATATCCACAAAGACCATGTATCATAGGAAATAAAGAGGGTCATATAAAATAAAGAGAATTATGAACAGATGCTGGAAAATATCAATAAAAAACAAAAAATAAACGCCAACATTTAAGTAAAAGAAAAGTAAAGCGTTTAAAAAGAAATATGAAATTTGAAAAAGCAAATATAATGACAGTAAAAGTTTTACTAGTATAAAATTGCCAAAAATTTTATAGAACTTTTATATCCTTTCGGATTTTTTTTTCTAAATTATTCAATAGGTAAATATATTTTCCTACATATGGAACCTATAATAAGCATCTATTTTTATTCTCTATTTCACAGCAGCGTTTCATGGTTCGCTTTCAAAAAAACAAATGTATAAATCATATGTTTTATATTTTGATATTGTTAGAATAAATATAATTAATTGGTTTTTATAATTATATTAATATTATATTAATAGGCTTGGCCTATCCATTTTTTTAAACAGGAGATGATTGATCTTGAAATTATGGTGTGGATCACCTTATATTTTGTGTAGATACATATAAATGTATTGGATAAATTAGTACCCACTGTATTTTATTATATCTAAAGTGCTTTATAAATAATCTCCCCCAAATATAATTTAGCATTTCTCTATTAGCACTCACGCCCTTTGTATTTAAGAAAGATCATTCGAGCTAAAGTAATGACATTTATCACAGATTACAATGCTTAAGCTTACGACTCTCGGGCTCTAATCAGATAAATGTCGTTATTTAATTTTCATGATCTATCTAAAACAAAAAGGTTTTGGTGCCGTACAGAAATGTTTGGAACATATATCAGTGTAGCATTCAGTAGATATTATTATCGCTAATTTAAAGAATTTAAATTTGAACATGTTTCGCTTAAGGATCGACCAAGGGGCGGGCGATCCTCAAAATTCAGTCGTTGCTGAAAATATTGATGATGTACATCAAATTATTGAAAAACAGCGTCAAGTAGTGTCAAATAGTGTAAAGCTAAAACAAATCATCAACGGAACATCCAAACACATCTATGATACTACTAGTGACGAAAATTTGATCTACTCTAACTAACCATCAATAATTGAAAGTTTTGCCTTAAAAGTCAAGAAGCACTTCGAAGAAAATGATTTCTTGTTTTGTGGCCAAAACTGTTCACGTGGCTATAATTGCTTTAGTTGATCGGTGGCTAAAAACAATAATTTTGCATCGTGATAACTGAATATTAGATACCACATGTGCAACAGTCTAATATTCGAAAAGCATAAAAGTTGAATCAACGACCCACCCATAACTAATTTGACACTAACTGACTTCTTCGGGTTTCCTAAAACTAAAAATAAAATGTATTCAAAGCACATATTGTAAGCATACCAATTAGATAAAATACAATTGTGAAAATTTTTACATTACGTCATACAAAATTCAAAGTCAACTTTACCAAGTTGCAACATATGTAATGATAGTTTCGGTTGTCATTTTCTTCTGGAACCATCTGTATATTTTAAATACTATGACTCTAGCTTGATTAAAATCAAACGGTAGGTTCTAGTAATAAATTAAAATGTGTACTTAACTAATCTTTTTAAGTTTATTTGCTTATTAGCGCAAAATTGTGTTTGTCTTAGTTAGTAACTAGACTTAATTAGTATCTGTTAAAAAAATATGTTATGGTTGAACCAATGTTAATGGGTTAAATAAACGTTAAGGTAAATGTTTAAAATTAGTCTAAAAGTAACTTATCATTGTATTTTGTTTCAATATTTTTAGAGTATACGGACTTGATGGTATAGGTCATAACAGTCTCTTATAATAATAAATCATTATTAACAATTTTTAATCATAGAAACATAGAAACAACTAATCCTAACAAAATTATACTTTTAGCTTAATTAAAATTAATATTGTGTTGACACTTGTTTCTTTATGTACACGATATTTATTAAAATTTGCATTTATTCATACGACAATTTCAGCTTATCTGTTGCTTTTTTTATAGAAAATACTAAATAAATAATTTTAACTCTTTTGAAGTACCTTTATATATTTTCAATTAATCGTAAAACAAACTATTACATATTCATCAGACACCACACATCTCAAGATCAAAGCCACTGGAAGGTTTAAAACCAGCTTAATACTTAATAAAATATAAACCTGCACCTGATATTTTAATATTCATAGCTCTCGATGTTAAAATGCAAATATTTATTATGTAAACTCGCTTGCATATCGGTCCCTAAGTGCCTTTTAAAAAACAACTACCAAAATAAATACAGTTATTCAATATGGTCTTAACAAAAGTGTAAAGAACCTACAAGAGTCGAAGTAATTCGGTTTTTTAGTGCGTGGCTTCAATTTAATTTAAATTAATATGTCGCATTAATATATAGTGTTAAACAAAGTACGATTATTGATTACACGAAATATTTTATGTTAATTTTAGTGTCTTCATGCAGGTAATTAATTTTTATGTAACACCAAAATAATTGTTTCATCTTTGAGGAAAATAGTCCATAATAAATATGAAAAGATAAATGAATTACCAAGCTTTTTAAGTTATCTTTAAACCACCAAGGTTTCGCTATTTTGACATATAGCATTTTCGAGATTTAGCAGATTTTTTTTATAATCGTGAATAACTTCATATCATAAACATTTTAACCAATCATTATTAAGCATTATATCCAATATTCTTCTTTTCCTAAAATTATTTTTGGTCAGTATTATATAGGTAATTAGTCCAAAATGTAATCTAAGATCATTGAACTTCCCAGGTTTAAAATTGTTCGTTCAATACTTTATACTTTTTAGGTATTTCTTTATTTCATATTCCTCCAAAAAAATCGAGTTCTTCTTTCTTGTCACATATATGAAGTATATGTTGTTTCAAATGTGTTTTTAAGTGTAGGTTTTTGTTTAGTGTCAATGAGGTGCTTTTCATCATCTGATTAATGTAATTAATAAATATTCAAAATAGGGTATTTACATACTAAATTGTCCGGATTGTAACGCCATCTATCCTGACCAGGTTCTTAGAAATTTTAACATAAGGTACTGTGAACACTTACGATATTATATATTCAAAATAATTTCAAATCTTCAATTTAATATTATGACGTATCCGAAAATAATTCTGGAAACAACATGACTGGAATTATTTTGTAAGTAATTACTTTCTTAGTTCTTTCGCTTGCAATCTGGATTTCTTCTCTAGCCAGCTAGCTCACAGGGTTTATTATTTCCTTCAGTATGTGCATTATTTTCAACTTCTATATATTTATCAGCTGTTGATTCAAACATTAAATCCAATAGTAAAATTTAAAAAGAATCTAGTTAACAAAAAATATTACAACAGGCCGAAGGCCCAGAACTTAAACGAGTTTAACCCAAAAGAAAAAATACAACTTTTATTTAAAAAAACTACCCTGAATTGAATGAACTCAAATGTTACTGACTACATTCTGGTTAGGTTAAAATAAGAACAACTTAGAGACTGGCCCGAAACAACAGACTAAAAAAGTTTAATAATCATGCCGACCGAATAAAATTTCTAAAATGTTTACTTTTAAAAAATCGTAACAGACCCAAAACCCCAAAGTAGGGTTCTCCCTGGAATTAACGTTAACGGTCCGGAAATTTAGGTGGATACTTACTTGCAGTACAAAAAAACTAACAGAACAAACTCTAAATCTGTTTCTTTGCTTATTAAAAAATCGCTAAGGTAAGCTATACCCTAAAGCTGTGAGAGAACGAAAAACTATATTAATTAAAAAATATATGTAATCAAGTTCTACTTTGATGTGATTGATGGAAGCAAGTTATTTTCAAAATCACGAGTTCCGCGTAAAGACGCCTTTTAGTCCTCTAAAAAGACTGACTGTTAGTTTCACCATTTGGCCAAAGACAATATTTTGTAACATAACCTGTTTATATCTTCAAATTCCAACAAAATTTTTTCCTAAACAAATGTTTGAAACCTGACCTAAATTTCCTTTGTAACTACTTAATCACTGTTGTTATTTTCAGATTTCATCAGTGTGTCGATAAATTAGACGTTCATTATTTTATTAAATTGTAAACATATTTAATTTCCGAAATCTTTTTGATTTTTCGTATACAGAACGTTTTTCTCTTAACATCAATAGTATTTGATCGTAGACGTAATGTCATAGACTCACAAAACAAATGCAAATGTTGCAAAGTTTTCAACTGCTTTGGATAGTTGTTTCTCCATGTTTTTATTAAACTTCCCCACCATTCCATTTCACTATGAGTTCAGAAGTGTAAAAGCTCACAAATTTTCTGGAATATAATTTACTGAAAATTCCATCCTTGGTCAGAATGAAGTTCTAAAAATATACCAAATCCACTGAACTGCTGTTATGGTAACAAATTATTGATTAAGAATAGAAAAAGTTTTTTCCTATTTCTAGAACTAACTAAATTTTTTTTGTTGTTCCTGTTTATTTACAGGAATGACCCAGGGACCACAATGGTTTTTCTCAGAAACCTCATGGCTATCCTTGTAAAAATAAATATAATGTTATGCTGCTCATTAAAGTAAATTATTTTATAATACAGGTGTATGTCATTTAGCCCAGAGTGCCTTAGTCTATATCAAAAATGTCTGTCCTTTTAGTCTCAGATCACTTTCATCTCTAAAATGAAAGGTAGGTCCTACATCAGAATATTTCATTTAATCGGCTCAAAGTTATTCCGTGATCGATTCTTTATCGATATCAAACTTAATAATTCTCGATACTAGTCCTTCTCGTTATTCTATCTGCAGACTATATTTGCAATCTCATTATATTTTACTAAGGCCTTACCAACAATCCAACAGAGCTCGTAGGAATTTTTTCTACTTCATTTAAAATCTTTGGGACATTCTGAGTTCTGATAGTAACTTGCTTGGTGTCTGCTCTGGTATTTTATTTTGAGCAGAACAAACCTTTCGTTGCTAAACCTCGGAATGTTTTGTTCATTATAGAAGGCAAAACCATTACGACAGATTAATTTCGTTCACAAGATGAACTCATCATGGATATTAGCAACCAATATTTTGTGACAAAGTTTGATTCATACCAGCAACAATTCAACTTCTACTTCTCCCAAAACAAACATACAGATTTATTGCCATTAACTTATCTTTTGATACCTAATTAAGCTGGTGGCAGAATTTCCAAAATTCTTTATGAACTCCTAGATACTTTAACTTCTTTGACCAGAATTTACTCCTTATTGCTGGCTAATTGGAGTAATTCTGATTACTTCTTTCATTTGGTCCTCTCTTTGGATAAAGAGCTCGACCGGTAGGATGCTATATTTTCTGCTTTTGATGGAAAGCGGGAACGAATCTCAACTCGTCTACTCATGTGCTAATGTTGGTGCTAAAATATACAATCTTGAAAATTCTCTCGCATATACAGCCGTAACCTTAATCTCCGTATGATACACTGCGTAGAGAATTTGCGCTCCAGTACTTTTAAAATGCATTCTTAACAGTTCCAATATAGGTTTTTGCAAACTTCTACCAACACCGCAGCATTTTCTCAATCGTTTCAGATATTTGTTTTTATTATTATTATTATTCATGTTTATTTGTAATGGCATAAAGGATGTTGCCTCACTATTTATTATTATGTATATAAAGATTAATGCCTCTGAAAACCTCCAAAATAATATTTTATTAAAGAATCTCTAGCTACATAGGTCACAAAATGGTTATTTAATTATTAATAAATATTACAAAATAACTCTATATATAATCTCTGAGTAAGTACTCTATATGGTATAAAAATCAAACTGGGAATGATGGAAACTGTTGCAACAGATTGTTACAAAATTTCAATTCTCTACTAAATTATGATACGCGATCATCAAAAATACGTAACCGCGTATATACTCGAAGCTATTTAATGTTGGTGAAAACAAGCACTTCAGCTCTACCGAACTCCATTAACATTGAATAAAATTTCAGAAGCTTTATGTGTAATAATTCACGTAAGCGATTTTCCGTACCATTAAAATTGTTTCACCTCGCTTAAAATTGTTTATGAATTTAATATAAAATTTTATTTTTCTCCCCATTATTTACGACCCATTGTATTACGTCAATGTATTACATTTTGTATTAAACAAAGTACATCTTTCAAAAATCACACTATTTTAAAATGAATTATATAAACTCTAACAAAGTCTATAAGAAGATACCTAATAGTGAATTATCTAAGATAATTAGAGAAGAGGAAAATGGTAAAATCATTCTATGGATTATGAATTGGATTAAACATAAAAAAGAAGGAGTACATGAAACCAGAGAAAATATCATTAAGGATGGATATTTTGATAATACAGGATAATAAAAAGACCATCAAAGAAAACTAATGGTAGAAATATTTAAGTCAAAAAAAAAGATAAATAAATATCAATTTCAGGATAAAAATAAACTGAAACTGTAATAGATAAGAAACAGATAGTAATAAGATTATTAATTTTATATATATTTTATTAGGTGAAAAGGAAAAAGTACGAAATTAATACAGCAAATAAAAAGCAAAACGACACAAATTAAAAAGAAAATTAAGAAAAATATAAATTTTTTGAGGATTGAAATAGAACGATCAGTAAAATATTATGGGACACTGAAGAAGGCAAACAAAGAAGACCGGAAAAAAACTTCATGGAATGTTTGGTAGACATTTTGTAGAATAGTAGTAGTAGTAGAATATTTTGTAACTGCGAATTTTTTGTTATTCTTGAGTTTATTAATAGAAACAGAGAGATGATCTGATTCTTTTCGACATTGTTAAAGATGTGTATTTTCTATTGGTTAGATGTCACCATAAGTTTTTAATTTTAACAATTATTTTTTCATCGTACCAGTGAATTAGAAAAATGAAAAATGAATATGTGGTTCGTCAACAGTAAATTAACGTATCACGAACGAATCAGTGCTTGGATATGCAAACGCTGTGGTTAAATGAAAATTTTCCAGTAGTCAGTTGTTGATGTATTAGCGTTTCCGATAATAGTGACGGTTCTACTGCAATTATCTGTCCCGTCTGCTTTAATCTGATAACATTTGACACAAATGATACAGTTGAGGCATTATTGTATTGCTTCCCTAACGGGTTTTACTGACCCACACATTTCAAAAGGATATCAGAGTAACGATTTTTTGTTTCATTATTTAAAATGAATGTTTAGGCAATATCTAGAAATAGGTCATGTATTTTCAAAATTTATTTTTGTTGCAGATTTAGTGGTATATAAGCGCTCTATTGAAGAAAATGACACAAAAGTGTAAGTACCTAATAGAGCAAATAATTAGAATTAACTCTCTGTTAGAGAACTTTAAATTGAATAAGTTCACGTGACAATAACTACCTTACTTGCACTAATCTAATTACCGTTGCGTTGGCGTTTAATTAAAATAATTATCTTCACTTACTTATAACGTTTTTAACGAACTCCAGTTCCTTTTAATTCAATTTCCTGGCAAGAATATTTTACAATGAACAAATAAAATTATTTTCATAAGAAAATGTCATTTAAAGAATTTAAAATTATTTGAAATAAGTAAATTATTCATATAATTCTCAAATATTCCATTCTAAACGCAATTTCTATAAATTTGTTGCTTATAATGAAACGAAAGATCTTACAATGGGTAGGTTGTATTTACATTATTTTTAATTTATTACTATTTTCTGTAAGTGATTATGTATTTTGATTAAAATTTTTGATAAAAAGAATATCTTATGGATGAAAATTGCGGGAAACATTAAGTAATAATTCACTATACTCTTCTAGTTGCTGTTCCAATCGCTGGAAGTTTGCCGAAAGTCTTTAAATGCTAAGTGAGAAACTTCTAAATTCATAAATTTTCCAATATTTTCCTTTTTTACCCTTTAACTATTTAATGATAAGAAAAGAATAATGGTTCGGAGATGGAACTAAAGATTTCAAAATTTATCGTGTCTGAAAATCTTGTCAGTGCAAAGTTTACTATGTCTATATATACAGAGTGATTCACATAAAACTCTTCAGACGAATATTTTGATAATAAGTAATGTTTTTTTATATAAGCTGTAAACGATTTTTAATTTCTGATTGTACTGAAAATGAATGCTTGAAAATGTTTTTTTATATAATTTCAGGTCTAAAATATAAACAATCACCTAACAAATTTTATATGTAAATCGGATTGCAAAAATGTTTCACATGTTATAGCTGATAGCAAAATTAAAATTCTATTTCTAAAGGGTAGCTATATTAATTTTTTCCCATAACATTGAACCTAATGTAGATACATTTAATGTTCAATACTTTCATATACTTAGAGTTAGGCGTAGTATTAATAATACACTTGTTCAATTTTGTACAAACCTTCTTCATTCTGTTTTTTTTAAGCATTTTCCCATTAACGTAGATTTATTAGGGTAATGATAATTTATATAAAATATCAGTTACGAAACCACGAATTAAATGGATTTTCTTTTAATATGAAAACACGAATTTAATTCCCTATTCGTTGAGGGATTTCAAAATATTAACGCGACAAAATTACAGTAACCCTTTAAACCTCTATGGTGTTATCCTTTCATAAAAGACTCAGAGCAGTTGCTGGATGAAAACGATCATATATCCCTTTAAAGGTCGGTCCTAATCCCCTCTTTATTTCCTAAATTAGTCATTAAAGGTACTGCTTTGTATATGTTCAAACTAACAGAAATTTTAATAATAAATAATAATTACAGGCATGGTAAATTTAGAGTTAATAAATAATACAAATCTTGTATCAAGATTCTACAGTATGAAAAAGTGATCGGGGTTAGTTTTCACAAAAAACACAAATCGTTTTTTCTTGGTTACATTTTTTGTTTTTGGATTTGATTACTTTTGTAATGAGACCGACAATTATGTTAATAAAGTCATAATAAAAAAATGGTATACTTGCGTTTCCGTTTTTGCAGTTTTCTAGAATTTCTCTTTACTTTTGCTCTGCTGTCTTTTTCTTCTATTGAAAACAACTCATTATTCTGTAACATTTGTCGTTTTACCTGTTTACCTTTTTCTTTTTTACCTTTTACTAATTTCTGTACTTCTAGTACATATTTGAAAAGAGTGTCTGTTAAAAGTGCAGACTTGCGTTTTCGTCTTTGCAATTTTTCGATTTTTTTTCTATTCAACTTTTGGTAGAGGAAGCAAAATGTTTCTTCCTCTTTTTTAGATGAAGACGCTGCGACAGATTCATTTATCTGTCTCTTTCTTTTATTGAATTTATCCCGTTTTTCTGAAAACATTTGTCGTTTTACTTTTCCACTTTTGTCTTTTGATAAGGGTTACGCTTTTAGTTTATCTTTGACAGGAGTGTCTGTTAAAATGGCAGACGTGTGTATAAATCTCTGCAGCTTTCCGGATTTTTTTTCTCCAACTTCTGATAGAAAAAACAAAATGTTTTCCTCTCTCCTACAGTTGAAGATACTGCATCATGTTCATTTACCTGTTTCTTTTTTTTTTACTGAAGATGATCCATTTTACTAGAAATATTTTTCGTTTTACCTGTTTACTTTTTCCTTTTTTGCATTTTGATAAATGTTGCGCTTTCAATTTATCTTTGACAGGAGTGTCTGTTAAAATAGCAGACGTGCATTTTCGTCTGTGCATTTTTCCGGATTTTCTCTTTCCAACTGTTAGTAAAGAAGGCAAAATAGTTTCCCCTTCTTCTTCAGATGATAATGCTGCATCAAGTTCATTTACCTGCCTATTTTTTGATTGGAGATAACCCATTTTTCTAAAAACATTCGTCGCTTTTCCTGTTTACCTTTTCTTTTTTTGGTTTTTGATAATTGTTGGGCTTCCAGTTTATTTTTGACAGGATTTGCAGTTTTCCGGAACTTCTCTCTCCAACTTTTGGTAAAGGTAAAATGTTTGCTTCTCTTCTTAACATGAAGATACTGCTTCAGATTCATTTATCTGCCTTTTTCTTTTAATGGAAAAAATCTATTTTTACCTGTTATATTCTCTCTGCAACTTTTGATAAAGGATGAACTAGTTCTGGAAAAATCATATACTTTGATGGAATCCGCTCTTTAAACATAATAAGAAAATATTACAACTTACAAGGAATTTTATTTAATACAATGATTCTTGTAATTGGACATATCATACTTTGTGAAGAGAAGTTAAAATGGGAATGGCATGCTCACGTAAAAAGTTTAGCCTCTAGGTGTAATTTTGAAAATGAATTAAACATAATAATGAGCGTTATATACGTTATTCGTATTGACGATGACAAAATTATGGATGGCCTTTTTGAGGAGCATGCAACAAAAGCTACTGTCACTTTAAATTTATTACTAAAGTTTATATGTGGTAAAATAAGTGCCAGCTGATTCAGTGAACTTTCACAATTCCCATGGCAAAAGCCAGTCTGTAACTAGCGGTTACAGTAAATCACGCCAATCTTCAACCGCGGAAGGAAACAGTAGCAATAGAAAATAAAAGGTCATGTAAATATAAATTTTAATGCGTTTTTACAGAAAAGCAAAAAGCAAAAGTCGGCCGAATTGGACTTTTACGTCAGTTGAGTGAAAATTAATTCCAATATGAGGAACCCTATAAAAAAATTATGTGGTTCGTTTTCAAGATTAAACTTTACCCGAGCCTCTAACAACCTGGTAGTATTATTTGAAACCAAAATGGTAAAATAAATCTTCATCCATATGTTAACAAACTTTCAATGATATTATTTATAGGTATATTCTAAATATTGTCAAAATGTTGTGAGGTCACTGTATACCAAAAGTTTTCAATAACATTACTTTTATATTATTTCTTGAATCATAGCAAAATATCGTTAAATAGATTATTCTGATCCTTACATAAAAATGTTTTATTGTAATTAGAGTATACCGAGTGTAAATGAGTTGCGAACCACCACCGGTACTTTTGAATACTCTTACAGATCATTTTTGAAATTGGATTAGTTACATTAGAGGCTGTTTTAATTATTTGACGTAAACATTCAAAATGGTTTCACCAGAAATAAAACATTTAAATGAAATACCCTGTATATTTTTACATATTTGTATTCTACGCGTTCAAATAAATACTAGTCAACTGTCCAATATCAGTCTAGATCCACATTTTTTTAAGAATGAGGAATTAAGAAAATTACTAAGTACATTTTAGTAATTAGAAGAGCTCTTGGGTATACAAGGAGGACCATGTATATTTCTTTTGAAAAACGTGAGTTTCAGCTGAAAAATTAAAATTTCTAAATTTAATAATAATCTTTTCGGAAAGTATATATGGACTACCCGTATGTACGCCACTGAAAAATAATTTAGAACTATGTTTTTATCAATTTAATGCTCTTAACTAAAAAAAGCGTATAGCAAATTTAGCAATTTACATGTTATTGAGTAACACCCTGTATTTTACAAATCCTGGCTTAAATAAAAAAAATGGTACATAGAAATACGGCATAATTTCTCATAAAGAATAAGCATGTGCTCTATGGGACGCGAATTTGGAAACAAGCTGTATATATTTTCGTTCATTTTTTAGTTTTTTGTTATCTTAATACCAAAAGTTACCAACTCTCTTGAAATTTAATAAAGTGGATGTGTATCATTCAATTTCTTTTCCTAGCTGACGTTGATGTTCAATAACTATTTTTATGATTATATTTATTAAATCTCTGTATAGATAACTTAATAATTAAACAATGTAATAACTATATAAAATAACATGTAATCAGTTTAGGGTCTCTAATAGCAATAGTAATAAATCGTTTCGAAATAAAATTGCCTTCTCTCTGGGGTTGCTGGACGTTGTTGTGAGCAGGAAGTAGCTCAAATTATCCCTTTACCCTGATCCTATCGAGGATATCCAATAAAATGACGACCCAATTCAAGAACTAGACATTTAAAAAGGAAACTGTATTGGTACGGCCATAACTATGGTCAACGTGTTCGGCATTCTAGAAATTCTAAAAGCAATTCTTTTTAGTTTTTGTGGTTGAGGGTTAAATATGTTTTATTGACATCTTAATTTTCCTATATTATAAATTGATATATCAGCTTATTATGAGAGATATATTTTTATTACTACAAATAGCGGGGAAATTAATACCATACATACATATATTACAATATTTTGTCAACATTGCAAAACTAATTCCTAAACCACCAATATTTTTCAGGATTTGACATAGAAACAAATTTTTCAATGAATCTGTACCAGGAATTGATTATTTTACAGGACATCTGGTATAGATAACATTACTTCTGTCTTATTATAACTAAATTTTCTACTTATACTAAAAAAAGTAATAAAACTAGCTTAAAATTATCATCCAATCTCGTTAGTTTCTGGCACTAATAAAATATTTTAAAAGTCTAAACAGAATATCTGAACAATTTAACTAAATATAACAAAATTGTAAACAAATTAGAAATACTCAAATAAACAAAGTATGCTATTCACATTCATCAATGCACCGGTTAATATTAATAATTATCAACAAATTCTAAAACTGAGCTATGCAAGTTTATGTTCAGTTAGAATGGAAACAGCTGCTTTATTAGAAAATTCGTAATAAAGGAAGAGGGGCATTAATTTATTGGTTAAAGTTCAAAATTATATTTAGCAGAAGTTGGTTTGTCTCAAAAGAGACACACAGATGTTGTAAAACAAATTTAACGTATAATCAAAATCAAAATCTCTGCTTATAGAAAATCGTTGCAAATTTATGTAGCTTAACTTTGTTTGTTTCAATGAATGATACGTAAATATTCAATATAAATTAATAAATTCAGAAAAGTAATATTCGTATGCAATTAGCGCTGATCCGATACTGATTGAATTGAGAAAAACAATTCTTTTCTTCTCTTTTTTATTCTTCATGCCTTGATTAAAATATCGAATCAGGAAACTGGAACTGAGTTATTAGTCTAGGGGCTGGAAAGTGAGATGAATTATTTTTTAATGTATCGGTATCAGTCATGCTTAAAATAAATTACAGAACTTTAATCAATAATTATTCATTAGAACTTAACAAATGGTTTTGGTAATATATTTTCCAATTTTAATCAGCTTCAAAATGCCACCTTCGAAATGAGTGACTAAAACATTGTTCTTGTTATCAACATGTAATAGCTAAACATTTTTGGTAAAAAAATAATCAGTTTATTTTCCTTTACGAGAAATATTTTTTAAACCAAAGTGAAAATCCGATGTAACTTTGCGCAGATGTATTGCATAGTGTCTCTAGTATGCCTATCGATCGACCTTGTCATTTCTGAGCGCCCAGTGAGCACGTAAACGTGACTACAATAAAAAAGTCTCCCGCAAACTGTAAAATGCGCGCGGTAATTGCTTCATTCTGAGAGATGCAATGCAGGAATGTTGTCATCAAACATTGTCCTTCTGCTGATAAATACTCAGCTGCACACTACAGCTGCAACAAACACGCCACTACAACGTTTTTGTTGGGACCGGACTTTGCTCTCTGTGATTTTCCAGAATAGAAAATTGACTGAAAGCATCGGGGTTTGCCTTTTATGATAAAGGAAAGTTAGAACCTCGCTATGACATATGTGTAGCTAAATGTTGCAAATAGAACATTTTTGATTTTCACTGTTCTTTTAATTTCGCTGCTGATTATACTTTATAGAAATCACCTCGTACAATTGTTTTCTAAAATACAGTACCTTAGTTTTTATAAAACTACTTCACCTGCGTTATTCTAATTAGATAGTATGTATTGAAATATTATTTTTAATTTAAACTAGACAATCATATTTCTAAATACTTTTTTAGAGCCACCTCATTATTGTTTGTTGGTTTCTATAAGAGATTATATTCTTACTTTTTACTACGTTTTCATACAAAAATACTTCAGTTTCATCTCAAATATCTTTCGGATATAACACAACGAACTTATCGCTGAGATATTGTTTGATAGAAATTAATTATGAATTATTATCTAATATTCTTTAAAAAAATGTTATCCTAATTTTTGGACGGAATGCAGAAAGATATTAATATTTGAAGGTAAAAATGAAGCTGTAATTAATAAACGATCGAGGTAGGTCGAACATAAATTTTGTTATAATTAACACACTCACTTTTAACAGTTCGATTTGAATAAAAATCTGAATGGAAAATTCCAATTACAGAAACATGGATTAGCAGAATATAATTATATCATTCCGTGTACTGAAATACTGATACATACATAATCATTTCTTGGAACGAGTACATGGAAATGTCGAAAAGTTTTAATAGAGTGAATAACTCACTCTCCAAGCGTCATGAAGAGTGTTAAATAAAGTACAGCCCCTGATATTTTTGTAACAAAACTTAAAACTAAAAATTAAATAAATTGTTTCAACTCTTACTTTATGGAAACTATTCATAATAAATACATAAAGATAAATAATACTTATCTTGAATTTCCATAGTCTTCCAAACCGTTTTAATATGTATTAAGGTATACCTAGGTTTTGGTATCTGACAATATACCATTTTCCAAGACAAATTGTCCGGATTATAACGCCATCTATCTTGGCCAGACATTAAGAAATTTTAACATACGCTACTGTGAGCTCTTAAGAGCTTATAGTTTAGTACAACCAGATAAGTCAGATTATGCAAAACACCTCAATGACACCAAACACAAACCTACACTTAATAACACAATGGAAACAACAATGTACTTCATATAAGTGACAAGAAAAAAGAACTTGATTTTTTGGAGGAATATGAAACACCTAAAATATCCTCAATACACAGTATTGAATGAACAACTAAATCTGGGAAGTTCAATTATCTTAGATCACCTTTTGAAGTAAATAATACTAACCAAATGTATTTTTAGAAAAAGAAGAATATTGCTTAATACTGATTGGTTGTTAGGTTTATGACATGAAATTTATTTAAATTTTTAAATTTTTAAGAAAGATCTGTCTTATATCTTTCAAACTCCCAATCAGCGTTAAACTAGAATTAGCAGATTTGATTTGTGAACTGAAGCCAATATAAAGAAATTATTTCTCAAAAATTGAAAAACTTCCGATTTCTCTCTGGATTTCAATCGATGCAACTCTAATTCCTGCACGTGTATTAAAATTGCCTTTTAAATTAGGTTATCCCGAGTCCATATCGATTTCATCTATACTTTTCCAAATACACACATCAATAAATATTTATAAGGTGTTTGCAAACATCAGAAGAACATAGGCCGTTGTTGTCTGATGGTAGTAACTGTATCAAGTACATTTGAATATAATTTAATGAGGGGAAATAAAACAAGAATCGAGAAAGAGAGCTGGAAGTTCAAAAAAAAATAGAGGAATGAGTGCGTCACGTAATTAAAGAGTTGAACAGAATCATTTTTTACCTTTTACGCATAACAAATATTTCTTTCTTTCTTGTATCCTTCGTATGTCGTCACAATTATTTTTTTCCCATTTATTCATCTCTGGAGGTATGTCGTATTTCCAGCTCCCTTTTTCTATTTCAATTTTATGAATGACTTACACAATTTCTTCTTTTAAATTTGCTTCATAGTTCTTTATCTAGTTTCTTTCTACCTATTTTATTTTCACAATGTTCCTTAGAGGTTTCTAGTAGATATTTGTTTACTTGTATTACATTTTTTTATCGCTCTTATTTTTTCTCTTTCCTCATACTTTTTATCAATTTTAAGATTTCCTATTATTAAATTCTCTGATGGTGTAGTGTTTTTTGTACTTTTTTTTTAGATTTATTTTCTTATTGTATTTTTCATTAAATTTTTTTTCGTATTAAGACAGTTCTTACAATCGTTTTTCTTTCTTTTGATTATTTTTAATTCATTATTAAACTTGGGCCGCATATCTATACTTTTTTTTGCAGTATTTCAACGAATACTGTCCATGATGTTTTTTCTGTGCTTTTTAATTTAGCGGTTCTAATTTTATTTTAATATATTTTTTTTATATTTCCTAATCTTTTTGCTATTACTAACCTATGATTTTTTTCTAGTTCTGCTTCCTATCTTGTGTGTATATTTTATTTATTTATTTATTTTTTTAAATTCTTTTCGTATTTCATAAAATTGGAAATGTTCAAATAATCCTGAAGCCTAAAAATAATACTCATTTATTTTAATTACATTTCACAAAATATACAATACAATATTCCTTCTCCTCTCCAACAAAAAAAAAATATCATAGATCCCTTTCATTCTTTCAATGTTTAATTCAATTGAAAGGGATTTTATGAAATATTTAAAAACAATCTAGATATTACCCACACAATATTTTTTGAAGCTTCAACTGATTGATATATTCGAAATATAACAGCTATTAAAAGATTAAAGAATTCCCATAGTCGAGATATTAATGGAATAAATAAAGTAATAAAATTTATTAATGAGGATTTAGCTTCAATATTAGAATATATTTTTCCAATTAAAGGGTATGTTTCCAGATTTTTATAAAATTCTTGTAAAAATATCACAAGTTGTGCCCAACCCAAAAAAAAATTCTTCCGAAGATATTAATAATTTACCAGCCATATAAGTCGTACCAATATTTTGAATTTTTTTAAATTTAAAAAGAAAACGTAATGATTATTTTGAAAAGCAGAAAGTATTTACGTAGCACCAATTTAGGAAACTATCGATAATAAGTGCCCCTGTATCAATTCACTTGATTTTACAAAAGCATTTCTATTGAAATATTATGGTTTCAGGGAAATTATTTTGGATTTGTTTACCTCATGTTTAAAAAAGTTGTACTCTCCATTGACGAATACTGGAAATTCATATCGATGAAACTGTCAAGAGCACATAACTCATTTAATTAAAAAACTTAATAAAGTTACCCTTTAAATATGTAAATTAGTGGAGTTAATTAAAATTATTGGAAATAACGGATCAGACTTTGGAATAATTGTATAAAGGTAAATAGAATATTCAAAATATAGATGACGGCATTTCTATTGTAAAAACAAAGCTTATAACGAATGGAAATGATTCTGGATCAAAAAAAGGACAAATAATTAATTTAATATCGAAATCATAATCAAAATTTATATAATTTGTTGAAAATGTTGTCCATTTACGTCCAATTTTTCGACCGACGTTACCAGTCTCTCTGGACAACTACCCAGAATTTGTCAAAACATTTCAAAATTTATTGTAGTCAAACACTAATTTAAAATATTCTTCACGAAAATCAGTCATACATTTTTGAATAGCATTTGCTGAAGATAATTTTCTTAAAAGTTTTAATGTGTTGAAAAAGAAAAACCAATTAAACGATAACCTACATATTTAATGAAATAGAAAATGGGAAAGAAATGTTTGACTTGAAGGTAGCATTTGATACAATATATAGGAACATCATTGGAACAAATAAGGGTAGAATAGAAACTTATAAAAATAATTGTATGCACATACAAAGAAAATACCTGGAAATAGTTCAAAATAGAGATATTAAACCCTCTCTTATTCACAATCATTATGAACAATATACTGAGAGACACCAGACAAAGAACCTCAAAATTGCAAACCACAATCGGATACTACAATGATAATAATATAGTCTTCATAACAGATACATGCACAAAAATGAAACAATTAGCACACATGTGGGTACAAAAAATAGAGAAAATTGGTATGGAAATAAAAGCCAAATGATGACTGTAAATAACCAAAGGAAAGGATTGGACCAAACAATAAACGTAGAATGAAAAGTATTGAAAATTACAAACGCCTATGGATATCTTGGATGGTAAACTAGATTTCGAATTTAGAAACAAGGCTTAAAAAGCAAACCGCCTGTATTATACTACCTCAAATAACACTATAAAAAGTAAAAAAGAAACATATAAAAATATTTCAACTTAAAATATACAACGCAATAGTGGTTCCGGCAATAACTGGAAAAGTATAGCAATGGAAATGAAATGAATATAGCAGGAAAAACAAAAACACAGAAAATGAAATGGAAATATAAGAAAATTGGTAAACCAAAAAGAAGAAAAACGCAAAAATAGAAACTGTACAGTTAAAATTGCTTGGGCATATAACTAGACTGAATGAAAACAGTCATAAAAAAAGTAATAGAATCAAGAAATGTAGGAAAACGAAGAAAGAACTTACCCGAGAAAAATTGGAAGGATAGAGTGAAGAGCAGGATAGAAAGGAAATTGACCCAGGACCGGAAATAATGGAAACACTTTTAAAAGATTTAAAGCTAATGATGCACATAATCGACACCTCAATAGGGTATAGCGGATTGGGGAAGATGAAAAAAACGTTCAGTTTTAATTTCAGGGTTAAAATATAATTCTTTGTAAGTACCAACCAAAACCATTTAAATTTCACAGTCTTATCCAATTATAATTTTTCTCAATGGCTCGATACATCAAGTTCGATGTTTTATTCTATTCTAATAACAACCAAAAACATTTAGTATAATTTGGCCAATAAACTCATTTTCCTATTTATTAATTTATTAACATTTCTAGCGCCTTTGTCGTATTTACTCATTTATTACGTCCCGTATAATGTCCAGATCTATGCAATATTTGCAATTCTTATCAGCTGCTATCCGCATTCTGTAAATCCAAAATGAGTCGTCACCAGAAAAAATTGGATCAGAAAGTAATTCTCTCTAGGAACAACCCTCCCTATTAGGCTTCTGTGAGCAATGAAAGATGGGTCTTATATTTTAACATGCATTTACCCAGCTTGGAAGGATAACGTTATAAATATAAATGTTTAGTCTGTGACCAAGACTTACGGCATACGAGCCAATCTCATTTAACTTATTTTGGAATTCTCTTCTTCCAGTGAGCTGCGCTTACATATTGTAGCAAATATACTAACAGGGAATTTCCCGCATTTCCTTTCTCCCCTCTTCAGATCCATAGACTGAAAACTTCTGTTCTATCTCAATAAGGACTTATGTTAGTCAGATCGAACTCTGAAACCAATACATTTTAAACGTTCAGCTAGTAATTTCTACTGCAGTTGAATCTTAATTATTAAACGAGTAATTGCTCTTGTTGGTTTAACAATACGGTGTACTGAATACATCATGAGTCGAGATACATATCAACATTATCTTTTGATAAATGAACGGTAGTCAGGTTCGCAATTCTGGAATCATAATAATAAGAGGAAACAATAACAAACAGGAGTACAGTGAGCTTTCAACTTTACGCTATGAATAAGTAAACAATCGGGTCATAATAATTTGATGTTTGACATAGTTAAAGATTATCCAAATTCTATGAAGGATAAAACAGAAAATGTTTTGAATAACAAAAATATGGGGGAATAGGTTAGAATAGATTAATGATAGTTAACATTGTAAAAAATCAGAAAGCTGGTTACGCGCAAATGGAGACAATTAATATGTTATCTAAATATATATATATATATAATAATATAAAAAGCATATGACTCGTTAAACGTAAATACGTAATTTTAGAAAATCCCAAAGAAAAAATCTAAGGGGCTTAGATCCGGAGAACGAGCAGACCACTCTATGAAGCGATTACCATAACCGATAATCATTAATATTTCAATACGATCTTTTTCACTTAAATGAACCTTTCTTAAACTTACAATTTATTTCCTTAAATTACAATTTGACAGTTATCTTCTAGATATTATTCGTTTATTTCTTACTATTAATATAAACAATATCAATTTGTTTATTTAAATGGTATTGTAGTATAATGAATAAAAACTTAAAAGTGGTTTAAAAATATACAGAGTGTCCCATTTAAATTAAAAAAGTTGTGGGCATTTCCGGTTAAACCCGAAGTATCTCATTAACAAAAAAATGTATCCATAATCCATATCTCACTTTTCCATTAACGTATCCTATTCTTGAAACATAAACATCTGCGATCATAGTTTAATGGGTTTATATGGGCATGATTTTGTCTGTCAATTTGAATTGGTCAAGAATCTCAGTGCACTGTTATCAGAGCATCACATTCAAATTCTATCATTAACATTCAGCGAAGTAACATATCTCTTTCATTTTATCTAAGATATACAGTGTGTCCATGGATGGGGTCCCCAAGGGGGAAAAAATCTTTATTATTCATTTTACGACCAAAAGTCATTCTTTATAAAAAGTTCTGCTTGTTGAGAAAATGGAGTTGCCTTATAAAAACTTTAGATTAAATGTACAGGGTATTAATAAATTAGGAAAATATGAAAATGCTTCAAGAGGGAAGTACCATTATTTATTATTTTTAACAAAAATTTTATAAAACAAAGTTGTTTATAAACTAGCATAGAGACTAAATACAAATTTTTAAATAAAAATTCCAATATTTTAAAATTATTCTACATAACTACCTCCCACCTCGACACATTTTTCCGCTAACTTAATAAATTTACCGTACACTTTACGAATGATTTGCGGCACATTCAGTTCATGGATTGCTTCTTCTATGCGCTCTTTTAATATTTCTCTATCATGTGGAAGATTATTTGAGTAAACCTTTTGTTTTAATGCACCCCACAAAAAGAAATCTAGTAATGAAAGATCAGGCGACCTAGCTGGATAATTAATTGGGCCGAACCTCCCTATCCACCTTGCGCCAAAATGATCATTTAACCATTGTCTGACCAAGGCTGCGCAATGAGCAGGACAGCCGTCTTGTTGCCAAAACATATTACTACGAACTTCTGGATCTAAAGTATTAAGAAATGGTAAGACAAAATTTTCCAAAATGTTCAAATACACGTGTTGGTTTAAATTTTCCTCTATAAAATATGGACCAATGATCCGATCCAAAAAAGTTCCACACCATACATTAACTTTTTTGTAACGTTGACTTCGTTTGTTTATCACATAATTAGGATTCTCGTAAGCCCAATTACGACTATTTTGTGAAGATACGTGCCCATTTGTGCAAAATGTAGATTCATCGGTAAAAAAAATAAATCTATGAAATCTTCGGTTTTCAAGGAACTTTTCACCTATCCATAAACAAAACTCTAAACGTCTCTCTTCATCTCCAGGTTCAAGTGTATGCCGAATCTTTGGATTAAACGGTATAATTTTGTTTTCCTTAAAAATTACGTGTAATTGACTTTTGCATAAATCCAATGTTTGTGCACGCTTCCTTAAAGATAATTTCGGGTTATCTAAAACTGACCCTATTGCTAATAATGTAGCTGCGTCATTTTCGTCGTATTTTTTCTTTGATTTCTTTACATTCATCACCGATCCAGTTTCATTAAATTTTTTAAATAATTTTCGCAATGCTTTTTTTGACACGGGCGTATTAGGAAATTTTCCATGAAAAACATCTATAGCGTATTGATAAGACACATTTCCAATACCGTAACATTGTATTAAATAAATACGCTCTTCTTTGGTTAACATTTTCAAAAATACTGACAGATGTAAATAAAATGCTGACATAACATGAACGTATACAAAATCGGCTATCAAGATTTTTTTTGTAAAATGCAAATTATTAAATTAAATTAAATCATTTATAACAAATACAAATTATTAGTAATAAAAATAATAAAATGCAACAATAGAACTAAAAAGTCTGTTAAATGAAAATGATCCTAAAAACTAATCAGAACTTTAGTTAATTGTTCTACGGCCATTTTTACATCTTTAAAACTACTAAGTGTACATTTTTGGAACTCCTTTAACTTTTTAATTGTTTCATAATCTAAAAATGATTCAGAAGTCCTAAATTTTACTTACTTTTCCTCTGACTTAAGAATTCTTCAACAAAATAACGGTCTGAAACCTTTTCAAACGAAAATTGAGAAACCACCATTTTTCATTTTTTACGAGATTAAAATCTTCAAAATCTTCTGTGAATTGAAACTAATTTTGGAAAATTCGTAAATAAATTTATGAGGTAAGAACAATAAGAACCTTCTGGATTAGTTTTATGTTATAAAATGTATAGTTCTATTGCATTAGCGGTTCAGAATGCTCGAACATTTGGAACAAAAATCATTATTTATTGTTTTCAATATAATAAAAATTATAAGCAATACGATAGATACTTATGTTTGGGATTTTCAATAATTATGCCTAATCTAAATGTTATTTATATATGATTTTTTTAATAAATGGAGACAAAATCAAAATTCATCAATTAATCAATTTGTACTATTGTAACTTTTTCGGCTTAATCGCCTATTAATTACTTTTTTTTTACGTCTATTTCTCTATTTTATGTCAAACATTTCCTAACAAACTGCCCCAATTATTGAACAACAACACCTTAAAACTACGTGGAATTAACAACGATATAAATATAATATCTATACAGTATAATGTTTATCCTACAATATTTATGTATTAATATTTTTTTCAGGTTTTGATAGTGAACAATAAGTTTTCTTTTCGAATAAAAAATTTGTAATTATTTCGTATTGTATTCCTCACTCCGCCTCTGATAATTACAAAACGTGGCGCTCTTTGCTAGTCGTAGTTTATTTTCTCAAAAGTTGATATGGGTTTTTGGTCAATCACCATGGAAACGAATTACTATAGTATTAAGGATAATGGAGGTTTGAACCGAAAATTTATCTGATATCGGGTCTGTTCTAGAATTAATCGCTCTATTTGTTATAAAGTCTGATTAAAATCCTTTTGACAAATTAACCCTCGTCTATAATGTTTGAAGGAAAAATATGAGAGCTTGCGGTAAGGTAAACCTATTCTAGATTGCCGTTTTTACTGAGATTTATCACAATTACTTTAATCCCTGAAAGGTAAAGTAAAAAAGTATTACTCTGGGGAGAAAGTAACAAAACTATGGTGGTTTCTTCAGCGGTAGGGAGTAATTAAATTAGATTAGATTACTAGAATTCATTGTTATAAAAGACCTTAAAAATACAATAAAACGACAAACTTACTTTTTACTTATTATATTTTTTAGTCTTGTAATTCTCTGTGAAGACGCAGATTTTCACTATGTTTAAAAGTTAAAACATTTTGAAAAATATGCTCTGGTCAGTATAATGTTTAAAATTTTATGAGCATTAGTTACCTATATTTTTATACATGAGGAAAATTTCCACTCAAATTAATTATCTGCTTGACCTCTCGAAACTACTGTCCTTTATGAAAATGTTAGCTTCCAATAAATATTGTCGATTTTTATTGGGTCAATTTGATCTTAATCAAATTACACGGTTACGTTGTTTTGTATATTTTTATAAATCATCCTGTACTTTAAGGGAATTATTAACATCCTTTTAGTATCCTTTCAGAAATCTGAACTAATGTTATAAAGAGAAGTGTTAAAAGAAATTTATTACCATTGTTAACTACCACTCCATTAAAACTATAAAACTATTTTCATTACACATATGTGCATAATTAAAGAGTTATACTGGTACTAGTAGTTTATAGTCGGATTAAACCAGAAAACCAGTTTATTTCTAAAAACACCTTTTAGACATATAATTTAATTATTTTTACATATGTGATTAATATGATTATATTATTTAATAAAAAGATATACTTGTACCATAAAGTACCTGTAAACTCATAGTTCGCAGGTTTTCTCGGGTTAATTCAACTTTTAATACGCTTCATAACTTTTATGACCACACAGTGTACAAACGAAAAAAAATTACATTCGGAAAAAATTTACACATAAGCATGGTTGTCAATTGCAATTAGGTCCTAAGTACTTACAATTAAACTACCCAATACAAAGAACCAATAATATTAATTACTCTGTGAATCACGTTCAATGCAATGTTATAAAAAACTAGTAAACAAGTATAAAACTAATAATTTCAGAAATATACAGGGTGTGTCATGACGATGAGCGGCGATTTTCAATTGGTACTTCGTGTTTTAAAATAACCTACCTAAAATTTCATTTCAAAATAGTTACGTTTAATATTGACCGGTGAAAATCAACACTTTCTGAAATATGAGAAAAATTGTCATGAGTAGTTTAATTGCTTTTTCTTAATATACAAATGTTTTGAATTCGAACGCAAAAACAATTTTTTTAACTGATTCTAATACTCATATTTTATTCACTAGAAACCGTTCTTGAATAAATTTCTTTTAGCACATTTTTCTTTTCAAGTTAGGCATTTAAAGTGTTTATGTTTGAGACGGCCGTAATGTGACACGTTGAATGGAAGTCCTCTGAAATAACTGAGAGATACGACAGAAATTTAATAAATAATAAAAAAGTAAGGCAGTAAAAATTCTTTAATAATTAAAATTGATTGTTATTTTTTGCTAGTTTTTTAATTAAGAGATTCTTTTTTAATTCGTAGGGATTAAAGGTGCCGCTTAGTAAATTAGTAATTTAGAATAACCGTTCAAAAATGTCATCATAATCTACCGTTAAATTCTTTTAGATTATGGATATTGATTTTTATCAAGCTTTTCAACCAAAATTAAATTAGTTTCACTTATACAGAGTGTTCCGTAGCTACAGGCCAACCTAAACATACAGTTTCTTTAAATATAATGGTAAATTTTTTATTACTAATTTGCTATTTGCTGTTGGATTTTACAAACTATTTGGACACCCTGTATATTCCATTTCGTTTATTTCTTTTTATATATTATATTTCTTAACTATTTGCACATGTTGAGACTTACCATCATAAGCTTTTTTTATTTTTTTTTATATATCTAAAACTATGGTTTCTTTTGTATGGTATATAATTTTCATTAAATATTAATAAATTCCATGTTTTTCCACTTTTCATGAAGCTATTACTTGTACTGTATACTACTCAAAATGTGAAAATACGTAAAAAAAATTATTTGTGGATTAATTCATTGAAATTTTAATGGAAGGATAAATTATCTTGAAAACACCCGGAAGGAAATAATCCCATACTCGCGTAAAGAACTAACTTTCCCTGTGAATACGTGTTGTAAATCAATGGGCAACTTTAGTTTTATCCACCAAAAACGCTCATTTGAATGAAAACCATTATCAGCGTTATTCCGTTCACGTAAACTGTACCTCTACTAAATTTATGGTTAAGTACAAAATTTAGGAAAATCTCACAAACGACCGGAAGAACAGGTATAAATAGCAGTTTGTATGCTGAAATTCGTCAGCAGATGCGAAATTTCTGGAACAAATACATGCATTCGGATCGAAACTAACTCTCGCCGGTCTTGCTCTAAGTACGTATGGTATAAGAACTAATGAATTCAGGAATTAGAAGATGGGAAGCGAATAATGTTATTGTTATGCAAATTGTTTCGTAAACGGATTTATATATTTTACTTTTGTAATTAACAACCCTTCATCAAATGAATGAATTTCTGAAAAAGGTGTTTTATTTTTAAATAAATAATCAAAAACTTTGGTTGGAATATCAACCTGTTTGTACTTAGTTACACGCCTCCTTCTCCATTAGCGATTATATGTTTCCAGTTTTTCCTGTTTCTAGCCTCACTTCTGTGCAATTTGATAGTTTTTGTTGTAGAATTTACTCAACAATACTGCCCGAAGTTCGTTTACCTCGTCTTCTTATCTCTACCTTCGGTTCTTATTTCCCAAGCCATTCTGACTATTCTATCATCCTTCATTAATTATATGTGATTGAATTATCTCAATTTTTATATATTTATCCTTCTAACATTGCATTCAGTTTCAATTTACGTCTAATTATCAAAAATGTTTCGTAAACTTTCGTTTTAGTTTTCTTCCTAAGTTCTCCTGAATATCAATAAGAAAA
The DNA here is from genome assembly GCA_951812935.1 of Hermaeophaga mercurialis. Lineage (NCBI taxonomy): Eukaryota > Metazoa > Arthropoda > Insecta > Coleoptera > Chrysomelidae > Hermaeophaga > Hermaeophaga mercurialis. Next base: position 46,235,849 of record OX638358.1, read on the forward strand.
CTTTTATTGGGTTTGTAATTCTTATATTTATCTCTTTATTTAATATTACGTGAGTGAAAGTTTTGGGGCAAGATCGCGATCGGATAATAAATAAACATTTTTATTAGATTCATTAAAATTAATAAACATTGGGATCTTCTTAGTTGGGAAAATAAAAATAAATTAAAGTCAAGTTTAGGTTCTCGGATGATCGAGGGTTGATAGTGCCTACCCCTGCGATTCAATGTATTGGTTTTTTAAAGAGGCCCTAATATTTTGTAAGAGATGTTTCTATTTATAGATAAATAAATTATTGTTGTTTCACTCAATCTCTTTCATTTCCATTAATCAAGTTACGTAGTGGGTTAAACTCCAATGAAAATAGTATTTAGATACTTTCATATATTTATTGAACGAAAACAGCCCAATAGTAACAATATGTTCACTTTTAGTTTTGTAATTGTTTGTTTCCACAAACGTCTCATTTCTATTGCGTTTATTGTTTTACCGTTAATGTTAATACCTCACAATTATAGATTATCGTTGGTTTTACTTGCTTTTTATAATTTGTGTCTTGATACTATTTCATATTTCCTTTTGTCTAAAAATGTTTTCTTTAATACATTAAATGTTTTTCTTGTTTTTCCTTTCTTTCATTTCCATAAAGACTGTTTCTCTTACACTTCCTCCAATATTTGAATATTCTAATATCTGGTCTGCTGTTCCTGGTTTGTACAACTACTTATTCCATATATCTCCCTCAGTGGTTATTATATTATTCTTCCATTTCTTTGAATCAATTTTATAATTAGTTTTAGATTCATTTTGGATATACTCATTTCATCTTTTGTTATTTTTGTTTAGTTGTTCTTAATATTTTTGTCTGGAATCTATTTTTTTCAATTTTTAAGATTCTTTGTTTGTGTAGCCCATTTATTTTTTATTGTTTTATCATTGTCTGTCTTTTTAGGTTCTTCTGTTTTCCATATGGGTTGTACTTACTATTATTATTATTGTGTTTTTTACAATTAATTTCTTTTTATTATAGGTTATAGGTCTCAAAAAATGTTTATCTCCAACTTTTTATCCTCTTAGTTTGACTCGTATACATCAAACACCTAATACTAATTGGACAAAGATTAAAATTCAAGAGCGTCTGACGAACCAGAATAAATTTTAAAGTTCAACTTATAAATCTTGTTATTTATACATAACTTTTTTTACAAATAACAGGTTTCCCTGGTATTTTGACTAGAAGCAACTGTTAAATTTGTAGCAAAAACTTACAAATTTAACATACAAACAGATACGAGTACCTTATATTAAACAATATTCTCTTCACTAATCCAAGTTTTTTACTTTACATCCGGTACCATCCTCCATTAAATATATTTTTTTTCAAAAATTCATTAAACAAACATTCAATTCGTAAGCAAATCCGCGGGTGGACATCCTTCAATTGTCCAGAATTTGTTACATTACAAATAAAAAAGGTATAAGTTTTCTGATTGGCTAAGAATTAGTCATGTCACCAATCAACAAGCAACTAAAGTGAGAAATCTAAAAGTCTCAAAGAGTTTAAACAAAATACTCTCTAATAAAGACTCGCGCCAATAACTTCGTTTTACCAAATTTATTTACATAATACTAAATTTATTAATATAAAACATTCAAGCTCAAAACGGGCGTTTTTCTCAAGCAACAGCTAATTCTAATTATTTTTTTACATAAAATAATTGTTCTGTATGTTGTGTAATGAATCTATTTTCTTTTCCAGGCAATAAATCTGTAAAAATTAAAGGTTCTTGCGATTCTTGCTTATTTTTCGGTAGAAATTATAACCTAAAATTAAAGAGGTCAATTTTTGGCATTGAACTTGTTCATATTATCTAATGAATTCAAATGATGTAGGATTGAACATTACAGTTATTTTTCTTTCCAGGTCTCAGTGATGGAGTTTCCACGTGAGAAAATATATGGAAAGGCATACAAAAAATATCAACCGAATAATCAAATAGCAATGTTGAACAAAACAACAATCAAAAATTAATAAACCAATGTACTCCACAATGGCAGACGACCATATCATCAATCAAACAAAATTTTGGTCTACTGGACCGTCATCAGTAGACATCAATATCTCATTAAATATTATGAACATAACTCTAGAAATGCCAATAACTTATGCACTTCCACTCTACGGATATGTCATGCCTTTTATGTTAATCATAACCATGGTTGCCAATACGCTGATCGTTGTAGTACTCAGTAAGAGGCACATGCGTTCTCCTACGAATGTGGTTTTAATGGCAATGGCACTTTGCGATATGTTTACTCTGTTAGTTCCTGCTCCTTGGTTAATATACATGTACACCTTCGGCAACCATTACAAGCCCTTGTGGCCTGCCAGTCTTTGTTATGCTTGGAATTTAATGCATGAGGTAAGTCCAACTATTTTATATATTTCAATGATATATAATTCTTTAATTCTCTCTTTTCAAATTATTATATTAAGTATAACTAGATGAATCGTAAGATTTGCGCTACCTTAGGTCATTTATTCATATAAACTTGCGGTAATATTACACTCCCTTTTTGGTAACAGTCTATGTTGAGGCTCAAACTTAATGCAGGAATTGTGTATTTAGTTTGATGTTTATGTTGGTAATGCATTCGTAACGACATAATTTATAGGATAAATGGAATTAGGGGAAGATGTGCTGTGCGGCATATAATTAAATTGTGGTTTTAGGAGGGATCCGAAGAGATAAGGTTGGACTAAAAGGATGGAATTACCAATAAAACTTCGTTAATAGTCTAACACTTCTTTGGAGTATTTTGCTACAAATTGTAATCAAACAGCATTGCAATGATTATTACGAGGGACAGTCGGATAAATTCGGGAATATGGCAACCCTGCTTGTGTGAATTAGCAGCGATAAAAATATTAGTCTGTCAGTTTTTTCCGATTGGTAAAATCTTTGTCCGTTTGTTCACATTGTGTGATTATAAAGTCTTCGCAAACTTATTATTAAATATTGAATTAAAAATAGAATTAACGTAAAAAAATGTGCTTGATATGATTTATTATGATTTTCGTTCTAATTTAATACAAACAAAATGTATGGAAGGTTTAATTTTTGCATTTGGTCGTAAGACTTGGACAAAAAGTACAATATACCACTGTTACAATATTGATACATACCATTTATCTATGAGAAAACCTCGATGGAGATACCACTTAATCTATCCATAGCTCAAAAACGAGAACGTATCAATTTGATGCTAATTAAATTCAACAACGAAACCATCTATGATATTATTAGTGGTGACGAACCAGAAACAAAAGAAAAATTGACAGTTTCAAAATAAATTTTTTCCAACAAAAGTTATGCGGTCAAGAAGCACTTCGAAGAAAATTGCATGTTTCGTAGCCAAAGCTGGTCACGGGGCTACAATTTCTTTAGAAGATCGTCGAACACTAAAGCTAGAGTGGTATACAATAATTATTGCAATCATTTTGAATGATCATAATGCAAAATCTCATATGGCACGCGTAACAGTTGAATGTTGGAAGAGAACAAACGTTTCATAGTCCTGATTTAGTACAAGTGAGATTTTAATTTTAGCTACAATTAAAAATAAAATGGGTGGTCAACGTTTTTCCTGCCTTGAAGAATCGGCGCATATATTTTGAGGATATCAACTTCTGAATAAAATGAGTGTTTAATAATTCGTTGCAACGTGTGATAAAGTGCGTAGATTGTAAAGGAGAATACTTCCAAAAAACAATAAAACTTTTTTCATTGCTATTCCGGAATTAATCCGACTGGTCCTCGTATTTCTAGCTGTAACGGTTTCTTATTTTCTAATGATATTTCATTCAGTCGATCAGGCTCTATCCATAAATCTTGAAAAAAGCCTTCCATCAGAAGCCCATTGATTACTTAAGAAATTAAATACCGGTAAAATGTCCACCGGACGCTTATGTAGGTAATTTCGTTCAGTTTTATAAAAACCTGTAGGGTAGTAAATCTCTTGGCTTACCATTTATCAGACATATCAATAAAAAGGCGACAAGGAAAATGAGTGAGTTTCATTTTATTGCTGGGATATAAATAATATCTACCAATCTGAGTGATATATTGCAAATATATAGCGTGTTTTGCAACAGTATAAAAATTCTAGATTTATCTAGGTAGGTACTGCTTAAACATAAAGAAGGCGTTTCTAACATTTACAATGATACCACATTATAAAAAACTCATTCATAAGGGTAGTGACTGATCATATCTCCAGAATCGTGTGAAAAACAACTGTAAGGAAAAAGTTATGGCATAACTAGCCAATCCAAAATGCATGTTAATTAAGTTTGAAACTACATTGTGCAATCGTTTACAAAATACAGGGTGATCAACGGATACTCCGAAGTGTGATATCTCCATTATCTTGAGAAATAGAAAAGAACGTTTTGAATAAAAGTTATAGATAGAGTCAAGATTCATATTTTAAAATTATTTCGTCAAAATTTGAAATCCCATCTGATTTTTAATCACTGCTATGTCTTTTGAGTTATCTTTTACACGGATATTTTACAAACTATTGAAATTAGGACCTACAAACCAAATTGAGGGAGAATATATAAATTTTTAACCAGACTAATAAAAAAATATTTTTGCTCACAAAATTACTTTTTATACTCAAAATTATAAGTTCTAAAATTCACTTATCTTTCAAGCGATCACTATCAGCAATTAGCTGTAAAATTTTGGGATTTTTTGCCAAAATTAAAAAACAAAAATTGTCAGGTTTCGTCTAAGACAATCATAGCTAAAATGATTCTAAATGATTTATGCTAGCTTCCTTCCCCTTAAAGCTTTACAACCATCTTCCAATCACCTTGTATTATTTTCTTCTTCTTCAAAAGAGTCAAAACGATTTTCGGAAACAACTAATACTGTGCCAACTTTGTAGGAAGTAAAGTCTCATTTTAGAATAACCATTAGTGTTAACGTATTTTGAGAGATTTTGTTAGTTGTACCACTTTTACATAAAAAGGGCGATGTTTTCTCTTTGTAAACATTTTTTTTGTAATTATTGGCTCACCTGGTAAATAACTCATTGTTCAAAGTTCTATTAAAACAAAAATCCAGCTGTAACTTATAACATTTCACTAATAATGAAATATAATATAAATAACCTTGCCCAAAACAGAGATTTAAACTATAATTAATAAGAGTACAATATTTAGTTACTGAAAATATTTCTAATTATTTACCACCCAAAAATCAAGTTTTTTTTACTGAAATTTTATGCCACACCTATTAAAATATATCTAAAAATCAATAAGAAGAGTAAAATTTTTGATGTTAAAATTAGAGACGTTAATTCCACTATAAAAAGTAATAGCAATTTATTGGTTTTATCTAGCAAGTATATTTTAAATCATTTGATACGAGGATCGTTTGATAAATTTCTAAGAGATGGAATAGCAATCTATTTGGTCACATGACGCCTTGAAAGTTCTCTTCAAACCCCCCAAGACCAAATTTTAGTCGAAAGTGGCGTATAGTTCAAGTTTGGCAGTCGATGAAAGCGAGTGGTGTAGCAATGCCACGAAAAAGAAACAAAAATGAATTCCGTGCAGTGACACTTTTATTTAAATAAATGGGCAGCAACGCTGATGAAAACCGAGTTAGACGAAGTTCATGGGGACTCTGTTCCTACGTTGAATTTATTTATGGATAAACGAATTTAAACGTGGCCGAACCAGTACTGAAGACAAGAAGCGCTTCGGGCCCCCAGTTGAGATCATTACGCCAGATATGGTGTCAAAAATCCATGGTATGATTATGGAAGATCGCCAACTGAAGGTGCATGAGAGTACTGAGGCCGTAGGCATCTCGGCGGAACGGATGCATAACATCCTGCATGAAAATTTGCATACAAAAAAGCTGTTCTCGATCGAATCAGCAGTCAAAGAAGTAGGTTATTCCTGGTAAAAGTGTGCCAAAGGCGAAGACTGTTCTATCGACTGGAAAGGTGATGAAGGGATTATCCTAATTGACTACTTGTAAAAGAGTAAGAGAATAAGAGGAGAGTACTATGTAGCATTATTTGTCCGTTTGAAAGAAGAGCTGAAAAATGAATGGCCAAGATTGACACGCCACAAAGTGTGTTTCTACCAAGACAACGCCCCTCTCCACAAGTCGGCTGTCGTAATGGCAAAATTTCACGAACTGCACTTCGAACTGCTTTCTCATCCACCCTATTCTCTGGATTTGGTCCCGTGCGACTTCTTCCTGTTCCCAAATTTGAAAATTTGACTCGGTGGGAAGAAATTCTCGTCGAATGGGGTAGTCATTGTCGTGGTTGTTAATGAATATTTTGAAGGCTTTGAGAGATAGAGATTATGTTGAAAAATAAAGGCGATTTTCCAAAAAAAATTGTTTTATTTGTTTTTTACCGGATCAAACGACCCGAGCATACTGCAAATGATCTATTTTAAGGCACAAAAAACTATCGAATTTGGAAAATTCTGTCCAAAGAGTAAAGTAAGGTTAAAATTTGCCCAAGGATTAATATATATATAAATATAAAAAGAAAGTTAACATCAGATTTTACTTGAAACTTACCTGTACCAAACTATATATTTTTTTATGTATCTCATACACCTACAGCTAATATTTTCTCAAAAAGACAACGATTTTGCAATAAAGATCTAATGGAAAGGTCCTTAGTTCCATCTGGAACAAGCGTCGTTTCAATAAACCTTCCCACATAGAATCCAGAACCGGGTTAATACAAATTATTGGGAAACCGCCAAGTAAAAGCCGTTCGCCAAAAAGACAACGACCCGTCTCTTAAGATCGTAAAAGAGATTTTAGCAATAAATATCTACGGGAAGATTGTTGGATCCATCTGGAGCACAGCTATTTCACGCAAAATAGCCATTGCAAAAGAACAGGTTGCCAAGGGAGTCGAAACTTTCAGAATTAAAAAAGAAGTTTCCTCAAAATGATAACGGTCTCTCTAGCTGTAAAAGAGTTTTTAGAACAACGACCTAATTTAGGAATTTTCTCACAAAAGCCAATGTTGCTTCCAAATGGTTTTTAGAGGCCAGGTCAGGACATCAAAAGTAAACAACGTCCAATATATTTTATTCTTTAGATTTAGATCGCTGCGATCAAAAACGAAATAATATAAAAACCTGACGATGTGCTGAATTTATACGATTACCGCTTGTTTTTAAAATTTATTATTAACATCGGCCTTCCTGGAGACAGCTCTGAATGTAACTCTGTGATCTTTGCTGATCTCCAATTTACAAATTAAATCAGTTCCGAATATTTTTTACGGCATAAGTTGTAAAAAATTTTATTTCTTTTTACATGGAGAGTTTTTACTGGGAGTAACTTCATAATGCGTTCTTAAAATTAGCAAAATGAGAGCTTTATTGCGTGAACGAAATTCTTAACAGAGGCAATAATTCTATCCAGAATTTTATGATATATATGTTTGATAGGTCAAATAATAATAGTCATAAAGTTTTTATACCATGAATTTTATTAATATTGCTCTAAAAATGAAACTAATGTTATTTTCCTATCAGATGGATTTTTTTGTTTTTATACTGCCTGTACTTACATGATGCATTTTCATGCTTTGTATGTTGTAAATAAACAACTAATATGTACTAAAATATATTTCGAAAGAGAGAATAGTGAACCATTTTAATTTAGATTCTAATTTATGAGACAAAACACGACACTATCACTCTTACTTAATTAAATTTGAATAAAAGACCAAATATTAATAATAATAATAATAATAATAATAATAATAATATTGGTTTAGTTTCTTTTAAAAAATTTTTGGGACACATAGTTATTTTGCTTATGAAATAATTTATTACTATACAACTAATATACCCAACAAAATTTAGGTATATATGGTAGCCTTTTCTAAAATTATTTTATTGAAATTTTTATTCTTCTACTTTTATTTTCTTATTTGTTCCAGAACCCTACCAAGCTATTTTACTTCTTAAATTTTTTATAAAATTATATTTTTAACTATTTACAAGTGTATCTCTAGCGTTTTTATTACTCATAAATATTTTTGTATTATTACGATTAAATTGTATTGTAGTTATTATTTTTTAATGTTTCTCTCACCCGTTCGATAAATTCCTTGTGCTCTTGTATTTCGTCCTCTATGACTACTGTTGGTATTTTTGCATGTTTTCTTCCTTCCTCTACATTGTTATCGTTAATTTTCTTTCCCTCCTCCATTCCTACTATGGTGTTAGCTTTCTCTTCGTATTTTTCCAATGTACGGAATCGATTTGTTGCTTTTACCTCTGCTTCCTTTTCTGTATCTTTTGGCTTTTTGGCTCTCTTACTAGTACTGGGTTTTTTCGATTCTTCTTCGCTTCCTTCCGTTTTTACATCCATCATTTCATCTACAATTTCATCTATCTCATCGCTTTATAGCTTAACATTTAGTTATTCTCTATTATTTCTCCTTTTAATACAATCTCTAATATCTTTAGAACCCTTTACTAATTTTCTTCTGATTTTACTCGGTGGTCTTTCCTCATTTCCGCTGCTATTTTTATTCACCTGTCTGTCTTTCTATGTTTATATTCCTTCTCCTTTGGCATTTTTAGTCACTTTTCCTAAAAAGTAGTTTGCACCGCCTAAAATTGGGTTGTTATCCCCAAAACTTGGGATTTTCCAATAGAGCAAAAAACTAGTAAAATCTAGAAGTTAGTTAACAAAACGCAGAATTCAAGTGCCAATTATTCTGAATTAACAACTTAAAATTTGCCCTTCCGTGGGTTGTAACTCAGTCCAATTTTATCTAAACTAATTAGAACGTTTCTGGGCTATTTTATTCAAAAATTACTCTTATCTCAACATTTGGCTGTCTATTGAACGGCTTGACACCCCTCACTGGGTTGTAGAACATTATAAACCTGACAAAAATAACGCTATTAAATTATTTGAGATATCTAATTTACTTAATCGCTCGCTTAATTATACAAACATAGTTTCTTGTTTAAATTAAACTAGTGACAATTTATTCCCTAACTGACCATTTGCAATAGTAGTTTCTGTGACTAATTTATGGTTTGAAATCCATTGGTTCTTTTCATTATTCTAAATGAATTTTCGAAAATAATTTATAATAAACTTCAACTTTGGCAATTATTTGTTACGACCCCTTTGCAGACAATAGTTTTCTTCTGAAACGTATGACATCCAATATCTTTGTTTTTCTAAATATTCGAAAGATACATCCGTTAAAAACTATAAATTTGTCAGTCAGTCGTAATCACCCCCAATGCCACAGTCACAGTCACATTCACTCCAATTCCAGAACGCAAGACTCGCTAACAAGTCACTGAGTGATGTACACACTCACTCTCCGCTCAAAAATATTCTTTCAAGTCGTTTCACATAATTTAAAATATAAATTGTCAATTCAAGTTTAATGACTCTTCAGATCACATATTTAAATTTAAGTATATTTCTTACCAGCTCTTAAGATATTTTTATGAATAATCAATACTTCTTATCTCACATGACGCCGCCTATGTTTTATTGATTTTAAAAACGTCTGAAATGGGATCTTTTTAACGGAAAAAAGTAGTTTCGCGTGTTAAATAAAAAAAAAATCTTAAAAAGGTTCTTAAATCCTATAAAATTGGGGAATTGAATACGTCTAAATAAGCCAATAATTTTAAAAAAAAAGACCCTTTGTAATCTGATCTAAACCTTCAAAGCAAGGCCCTTTTTCAAATGGAATTACCAGTTAGTATTAAACAGGATTAAAGAAAACTGTTAAAAGGACCAGTACAGCACGTTTGATCGAAACGGAAAAATGATTATCGCATTTTTTAAATTAAAGGATAACAGTTCATCGGTAAGCCCAGAAATAAGTTTATAATCTTTTCCTAAACTTTTGAAACAGAATGGATAATGGAGAAACTTGTTCGACAAAACATCAAAATTAATTAATTTAAAGGTTTCAACTTGACTGTCATGAAAACTCTGCAAAAAAGTAACGAGTGTTAAAAAGATAAGCCTCTGAGTCTTCTTGATGCGAAAAAATGTTTTCAAGTAAAAGATAAAATAACAATTTAATAATAAACATAAATATAAATGACATTTTACGAAAAGAATGTTTAACTTCTTTACTTCTTTCTTTATTAAATTTTACGCAGACGTTGTAGCAATTCCTTATTTTAGGAAGTTGGACGTAAATTGAATTTACTAGAAAAATAGCGAGCAAATGTGAAACTACAACTGTTTGTTTCCTGAATATTTCGTTTTTGTACAAAAATCTAGAAATCAATATTGTAACTATTATAACAGAGCTGTATCTGTAAAGGTCCTTTTTTTCTAAGAAGTCAGTAGTTGTCCTAAAAAGAAATATAACAAGGACATTTTACTTGATTTAAAAGTATTAAACACACGTTAGAATCTTATTGGTACGTACAAATTGGCCCCTTAAAATGGCGAAGAAACTATTAGTTTACTGTTATAATTTGTATAAAATATAGGCATTTCTGAAAGACGAGACGACGGAGGCAGAGGTTTTTTGGGATTTTCCTCTACACAGAACTTGATGCCCAGGATTATATATCCATAAATCCTTCAAAGCAGAACGTATTGTAACAGTTGTAAAAACCCGAAAGTTCATTAATAATCCGCAAAACAATAAGAGAAGTAATATTCAAAACCGCCTTCAAAGGTTTCCCAAAAAAATACTAACGTCGTTTATCAACAAAAATCTGGCATTTGGCAAGCAAATAATTAGAACAAAAGTAAAGATCGAAGAAAAGAACGTTTTTAAATACACTTAATTTTGATATAATTCATATAAACTCTTAAATAATTATTATTCTATTTTATTATTGCTAATTTTAGTGTTTTAGTGGTGTTTTCGTTATTTTGTACAAAAATCGTAATCTACTACGTCGTTTTGAAATGTTGTTATTGTAGTTATTGATGAAAAATCACAACAAAAAAAATGATTAAATTAATTGTTTCAACTCTTACTTGTACAACATCTTCTACAATATCTTTTAAAGTTGGAAATAATGTAGGTTCATTTTTGTTAAATGTAAAATCTAAAATTAATAAATTTTCAAAATCAGGTATTTACAATCTAAATTGTCCAGATTGTAACGCCATCTATTTGGGACAGACCCTTAGAAATTTTAACATAAGGTACTGTGAACACTTATGAGCTTATACTTTTTAAACAACCAGATAAGTCACATTACGCAAAACACCTCATTGACACCAAACACAAATATACACTTAATAACACAATGAAAACAACAGTGGAAGTACATCATATAAGTGACAAAAAAGAAGAACTTGGTTTTTTTGAAGGAATATGAAATAAAGAAACACCTAAAATATTCTCAATATAAAGTATTGAATGAACAACTAAACTTCAATTCAATTCAATTTTCTGAGATCACCTTTTGAAGTAAATAATTCTAACCAAATATATTTTTAGAAAAAGAAAAATATTGCTTAATACTGATTGGTTGTCAAGTTTATGACATGAAATTTATTAGTTTTTAAAAAAGATCTGTCTTGGAAAATGGTATTGTCAGATACCGAAAACTAGGTAGACTTGAGAATACACATTAAAACGCTGGAAGACTGCGGAAATTCAAGATAAGTATTATTTATCTTTCCATATTTAAAAAATGATAATGTATGTGATAAGTGATAAAACATGACTAAATAAATAAAAGTGAAGTAGATAAGTGTGCGTTCTGGTTTTCGTTTTTCGTTTTTAATGACAAAAACCAGTAACGTTGCCAATACTGTTACCAAACTGTAATTTAGTTAATTTAGTCGTTGTGTTAGGTGTTGCCGATACTTTAAATCTTTTAATCTCTTAAAAGTTCATTTGAATTTTAAACAATTATTGTTCTTTTAGTTAGTATAGCTTGATCGGTATTTTCTAAATTAGTCAAGTAATAATTTCGAATATGATTATTAACAAACTCGGCGAGGTTTAGTAATAAGTTAATTAATTAATTTTTCATTGTTAATTTACTTATTGCTTTTTTCCTATTTTATTGCGTTTAAGTGTAGTGAAATATAACTTTGTACACGATTACATTTGTTTAAATAACACAATTAATGACTTTAATACATTTTTGAAAATACGAAATATTTGCTTTCTGAAATAATTAAAATATTTTCCGAATATTTTCTTGGGTAGGATTTTATTAAAAATCAAATAAAATAAACACTTTGTTACAATTTTCTAAATGTAAAATTGACTGATAAGAAAATAAAAAGGAAATGTATTTATGAATATTGTTTTTACAAGATGATTCACTATTACTAACGGAGATTCGTTTTACTATCTGTTCTATACAATCTAGTTTACATATCTTTACCTTTTCAATAATCACACAATATTTATTATATTTTTTCAAATTTTCAGGCCTTACTTGTTAAATGCCCAAACATTACCCAGATTATAAATTGTGTTTTTCCGAGCAACCACCCCGTTAACTTGCGCCGATAATATCGACTCAATTAGAGTGATAGGGAGGAAAGCCTAACACATCAATTTCATGCGGTTTTGAAATCTGGTGAACTGCATACCGTGTAGGTGGCTTATTTAATTGAACCATTCGTAGTAATTACGCTTCAATAGATATTGAGAAGCAATAAAGTTCTTGCCTCTTAACCACTCAATGATTTGCGGTTTATTCCATCGTGAATTAGAATTGTCTTCTATTTTACATAGGTGAATTAATAACTAGCATTGTCCATTAACATTACCAAATCTTTTAGAATAAATATTGTGTCGAAATATGCTTCAAATATTTCATATCATCATTCTTTAAATGAAAATATGAAGTTGCCGAGATTCAATGTATACCACAAGCATAATAATAATAATAATAATAATAATAATAATAATAATAATAATAATAATAATACTAATAATGACTAATCGGATGAGCTCTTTCATCGCTCCTCTTCATTTTCTCTTGCTTCTCTCTTAATGGTTGTTTTGTCTCTTTGCGTCTTTCTCCATTTTCTTCCATATTTTCCTATTTTTCATTGTATCTCTCCAACTATTTATTTCCATGATTCTTATATCCTGAATTACTTGGTCTTTACATCGTATCTGCTGTCTTCCTCTTTGTCTATTGCATTGTGGTTTCCATATTGTAATCACCTTTATAACTTCATCGTCTGTCTTTCTGTTTATATGAAAATACCATCTAATTCATTTTAATTTTACTTCTTTAACTATATCTTCTTTTTCAAATGTGTTTTATATTTTTCTCTCAAATATCTCTAGTCTTTCTTCTTCTTTATTTGAAGCCTCAGTCGAGTAGTTCACTACTGGCCTTATTATTTATCTTTTTGGTTTTCATTATTTCTTTATATGTGTAATTTATTATATCCGGATTGAATTCTTTAATTAATTTCCATACTTTTGTAATTTTTGTTGTACCAAGATACTTAAATATTTTCTCCAAATTGCTATTCTCCTATTTTTTATAACTCTGATAATTATTTTACTGTAAAAGCTGGACTTGTACTCGGAATATTTTATTCTTCACGTTTTAGATATAGTTTATTCTTCATTGTTTATATTTTGTCAAAATAAAAAAAATGTGACTGAAATATGATTCTAAAATGATAAATTATTTTGTCGTTATCAGGAGTGTAAAATATAATTCTTTAAGGATTTCGATTATTTTTGTTTGTTTCATGATTAGGATATTCTTTTATAGCATTTATAATTATGCCTAAGTTTACTATTGATAACTTCTTTGACTACAACAGACATGTTGTGGTGTTTTTCGCCCAAAACTGTGTCGTCAGGATCTGAGTGTGAGCAGGTGCACTAACCAGCCTTTGTTTGGCCCCATTTCCCGGTATTTTCTCTAACAAACTCTTGAAGCACAATTACACGAATGTCGAAAAAATGATCCACACTGACTTAACATTGCTCCAAACGGGCTTTTGTTGATAGTGGAGAAATTCCATTCTTCGATTGTGATAATTGTGGTTTAGTTTTGAAGATTGTAACTGTACACCCATGTTGCGATCTTAGTTAAGAAATGTTGATCCTCTGCTACCGTTCTGTGGAAATGTTCACCTGTTGGTCATGCTGATCCTGCATCGGGAGTCAGGGAATAAACTTTCTCTTCTTTGTATTCGGTCTTGAACGAACAGCAGCAATGATGTCTGGATTGATGCAAGATGAAGGCATACCCGAACGCACATCACCTTCAACTGCCGTAATGCTTGTTACGATGTTTAAGCAACTCTAAAGTACTTGATTCACCTTAGTGTGTATCGTCGAAAGCTTGAACAATGTTTGATTGGCCTCAGTCGCTGTATTGCTGAGGTTAAAACAAAATGCAATGTAAACTCTTTGCTCTTCGACCGGGACCATTACAAAAAAACGGTAATAAATTGTTCGTATCCGGCTTTACGTGTTTGCTCAACTGCCCAAAGTACAACACATGATCTCTCTAGCGGTGGAACTTCGTTCTGTAATTTGTTCGCTCGTACTATTAACATTCCTGGAACATTTAGATAGCATCTCGTACATACCTTGATTTAATGCATTAACTGATAATAATTTAAATGAAATTTAATTTTTTTATGCCCTTTCATTTGCTTTTGCTACCTTAATAATCATGTCTGAGGAGTTTAAAAAACAAGCGAACAAAGTTCCTAATAAAATGTTGTTGAACATAATGATTCAAAACTCATCTTGCGTAGTAGTACTCATAAAAGGAAATTGCGAGAATTTTTCTCCCAAATGGCACAAATCTTACATCGTTTTAAAGACGATTTAGATTATATGACCTCTAAAATAGTTAAATTTTATGAGACGTATTTCAACTAGATGAAGGAAAGCTACGGTACGATAGCTCTTTAAAATGAATATATATGGTATTTGAAACATACAATGTTCAAGACAGTTAAACAGAATGTCCTAAAATAAAAGTGATGAAGTTTTTAAGTAAAATATTTACTGATATTCTTAACTTTGAAGTATCATACTGTATTAATATTTACTCTTTACAAGTATACGGTAGTTTCTTGAAATTGAAATTGAAATTGTTACTATTTGCGAAAAAGCCTTCAATAACTTTGTAATTCTTTGATAATATATAATACTGCTCTAAAACAACAATTTGAGTTGGTAGAAGCACAGGTACTAGAATAAGTACTAGGACTACACGTAATTGGCTTCAGAATTGTAGGATGAGGTGGCTCAATTATGATTTGGTGAAGAATAACTTTAAAGGATCGCTGAGCTTGTAGTTATTCAAGGCAAGGATCGCTCAGAAATACATCAACAAAGTTATTCAGCCACATATTGTACCATTCCCTGAAAATAAACATCCAAAATTTCCTCGTTGAGTCTTCCGTTTCCTTACTGACCACAATATTCAATTTATAGATTAACCAGCGAGGAATACCGATTTAAAACCCATCGAATACATTTGGAAAGCTCTTGATTGATGGTCTGCTCCTAAGAAACCGAGGACGGTCTAGTGGATAAATAGGAACACCTAAGCCAACAAAATAATTCGATATGTATTTGAAGGGATTGATTCGAGACTTTGCAGAAATTCAGCGAGTTAGAAAAGAGCATTGGTTTTATTTTTAAAGCATTTTTTTATCATAGCTGTCGTTAAAACTTTAAATAGCATAACACATTTATCATTATCACTTTACATTTTTTTTTCACAAAAAGTTATACAGCCAATGAAACAAAACTAGCCTTAGACTTCACCATAAACGTTCAAAATAATCCATGCAAGCATAAGAGAATGTAATACAATTTCCCTTTTAATATCTTGAAGTAGGCATATCGGAGTTGGAAATATTGTCCCAATCAATTCTATAGTAACGTACTGGAAGTAGTAATCGCTATAGTACAACGGAGTTCGAGAGAGTTGGATTAACGAAGAGGACATATGTTTGCTCCCTCTTTCGGTTATCTGGTTAATATACAGTATGGTCCAAATGAAAGGAATAAATTCATTATTTCATAAATCGGCGATTTTAGGGGAAATTCCTGAAACCCGTCGATTTTTATTTTTAAATGGGCGTTTCGTCAAATTTTTAAATATATGCCGTAGCATAGAACTTAAAATTTAGGATATGGAAATGTAAGCCCTTTTTATTTATATTTAAGGGTTTTGCTCCTACAGACATCTAAATTCAATAAAATGTGATTTTCAGGTGGCTGTAAATCCTTTATTAAACATAATAGACGTGAAGTCTGATACATTGTGAAATTAGATCGGCAAGATGTTTATAAAAATGTAAAAATATACGTGGTATTCTATTAAAAAAATATTACTTTGATATGCTGTGACCTTATATATTATATTTCTGTAAAAATTTTTTTTCGCAAATTCAATCGAGCTTTGCCACACTAATGCGTCACTCTGTATATTGTGTTATTTTTTTAAATAAATGTTCTAAATAGCCCGAAATATTTACAATACTTTAAAACCCACATTAAATAAAATAAAAATCCAAAAAGTTTATTTATAAGCATTCCTGTTGCTGTCCCCGGTCTTATTGAGAAGAAAAAGTTTGAATCTAATCTTCATATTAAATTGTGCATTGAATAAAGGTGTTCTTGTCGTAAAAATGTACGAAGTATGTTAATAGAGAAATCTGCATGCATATAGATCATAAAATAAAACGATCACTTCCTCAATTCAATCTCAAGATGGCAATCTAAAGTTCGTGAATAGTCACCAAAATATACGGATTTATTACACCGACCAGTTTCCCGAAGGTAAAATTTATATCCCGGTTGATGCATCTGAAAAGCATTTTCGCGAACTTTGCTACATTTTCACGTACCATAAAAGCAAGAGTTCATTTTCTAATAGAAAACACAAAATAAGATATTTCCCATTCCAGACATTGCTTGTTTCGAAGAATATCAATTAGTATTCTGCAAGTAAAAGTATAAACACGTTCGCAGAGGCAATATATCAAGTGAAAAAAGTTGAACAAGTTTCTAACTAGTGAGAAATTATTTATTTACATAACTCATTCCAAAAATTGTAAGATTTATGATAAAATGGCATTAAAATATATCTCTCGGTTTTAGTGTTTCCCTTAATCTAAAGATGGGGGTGAATTTTCAATTTACCGGACTGCTACAGGCTTATACACACCGGTGTTGTTTTATTGTTTAAGAGACATCAATTTAATAGACGTACAACGTGGAAAATGGCTTTGCTCAGGGAGCACTAAAGTAAACGAAACAAGTTAATTGTGTTAAATCCAAGCAATTACTAGACGTTTCTAATTCTAGTTTTTTAGGAAAACTTAAACTGACATTAAATGAAAGCAAGGAATTTTCCCAATTACGTTGTACAATTTGATTAAAACTATCTGCAATAAATAATTCATTTATTTTTTTTGTACTAACAAAGTTTATTCACACAAATTTTAGAAATACTCACGGGCATAAATAAATTAGTCGAAATAACTTTGTTCCACAAACTGTTTCAATGCCGAGTTGAAATATTATTTTGTTTTATTTGCGACATTAACCGATTCCTACACTATATTTTTTTTGTTTATCAGTGATTTTTTAAATTGTTTTTATGACATGTTCTCTCTGTTTTTTTTTATTTCCCTTTTCATTTTATTTTTCGGTCATCTCTTGTACTTTTTCAAATTACCTTCTATCCCTCTTCTGATGCAAATAAAATGCCAATTACTCCAAATTTGTCTAAAAAATATATTCGCGAATTTAAAAACTTATGATTTTTTCGGAAATAAATACATAAGAAGTTAATTTTGGCAAAATTTCAAATAACAGTAAAACTTTGTTTTAATGAAAATTAGTTCATGCATTTTTGTGTAACCGTGTCTTCATTGTTAATTGGAATTTGATTGGCAAAAGCCGGCAAATATTTGTTGTCTTTTTTAAATTTTATTAAAATTAACGTTATGATTATTGATCCATTCTTGAAAACTTTCCATTAAATTATTTACAATGCACCGCTTCTACATAAATTTACCCACAGCAAATATATTATTTTATACTACACGTTCCCCATCCATTATTATGTGCGACAAAAAAAATAAATACACTTTCTGTTAGAACCGGGCCTGTGCAATGTGCCAAAAGCAAAGTAACACAAGGAAATGGGGAAATAATATTTCCTTTAATCTCACAGTCTATAAATTTCTCTTTTTTTATAGGAGAACTATCGGTTTCGTGGAAAAATGGTCTTAATCTTTAAGTTCCATCACAAATAGTTTGGTGTTTTTAATTAGAGAATTTTTTGATTGAACCTGAAGATGTGGCCCATTTTTCCACGAAAGCGATAGTTCTCCTATAATAAATAGAAATTTATAGACTGTGAGATTAAAGAACCTATTATTTCCCCATTTTCCCTCGTGTTAATATACACTAACACACGGCAACACCCACTAAGTAGTTTTGGTTGAGATAGTATTCGTTTCTTACTTTATTTCATGTAATCAAATCAGAAGAAAGTAGAGTTTTGAATCGGAAAAGGTCACATGATGATGTTGGTTCTTAATAAAAAAAATTACTTTTAATATTATTTTTGTTTTACAAAAATACTACTAGAAAGTACCATTTTGCGAACATTCAATCTGAATGAACTGAAAGTACTTCTAGTATCTACCTACTGAAGGAAAGAAAACAAAAGAAACAACGTCTATGAAAATTAGAAATATATTCACTAATGTAAGTTAACATGTGTTAGTCAGCAAAACAATTTTTTGTTTCATTGCAGCAGAAGTATACACAACAAGCATAAGATTCCGAATCTGGATTGGACTGCATGGATTTGGCAAAGCATATTTCATATTTTGAACATTTATCAGTAAAGATAATCTAAAGGCACGTACATTGGTCAATCTAACATTATTTGAAACACTTCTTGTATTTTCTCCGTTTTACACAATCAAAAGTTTTTTTCCTCTTAAAAGAAACGCCTAAAGTCAGTAGGCATCTTATTACTTATTTTCTAAACTGTAATAAGTTGATATACATATCTTTAATATTCTATGCATAAATTATATAAGTATTGAAAAATACAATATCTAACAAACCCCAAAGAAGTTTATGGCACCACTTGTTTGACGCAATAAAATGATTGAAGTTAAACATCCAAATCAACTCCACTCAAGCATTTATTAACAAATACTTGGGTAGATTTTATGCTTTTTTCAGTTTTCTCTTTTCTCTAAATAAATTCCTTTGTTGTCCATGTATTTATAGTAACCAATTGCTTAATTTGTAACTATGTAATCATACTCAACTATTGTTAGAGTCTTTCAAATTTCTGTAAGCTCCTTACCGGTCTTGTGTCAGAACAAAGCATTTCTCCAATTTCAATTCTTTCATTTTTTATTACACACAATGTGATAACAATTAAAACTGGTCTAATAGTTCAAGCATTAATTTATACATATATGAATAACTTATAGCAAGGCCTCTAATGACTAAAAAAGTCCAATGGTGTCATTTAATTTGTTCCTATGAAACTAGCAGGATTTTCACAGTTGCAACGCACTGCTTTCAAGCACAGCACTATAAGAGTTCAAATGGTTTATCCTCTTCAGGTCTTGGTAATTCAGCAGCTGAAGTTTTTTTTCGCTCTCGTGGAAATGAAGTCGGTTTTTGTGGTTTTAAGCAAATCTTTTAATTCCTTCTTTAACCATTAGAATGTCAAGGACTCTGTGTATGTCAATGTTCCTCACGTACCGTGGACAATTAACTATGAAAACCATAAAAGTTTTACGATCCGCTTGGAAACCAGATTTTTAATATACAGACGAGTGTTTTCCTATGAACCATTTATTCTGTCTGAGTTTTTAGTTGGGTTCTTCTTAACGTGTTCTTTCCATCTTATCTTGGTATCTGGCTTTATTTTCATAGTTCATAGGGAACTAGTGATCAGTTGTGGAGGATTCTTCTGTTTTTTGTTAATAAAATTAACGTGTATTGATTTGGTATCATTCACTGGTATTTGATATTAATTTGTTTAAAGAAATATATGAATAAATAACTTATCAAATTTCTCTTGCACTTCTTGATTTTTATCCTAGTAAATTAACAGCAAGGCACCATAATTAGTAGCTACGTGATTAATAAAATAAGAAAATAATTAATCATAACGTAGGAAGCGAATTTCACTCAATTTTCTACACCTGCCCTACTAGAGCAATAAGGCTTTTATATACGTAGGTACATCATACTGATTTTCACGAATTGACAACAAATTGGATTCTCTATAAATTGTAAAAGTTTTCCATCAAATCGAGCTTCCTTCTACCCTTAACTTTTTCAAACTTCCCAGTATTTTTTAAGGTATTCAAAACTTGTCAGCACTCTAGAGTCCTCTGGAAATATCTGTTAATTAATTAATTTATCTATTTATTAATTAATTTTATATGATTAATTATTTTACTTGTTTCTTATAATCCTAATTGACATTTTAAACACTTATGTCTATGAGGGCATTTTTTTTCAAGGTCCAGTGTCTTTAGTATGAACGTCTTTTGCATTACATCGCACTTATTAATTCTGAGCGCACAGTGAGCACACAAACATACCTACAACAACAGATTCTCTCGCTAAGTGTAATGTGTGCACTGTAACTCGAATTATTCATGCTAAGGGGTGCAAAGTCTATGAACAACAATTCAGAAAAAGCAAAGAGGAATCTTGTTCTTTTTGAGAATCCTCTGCCGCATGCTGCAGCTGCAACAAAAAGGCATCTGCTGCATTTTCGATGGGAAGTGTTTGATCATCCACCCAACAGCCCACACTTCGCTCCGTCTGATTTTCATCTCTTTGCTCACATGAGAGGCTGATGTTCACTGTATTATTAATTTCGCTACCAATCGGAACTTAAAAAACAGCCCTCGTATAATATGCCATTGAAGTCTCTTCAGGCAAACTTGGATATGCGGACGCTTATCTTATAAACCTTTTAAGATTAGGGACTTTTATAAAAAACTGGTCTAATGAATTAAGTTTTTTTCTTATGGATGGTCTTATATATACTACATTGTATAAAAATATGTTCTAAAGTTTCAAACTAAAAAGAACTATAAAGGGTTAAGTTGTGTTTTCTTGAGTTCTAACTTTATTGCTTTATACTAGTTTATACTTTTTACAGTTTTAAAGTATATGTTCTCTTTTTAATAGCACTTTTACCTGCCACTCGCATTATTCTTCTTCTGACTCATGCCGAGCTCGAGTTGGAGTATCTCTGGGCAAATAACTTAATACATTTTTTAACGGTCTCAATTTTGTTGTCTCAGTATCATTTCAGCATTTCGATTAAACTATGGTACCTCTACAATATTTCTGAGTACATTATTTTGAAATATTAGAATGAATTATGTTGACTTAGTAAATCCGCAGAGCTGCATTTCAGAATACCAAATTAGTTTTAAGACTTATAGATAAGAAATATGTACATCCTGATGTAATTTTCAGTCAATTAACCAATGTAATTTTTTATAATTTGAACGGAGCTTTTGTCTTTTATTATTTATACTATCTTTTCACTTTTCACTTTTTCTTATTTCTAATTATATTGTTACTTGGTTTTGTTGCTATTTCAATATGCTTGAATGTGGCATTTTGTACTTAATGGGAGGATTGTAATTTCACTCCAATTAAAGGTTTCTAAAACTTTTAAAGGAATATTGCGTTTTAAGCATGTTATAAATAAGTAGTTGGTATTGGCTTATAAAAAGGATTATTAATAGAAAAGTTAGAACCAAAATTTTTGTTTTATTTACTTTTGACGTGAAAGCTTTTATTAAAATTTGCGATGTTGCTATTATTTAATAAATGGTAAATTTTATTAAATAACTTGTCTGTTTAAAATTCTTTATGTTCCCTTGATTATAGTTTTGGACATAATTAAAAAAAATATAAGAACTAGCCTAGTACTTACCCTTGCCAAGCTGCTTTCTTAGTTTTCTTAAGTCTGAAAATACTTCTTTTAATTTTACTCTAAAGAATATATTGTTACGTATTAAGTTATTTTTTCTGAATACAAATTAATAAAAAATCTAAATATTATCTAACCAAGAAGACCCCAATGTTTATTAATTTTGATGAATCTAATAAAAATGTTTATTTATTATCCCATCGCTACCTTGCTCCCAAACTTTTACTCAGGTAATATTAAGTAAACAGTGAATGTTCTAAAATAAATAAAAAGTAAGTTCTATGTACAAGGCGATATTTAACTAAATCTCTGTACATACTATCGTAACAATATGTAGGTATTATGTTCGATTCTACAGTTGAAAGTTGAGTTCTGAATCCCAATTGATGATGATTGATTTTCCTTTGTATAATTATGATCGCATTTATCACAAAGTCTCTACAATAACTTTTAGCGGCTAACTTCATTTCCTTTATAAGTTAAATAGTTTACAACAACTATTTGTGTTGATGTACAAAGAAATAACAAAATGTCAAAGTTAAAAGTAAATTAAGATAATTGGATTCTTAAAATTTGTGGTTAAACGAAGATATATACTCACTTAGCTCCTAAAGCTATCATTGAGGGTTTAACTTTCCTTTCTAACTTTATTATCAATTTAGGTTAGAAAGTTTAATAAAACCTTGAGTTCTAATTGAGTTTGGTTTTATTCTCTCGTAACCACTGAAAGTTTTATCCGTTTATTGCTTCAATAAAAAACGGAATAAGAATCCATTACTTTATCAGCGGCAATATCCAGTTTCATGAAAACATTAAATAACGAAAAAACGAAAAAAATTACATCTCTTTCTGACAATATTATGCGCAAAACTTTAATAATATATAAAATATCTGTCTACTTTCCTTCAATAACAAATAAAAATGTTTCTTAAATATCCCAAAAAATAGTTCATTATACGTATACTTGATATCTCTCGTTTCCACTCTGGAAATACAAATAAGAGAAATATATTGGTTTGATAATTCTAATATGCCTTGTTAAATACCCTGGCTTTGAAATTAATTCGAGTAGTGACACTGCGGAAAATGTGTTTGTGAATATTTAAGATTCTAAGCACGACTCGTTTGAAATCTTCCAGAAAGTGATAGAAACTAACACCGGTGCTAAAAGAGTCAAATGGCCAAGTTCTTGAAACGCTTCATGAATTCTTAATTACGATAGAAATTTAAGAAAAAGTAAATAAAAAAGTGTTTGGTTGGCTTCTCAAGATAAATTGAAAATATTACACTAACGACAATACTTATATCCTAATAAAATATCCCTAAACTATCTCTAATGTTATCACCTCAGACGACAACTGCTCTAAAATTTACTCACTTAAATTCTTATCTTCCTAGACTAACATGTACTGCCAAATTAACCCATAAAGATTATACATTAATCTACCATAGCACTGACTACCCTAATTTGACTAAAAATGTATAATCTCCCACCTAGGGCTCTCAGGCTAGATTTATTGCTAAAATATATTTTTTAACCCTTAATAATACTTTATTTAAAAGAAGGAAAATAATGTATTAATTAAATTGTAATAGAATTTATTTTATGAATTTTGATTTTTTTTTCAATTCCCAACCATAATGTAATTAAATTTATATTAAGGGTTAATTAATTAATGGAATTCTGATTTAAAAAATAATAATATTCGAAAAAGGGCACCAAAAATAAAAAAATATGTACATGTAATAAAATTCAAGTAAAAACAACTAAACAAATAAATTGTACGCAAATCTCAGACTGGATCCTTTTGTCAAATCAACCTATTGAGATTATATTTTTTATTTATTATTATTCATTACAATCACTTTAGAGAATAGAAAAACTATGAACCATTCAATACATTTGAATATCTCCCTAACTACCACCCTTTGACATGAACGTCACCAAATGTTTTTGAAGAATTATTGTTGGACGACCCCGGTTTGTTTAAAAAAAATAAGTCTTCAAACAACTGTCCATTTAATTAAATGCTCACAATATCAAAACGTGAATAGTTTTTTTATTAATTCGGATTGAATCCTTCATGTGGCAAATTACTTTTAGTACTGGAAGAGCATCAATTATGGAAAGTGCTGTTTTCTTGTGCTTTCTGGAGCACCGTTCAGTGCAAAATTTCCTCTCCCGGGGAAACTCCAAATTAATTGTTCTCAATCCAAGATAAAGACATGAACATTTCACTTTACAAAATTCACTAGTGGGCGTAAAGCATTACATTTACAATAATTTTAAATTTGTTTGTTTTATGAAAAGTCTGATTATGTTTATATGGAACAAACTAACGGGACTATTAACTTTTTTATCAACTTGACTTTTAATTATTTTTATAAAGTGGACCATTTGCGGTGAAAATTGGAAAAAAGCACTATCTGAGTATCTTTTATAATCTTTTAAAATTTCATAGCCGATTTATAAATATTTTCTATAATTTAAATAGACGGAATTTAGAATATAGAACATTTTTCTCTATAAAATAAATATATTCTATAAAACTTCAATATATCTTATTTAAGATAAAAAAGGTTCTCCATGTAGCTCCTATGTGGTAAAGTGGAATAATCCAATGAAACTCAAAATCGTACCACAACAAATTAATTTATTAATTCTAAATTTTAAAGAAATTGACAACTAGTTTCGACTTTTGAAAGTCATCATCAGATCTGTAATACAAAAATAATACAAAAGTTACAATAGTAAAAACAATAAGTTAACAAAGCAACGAGATTATGAAACTTACCTAAACATGAAACAGGAAACAATATCACAGTCAGTTAAAAAACAAAAACCAAAAAATAATTTCTTCTTAATTAAAGTAACAGTGCAGTTAAGTGGTTAAATGATTAGTTATTAAAAAATTAACAAAGAATTATGTGGTATAAAAACTAACTAAATAACATTAAAACTGTGTTGAGTGGTGAACTTAAGAACATTCCAGAAAACAAATAAAACATTGCAAATGTGAAATCTGGTATCTCCTTATCCCAAATTTTGTAGAAATTGGACTAGCAATTTACGAGATAATTGGCCGATTCCAGACTTTTGGTCCTCTCCCTATATAACTCACTTAGTGGCGGAACCTCGTACTATAAGGTATTCTACTTATTGAATCAAAAGGAAAGAGAATTAGACCATATCAAAATGAAAAATTCAAACGATTCTTACAACTCCTGTATACCAGAAAACGACAACAGCAAACTGACAGAAAAATAATGTGTATGTGACTAGAATAATTATGAAAATTATTGACTACACGCAAATATCGTGTTAATTATTTTATATAGTTCCACGCAGAATACAATTAGGCTAATTAGGCCTAAATTCAAAATGTATTACGCCCAATAGCATATGAATATATTGTTATGTATTCGGTTTATATCTGGATATATCACGTACTGGAATTTCAAAGTTCACCAAAGGTTGTAGATACTAAAATAAATGCAAATGAGTTTACAATAGCATGTCTAATACCTCACTTAAGCCACAGTTTCGGAAAATTATATCAGACACAATTGCACATTTAAAAGTTAATTTACTGAGTCTTCCGGTAAAAACAAACGAACTAACCAGGAATTTAATTGTTTGCGCAAGAAATAAAAAACGCTATAGACGGGATATCCATTCAAAATTGTTCACAAATTATAAAATTCACACATTTTAATAGAAAAATTGAGCCAACAAGAGCTATTTTTTGTTTGGTCTTAGGAGAAACGCTTCTTGCACTAAATTTAGGATATTCGTAACTGATTAAAATACTTCAATTCAATAAAAAATTGCATTATTAAATGACACCTTGCCTTAATTTTGTTTGTTTTGTTGTTCCAGATAATTCCTTGCGTGTTCCACACTTCAAGTATTTGGCTAACACTTGGATTAGCGATCCAGAGGTACATTTACGTCTGTCACGCGCCATTGGCCAGGACATTCTGTACTTTACCGAACGTGTACAAGAGCGTAGCCGGTGTGCTTTTCTTGGCGGCTTTGCATCAAGTACTCAGATTATTCGATACAGAATATGCTACGGTCAGTACATTTTTCTTTCTAGGTCGAGGTGGAAAAACGCCAATTCATCTTATAATTAACAATTGTATTTTATGTTATTTCTCTGAAAGCAATGTTTTAATATTATAAATTTTCCCCTTATTATTGATCAGCTATTTAAGATCCGATCAGAATTCTGATATTGTCGCGTTCTTTGTATACTGGTTAACAGCTACACATATCGACTTTTTGAAGATCAGTCATAAAATGCTTATACCTTTCCTCATGAATCACATGAAGAGCCTTTACTTTTTGGCATATTCATCAACTACATTCAAAATTGTTTTGCAAATTTTTAAAGCACATATTAAATACAATTATTATAAGTTACCCTTACTCTGAACGAAAGTTAATTCCAATTTTGTTTGAAGAAAATTAACTGCTTCAGGTCGCTGCTTTGTTATTACTTTGTTAGCAATGAAAAATATATTAACTGTTGTTTATTAAAGTAAAAATATTGAAAAATTTCATAAAGTTAGGAACTCACAGTGTCACAGTGTGACGCTATGCCTTTTCGAACAATTCTCTTAAAAAACAGAAAACTGGTATTATAAGTGGATGTATCACAAGTTTGTTCACTCAAACGTTTCCTAATTTTAAACCTTGTTCATATTTCTAATATATCCGATGTAAACAGTGATCAACAGATATTAAGAGCATATTAAGCACATGTTAGCCTCGTGATTACAAATTATCACAACGCTTTCGGGGGGCCAACTGAAAACAAAGTGTGCTACCAGAGTGATATTCGATTAATTGGCTGCATACAGTTTTGACGAAGGCGAAATTTAGCTAAATATTACTTCCGTATTGTCCTAAAAACAAAAATTTTGCGAGATGTTTCTTTCTCAAAAGTTTATAATATAAGTGAAATCCAGATATATTTGTTTTCGTTAGTTATTGGGATATTGCTCTGTTGTCTCTACTTGAACAAATTGTAAATGTTATGAAATTTTACCGAATGATAATAATTTTTCTATTTAAACTGAATTCTGAACAACATAGTCTTAGTTTATTTGGTGATTATTTTTTATTGTTGGTTCCTTCGACACCTATTAAATAATACTTCTTTCTACTTAATTGAGTACATCTTTAGCCTTATTCAATCGGTTAAGGGTGGAAATGTTGGAAACGCTAAAACAGACAAAATTTAATTTTTTGGGGTTTTAACCGATAAGGTTATCCTACATTCT
Source organism: Hermaeophaga mercurialis (assembly GCA_951812935.1). Lineage (NCBI taxonomy): Eukaryota > Metazoa > Arthropoda > Insecta > Coleoptera > Chrysomelidae > Hermaeophaga > Hermaeophaga mercurialis. The sequence continues at coordinate 46,263,129 of OX638358.1, forward strand.
GGCTTTAACCGTGACATTCAAACTGCCTTCAAGGAAAAAAAACTGGATCAATGAATTACTGGATCAGGTACACTTGAAACTGTTTCGTTTATCACAGAATTCTGAAGATATATAACTTTGGAGGTTATATTTTCTCTGTTAATTTGATATAAACTTTAAATAACACAATGACTTTTTATTTATTGGGTAGTTTTCAACAGACAGAAAAATTCTTACCCATTAAAAATGCATGAACTGTCGATTTTTCTGTGGCCTATTTTATATGTTTTCCGATTTGACAGCTAATTTTAAACCATTTTTAAAGTATTTGACAATAAATATCAACAAAATGTCAAATTTAGCCCATTTATTATTTATGAAAAATCTTCTAAATATACATTATTTTGACTTTCGGGTTATAAAATACACTTCTTTTTCTTTACTAATTCAAATGGCTTTATTTTTTACGATAGTATATACAGGGATTTAGTTAAATATCGCCCTGTACATACTTATTTATATTTTCTAAGTTACAACATTCACTGTTTATTTAATATTATGAGAGAGCAAAAGTTTTGGGACAATCTCGCGATCAAAATTATTAAAAAAAGGGGTCTTCTTGGTTGGAGAAAAATAACCCTCTATACCACATTCGAGCCCAATGAATACCCTTCTCTAAATGAAAATAGATTAAAAGTCAAGTTTGGGTTCTCGGATGATCGAAAGGTTGATAGTGCCTACCCCTGCGGTTAAATGTTTCAGTTATTTAAAGGTGTAAGTTGCCCTAATATTTTGTATGTTTTATTTTTATTCATAGATGAATAAATTGTAGTTGTTTCTTTCAGCCTTTTTAATTTCCATTAAACGAGTTACATAGTGGGTTAAATCCCCCTGAAAATAGATTTGTTTATATGTTTATTGAAAGAAAACAACCCAATACGTAACGCTGTTAATTTACTAAACTACATATAAAAAACTAAACCCTTGTCTCTTATTTAAAATGATCCATTTCCTGTCTTAATTAACATAATATTAAAAAATTATGTATCAAAATATTACGGTAAAATCCTTTAAGAATTATGTATTTGAACTTAATCTATATGTATGTCAGTTGTATGTAAAAAAATTATAAAAAAAAAGGTTTATTTAATTAGGTTTCAATGTTTAGAAATCTGTGCATTTTATAGAACAATAAAGGTTGTGACCCTGTATATAAAATTCTGTTGAACTTAGAGCATTCGCGCAACAAGAACGTTAAGCTTTACATTATATTTAAAATACTTTAAAGTTCATAATTGCGGTAATTGTATTATATTTTATAATGGACTCGTAGATAAATAAATATAAAAGATGTATCTCTATAAATAATTTCTGCTGCAATGTATTATTCATTAATAGTGATACGGAGTAAACCCACTAAAAAAACACCTCTTGTTGTTTAATTAGATCCTGCCTAGTCCCTTTCTTGAGATTGCGAGGGTTACTTCGCAGGGGGTATGCGGGCTTTAATCCATTAACTCTATCGCAAGACGGTTTAAAGTCTTACGTTTATCCATGTTATAGTTTCAAATAGATAATCTCACTAATCAGAACACTGGTTCAACATAAGCTATGAAATTAAACAAAATTTTACCAAATGTGTACAGAAATGAGTTGAAAGTTTATATTACAAAATTAATATATTTGCTTCTTAATTAGTTTCTTTTAAAAGAATTTACTAAAATTTAAATAAGAACCTGTATGATCTTAATGAAAAATGTCTTTCTCTTTTAAAATTTACTAATCAAGTTTGTATAGTATTTCTGTGGAAACTATATGGAGAGATATAGATCTATCAATTACAGCGCTATTCCAAAATTAACATCGCCCTTCAGCAAAACGATTATACCAGTTAATTGTTAGAGCTCACTATAATGATTTGAAATTACAATAGCATTTACCGATTGTATTTTATCAATTGTGCCGGATTTTCTCAAACAAATAAACATGAAAACTAAGTCAATAGTATGTACACCTATTATATCTTGATATGTAAAGATAATGAATGTGTTTATTGAAACCGATCTGGATATTTTTCATCTGCATATTCTAGTTCCATTCAATAGTGAAAAAAAAATAATTAGGGTAGCCTGCACGTTGTACAGACTTTATGTGGGGTTATTTGAAAACACTGGTGTTTACAACATACGATTACTAAGCTTTTTGTTATCGATATATAAGGTGTTTTTCTACATTTTCAACAAACTTGCTATGATCATATATCTTGGACCAGCTACAAAATATCGCCATTTTCTCTTGTCTCTCGCTAGGTTACGATTTTCTGAAATTTTATATTTCCATCTCCGTTTCTATTCTCCAAGTGACGTTTGGTCTTCTCCTACTTCCTTGTCTAAGTGCCGACCATTTGATTGCAAATCTTTCCACATCCTAATTTCTGTTCTTAATATATGGCCGATCCACTTCCATTTTCTATCACACCTATACAATAAGACGGATTTTATGTTACTGTTAAAAATCCTTATCTTAAAATTGCGACTGATACTTGTTGCCATCCAAATATTTTTTAGGATCTTAAGTGCTTGATGAGCTTTCTTTAATTTCTGCTTAATATCTGGTTTTGCTCCTTCTGCACTAATTATGCTGCTTAAGTAGCAAAACTCTTTATCTTCTTTGATTTCTTATTGATCTACATAAAACCTCTTTTAGCTGACATCCTTACCATTTCTCATTTTAACTGTTTTCTTGAAGTTAACTCCAAAGCCTATTTCAAGTGATTCGTTCTTCAATTTCTACGACATTCTTATTAATATTAATGATAGTCTGAGATATCAAACATATATCATCTGCATAATCGATATCTGTAATCGAGTCCATGTTATTCCATTCGTATTTCCCATATATATCTTTGCTTTATACCTTTTTTATTTCTATATTGTTATTAAAATATCCACGTTCTTGTACTTAACAAGTCATCATTTTATTTTTTGATCTTAGTGAGTGAGTTTTGCTCTCATTTGGCTTTACTTCTATTGAAAGCGTATCATAGTATAGTCATTCTTACAAAAAGATTCTGATTCCAGAAAAAATTGTACTAATTGAAGAAATATGCTCCCTAAAATACGCTTCTTCTTTATTATTCTAGGTTCTCTGATAGTATTTGATCTCAGTGTGTAAGCGTTGCTTCCTTTTGGCTTTAATTTTAATAAAAGAGTATTACATTATAGCGAATTCCACAAAAGTGCTCTGATCTTCGAAAAATTCTACTTATGAATAAAATATATTTGTTAAAAATGTGCTTCTTTTTTAATAGTGTAGCTTTTAACTATAGTATTGTGTCCACATATGCTTTGCTTCTCCTAATGTTGTGTCTACACATGCTTTGCTTCTCCTGATGTTGTGTCCACACACGCTTTGCTTCTCCTGATGTTGTGTCTACACATGCTTTGCTTCTCCCGATGTTGTGTCCAAACATGCTTTGCTTCTCCTGATGTTGTGTGCATACATGCTTTGCTTCTCCTGTTGTTGTGTGCACACATGCTTTGCTTCTCCTGTTGTTGTGTGCACACATGCTTTGCTTCTCCTGATGTTGTGTCCACACATGCATTGGTTTTCCTGATAATGCCATTTCTACTGTCAGTGTATGGGTTTTGCTTCCTTCTAACTTTACTTCTAATGGAATTATATTGTAACTAAGTCTGCAAAAGGGTTTTGGTTTCAGAAAACATTATGCTCATGAAAAAAGTATGCTTCTTGAAATAAGCTTCTTTTTTATTATTAAAGATGTTCGCCTCAACACACACTTACTCTGCTACGTCTGATATGCTAGTTGAAAAGTTTTTGGAAAAGCGTGAATTTTTCAAATAAGTATAATTTATCATTATAAATTTATAATGGACAGCAAGGGTAGAAACAATTAATATTCTTCTAGATTTCCTGCCTTTCTTTTTAGTGATTTAAAATGTTTTTAAATAAGTGGCTTTTTTAGAAACGCTCTTAAAAAGGTAGGTATAACAATCGGGGGAATTTGTTTGTGTTCTATTCATTTTCTCTTTCCAACTTTTTGAACATAAGTTCTTGTACGAGTTTCCTACGATTGGAAAATACATGAAGGGCTCGTAAGGTTTTCAAGAACATGAAAAGTACCTGACCTAATTTTATTTTTATGCAAAAGTATGTGTTTTATAGTAATATAAGCATTTTGCTTGTATGAACACCAATTGCTAATAAAATATAGTTGTTTTGAAACTATTTAGACAGTTTTATTAATGTAAATTACCCTTAGAGCTTTATTCGATAACATCAGAAATTAAAATTCCTGAAAAGATATAAAAAATACTGGCACCACAGAATCTTTAGAAATGTAGATGGTTGGTAGAGAAATCAATCATTTTGAAGGTTGTTTTTTTAATAAAAAGTCGTTCATAAATTTTCTTTTTGCGCCCTTTATTAATAACAAATCAATTTTATGGTTGGCTAATGGCGTTTAAAACCAATTATCTCTTATTTGTGAAAACATTAAAGCAAACGCCTGGGTAAGTTCATAATGACCCAACGGAAGCTACAGGATGAGAATGAGAATAGTGGAAAACCATTGGCGTGATGATCCTGATCATTCTCATTTACTCAAAATTAGTCTCCTTTAATTTACTGTAATAGATCGAATAATTAAAACTCGAATGTGAAGATAACAAAATTCACTGTCTTCAATATGCGTTTTTTTATTTATATTTTAATATAGCCCAATATAAAAAAAAGTTTGTGCCAACAACCAACAACAATTGGTCTACCGTCTTTTATCAATTATAGTGGTTAAAAGTAGTTTAAAAATTTCGCTTTTTTTCCTAGTGATTGCTTTCAGTGTTTTACTTCGGTGGTTGAATAAATTTATTTATATCTCTAGTGATCTTCCAGTGGAATTTGCATTAGATTTTCGGAGTTTCACTCAATAAAAACGGCAAAAGCATTACAAAAAGCAAGCAGCTGATAACAGTTAATCACTTCTGATTGTTGTGTTATAGTTCGGGAGATAACTGTAAATTTGTGCCTTAGAAAATTTTGCTGGTTATTTTGTTGTCAATGGCTAACAACTGTTACTCCTGTGCGGACGAGCTTGGTGATAAATATGTTGTCTGCGACAGCTGTCATGTAACATCACATCCAACTGAAGACTGCACAGGATTAGCACCCTCTGAACTTCGAGCAGTTGTACTGCAGAAAAGAACTCTTACCTACTTCTGCAAGGAATGTCGCTCTTCTTTTAAGAGCGTACCCAAACTCCTGCGTGAAATGGATAATCTCAGAAAGGAAGTTATTACATTGAAAAATGACATTTCTAAACTCAAGGAAAACGGATCCTTCTCGATGGAGGAAGTTATAAATGAAATCCATGAACGGCAAAAAAGATCTAATAATCTACTTGTTTTTAATCTACTCGAACCAAACAATGCTCGTGAAGATGTTGAACAAGTGAAAAATATTCTCTCTACTATTGATGACACTGTAAACTTAGATGGTATTAAAATGACACGTTTTGGCAAGAAAAACAAAAATGGACATCGGTCACTCAAAATAATTTTATCTTCAGTTAAAGATGTTCATTCAATAATTAAAAACAAGCAGAAGGTGAGTCGAGAGAAAAAACTCTTCATATCTTTAGACCAAACCCCTACCCAACGGACACTTTTCAACACAGTCAAGACTGAACCCCTAGCACGTCAAAATGCTGGTGAGCAGAATCTAGTAATTAAGTATATCAATAATGTACCAACAATTATCCAAAAAAACTACTAAACCCGGGCAAGCTTTTTCTTTACTATCAAAACGTCAGAGGACTTCGAACTAAATTAACCGATTTAAGTCTTAATGCTTCAAACTGTTCTTATGATGTAATCATTCTCACAGAAACTTGGCTTACTACCGATTTCAATGATGCTGAGCTCGGATTGACAAACTACAATATTTTCAGACAAGATCGATCACCTGAGTCCAGTAAATTTGGAAGAGGAGGAGGAGTACTGATAGCCACCAAGAAAAAATATCCCGCATATATTATTCCGTCGGATTCTTCAGTTGAACAACTTTTTGTTCACTTATGTGGTAAGTTGGTCCTGGGAGCTCTGTATATCCCGCCTAAGTCTCCTACTAACAAGTATCAGGTCCATTTTGACCAACTTAATAGTATAGGTGAACAATACTCAAATTCTAAGTTATATCTTTTTGGTGACTACAATCTGCCCTCAGCCGAGTGGGAACTTGAAGATTTTTGCTCATCTGCATCAGCTAAACCTAACACACCAGTTGCAGAAACTGAAGCTATTGATACTGTTTCAAATATTTGTGCTCTTCATAATCTTTTCCAATCTAATACTATGGTCAATACTAGAGGCGTCATCCTCGATCTTGTTCTTTCTTCACATGAGCTGACGGTAACCGCAGCAGCTGATATTTTAATTTCTCCAGACCCGTACCATCCTCCACTGGAAACAACCTTGCAGCTACACTTCTGTCAAAACTCAACTGTTGGAGTTGAATACTATTATGATTTTCATAAAGCAAATCTCTCCTGTATACATCAATACTTAGATGCAGTTGATTGGGACAGTCTTATAGGTGATAAGGACATCTCTGTGATGATAAGTGTATTCTATGATACTCTTTATTACATGTTTGATTTGTTTGTTCCATTGAAAAAAGTCTGTACTAAGAAATTTCCTTGTTGGTATTCGATTGAACTTATACAATTGCTACATGATAAGAAGATTGCCCATATGATTTACAAAAGTAATAGGTCTCCTGAAAACTATGCCAATTTTAGTCAACTCAGAGCTCAGTGCAAAACTTTGTTAAAAAAATGCTATTCTAGTTATATACGATCAACTGAGAACTCTATCCAAGATAATGTTAAAAATTTTTGGAAATTTGTAAATAATAAGAAAGAAAATAACAGCCTACCTGTCTCAATGAGACTCAACAATTCAGTCACCTCTAATGGTAATGAGATCGCAAATTTATTTGCTAATCATTTCTCTTCTGTTTTTAGCAATAAAACTCTAACTTATGATAATAACTTAATAGAATCCAAAGTTAGCGTATCTTCCTATTTCATACCAATCTCGAAAATATATGTAAAACTTTCAACCCTTAATGTCAATAAAGGTCCTGGACCTGATGGTATTCCTCCCATCTTTCTGAAAGAATTCTGCTTTATTCTTTCTCGGCCGCTTTTTCACATTTTTAACAAATCACTGCACTTAGGGGAGTTTCCTGACTTTTGGAAACTGTCCTATGTTACTCCAATATACAAAGCGGGCAATAAAGCGGACATAAAGAAGTATCGTTACTGATTTTCTTAAGTACGACTGCACTTCTATATTGAATCCTCAACAGTTCGGATTTTCTTCTGGTAAATCGACAGAACTCAGTTTGCTGCTTTATGTTGATACCTTGTCCGAAGCTCTGGAGAAAGGATTACAGGTTGATTCGGTTTATACAGATTTTTCCAAAGCTTTCGACACGGTGAACCATGATCTATTGCTGCAAAAGCTTAAATTATACGGTATAGGAGGTCAAGTGTTAAAATGGATAGGCAGTTACCTAACTAATAGAACTCAGCAGGTTAGAGTTAATCATCATTACTCTAACACCATCTCAGTGACTTCTGGTGTTCCCCAAGGGTCACACTTGGGTCCATTATTGTTTAACCTGTTTATCAATGATATCATTGTCTGTTTTTCTAATACTTCTGCTCTCTTATTTGCCGACGACCTTAAATGCTTCAAAATCATTAATAATCGAAGCGATGCAGTGTCATTGCAATCAGATTTGGACGATCTAGCCAACTGGTGTTTTCTTAATGGGATGGAATTAAATGTTAGCAAATGTCACGTTATTCGGTTTTGTCGGCATCATCACTTGTCACCATTTAATTATACCATAAATGATAAATTATTGGATACTGTAGAGAAAATTAAAGACTTGGGTATTATATTCGATCGTTCTCTTAGCTTTAACCTTCACATCAATAATATTATTAAAAAAGCCATGAAAATGCTTGGTTTTATCAAAAGAACAACCCGAGACTTTACTAATGTACTAGCTATTAAAACTCTCTACTGTTCTCAAGTCAGGACACACCTCGAATACTGTTCTCCTGTCTGGTCCCCACACTACTTGCATCTCAAGAGCAAATTGGGTAATGTTCAACAAAACTTTCTTAGATTTATTGGTTTCAAAATGCACATCAACTGCAATTATACAAACATGGAGCAATACTTGAATATCTCTTCTCTTTCTGTCCGTAGAGACCGAAAAGATCTTACAGTACTGTTCAATATTGTCAATGGCATTTATAACTGTCCTGAACTCCTAGCTAAAGTGTTGTTGTTTGTTCCACCACGTGCAACAAGGCAAACTCAAACTTTTAACATTTCTTTTCACAGATATAATTACTCATATTATACTTTTATTCCAAGAACACTAAGACTTGCTAATTCTCTGGATGACCTATTACTTTTTGGTAACTCTGTTGCTATTTTTAAGAACCACATAAAGAACTTGAATATTTAACAATCATTATATACATTGTCTTTTTATTGTTTGTATACTTTATTTTTTTGCAATTAATTGTTTTTTTTTTCTTGTTATATATGTTATTATTCTTATTTTATATATATTTATTGTCAATAACATATTTCTGTATTCTGAATTGGGCTTGCCCGTATAAATAAATAAATAAATAAATAAATAAATAATTCTGCACGTCAATGACGGCCTGACATTATTTTGTTATTACAAAATTTCTTACGCTTTCTAACATCACAAACTTTTCAAAATATTCAAAATATGAGATATTAAACAGAACTATTCTTTCGTTGAAAACTTATATAGTTTCCAACAACAGAACTGGGTAAATAACTTTGTAAAAATAGGATTGAACTATAAAAGAGAAATGAATTTCTTGTACAAACGTTCTTGATACAATATTATTAATAACAAGTGATATACCGTTTTTCTGAATTTATAGTTTACGAGTAAAAAAGTTTTTACTCCACGAATAAACAAATTTATCCAATTCTATCTATGTCTGTCTTTCATAAATATTTTTCTTTCCCTTTCCTCAGTTGCGTTCCACACAATGCTGTGTTTGAATAAAACGGAACAGATATTTATGTATCTGGTTTTCTGAATGATGTAAACAAACTTCAGTAGCTGAAAGTTGCCATAAAACTTTACAGAGCACTGAATTTCACGGTACATAAACTTTTATATCAGAGGGAGTTGTTGGCTTCATTTTAATGAGGTGTCATTAAAACGATTCAAAAACCGCTGAAATTATGTTCGAATCTGGAAAATAAATATGTGAATTGCTGAAATTTACAGTTTAAACAATTTGTAGGAAGTGACATTGGATTTAATTATCCAAATGCAGTTAATAATGGAATAACAACTTTTAACTAGGAAAATACTGGCCTGTTTTAGACTTCAGAAAAGAAAAATAAGGTAATTATGAATGAAAATTAAATGCAGGTAGCCCCAAAAGTTGCATAATATTTTTCGTAAATTTTGCTTTATAGTGTCAACCATTATACTAAATTTGAATAATTGACCATCACGTTTAATAGCCACAATTTTGCGATTTTTAATAGATTATTACGTTACGAATAAAATTATGTGGATGTTACCATAAAAGTCAATAGTTTTTTATGCTATTTAATTGGTTTCATTACAGTTTCTATTTATTGTTAAGTTTTTAATCGTAAAACCTAGAAATGATACTATTTCATTGCATTATAAATAAATCTTTAGCAAGATGTTTATGGGTCAAAAGTAAATCAAAATATGGGTTTCTATGGTAATGTCTCGAAGGATGATTAAATAGAGGTAGGTGTTTAAAATTCACTGATTTTAAACAAGTTAAAATAATATTCACCTCATAATAGTATACCCTGTACATTCTACAAAATAACTTTATGCATGCAATTTGTCACGTCCGTAATTTTTACTTCAACCAATCGACATTTCGCTAATATACGTTAGAAAAATTAACCAATGAAAACTATCCTCTCTGAGCTCAGCATTAACCAATAAAACGTGATCACCATCAACAGCATTTAGTCAGCATTTAATTTTTCTTATATTGACTCGAAAGGATTTTTTTATGTTGGCATGAAATCCGCCTAAAATTATGAAAAACTCGAAAACTCTGCGAAAGTTTTAAAAATACTCCAAGGTGCAAAACAAAAGTTCATTAAATTCTAGTTATAGTTTCTGTACGTTGAAATTAAAATCTAAATTTTATTCTAAGGCACCAATTTCATTGTTTTCCGTTTCATAAACAAAGATAAATTTGTGCCTTGGTGTATTTCCACGACTTAAGGTTATACATATTTCATCTAATGTTAGAAACAAAATATTCCATTATATTAGGATTTATTATCCATTCTTTATATATATACTTGTTAATTAATTATGTTGCTATAAATATTTTATATATTATGCTATAGGTTTTTGATGAAATACGCCTTTGTCGCTAATTTTAGTTACGAGTATTTCAGAAAGTTTGTACATAATTTCAACATTATTATTTCTTTGACAAAATTTCCATTTTATTACCAACAAAACAAAATTATAAATATTAAAAATAATCATAAAATTTCTTGAAAGTTAAATGAATGATCTCGAAAATTCCATTAAAGTCTGTTTTAGACCTTTTTAAATCCAATATATAACTACGGCCAACTTGAAATTCACTTTTCCAATAATGGGAAGTTAGAAGTTTCCTGAATTTATCTCCGAGGAAAATTTTCAACATGCGGTGTGATAAAAATTCGTTTATTGACCAAAAGCAAAAAAGTTTTAATGGCTCCAATTTATTTATTAATATAAAATGAGTGGTTTTTTGAATGGATTATCCGCCGTTTTATTTGATTTTTAATATTTAATAAACGGTCAATTATCATATGGAGTTTATATTTTTTTCGTTTTTTAGTAAGTTTTCTATATTGTTTTATAACCATAATGATAAAAAATTAATACAAGTTACCTTAAAAGATTTCGCAAACAGCTGATGGGTTTTCCTGTTGGTTCAGAGAAAAAATTGATTTTAGTAAAAAGTAATGCTCATAATTAGACATACTTAGAGTTTTAAGTTGAATTAAATTTATAAAAATTGATAGAAAAATGAAATTATGCCCAAATTGTAAGTTATATAACATAAATTAAAATAAAACACTGACAAACATAAAATTAATTATAACACAAGAAACAAACATACATATAGTTGAATTTTTGTAAAAACTAATTAAACCAATCCTGGAATTATAAGGTGAAAAATAAAAATAATTTCATTACAAGAGAAATTCGTTTTGAAAATAATAAATAATGAATAAGTAGCGCAACGTTTAAATTCTTCAAATGTACTTACGAAATACTTACAACTAATTAAATTGTGGATATAAGTATTCATTGCCGGAACATCCTCGCAAACAAAACTCTTTAATTAGCATGCAGATGAGAAATTATCCTTTTAAGTTTTATGCCTGAGTAAACTGTAGCTTAAGCCGATTAGTCTAGTGCATTCTACTCGTCAAGTTATCCTCTTAAAAGCATTATGAAGTGTTGTGTTCTGAAAATGATCCGAGAAACAAATACTGTTATTTTCTATTTGCGATAGAAACTTATAAAAAAAAATCAAAAGAAAGAAAGTTAAATAAAATGCCCTCCTCCCATTTCCAAATAGACACTACATCTCTGCCGGAAGGATATTCGAACTCTTTCTAAAACTCCTAGATTAGTTCGGAATTGGTGATATTCTTGATTAATTCGTTGTTGCAGCTCTTCGAGGCTATTTGCAGGAATAATGTACGCTAAACTTTTTAAATATCCCCAAAAAAAGTAATTAAGGGGGATTAAATCAGGCGACCTTGCAAACCATGATACAAGATCGCCCTTTCCTATCTATTGACGTGGAAACGATTTGGTTTATATGTTTCTATCGTTTGTTTGTATACAATGAAAATAATGTGTAAATGCAAAATGTTTCAAAATTAAATAACTCTCTGTATCTCCGAAACCGTCAATTTGCGGACAAATGTTTGTTAAGGCATTTTGACTTATTTTGGTCCATATTATAACCTGTTCTAATATTCGATCTTTTTTTAACAACCTGTATATATGTTTCTTTATAATTAAATCAATTAATTATTAGTTACTCTGAGCAATAAAAAAATTGTCACAGTTTATAAGAAAAAAATTATATTGGAAATTTATTCGTTTTTCTAAGCCTGAAAATATACTTAGATTTCATTTTCCCAAATGAAAGAACTATTCTTTGGTAACTTGGCATTAACTTAAAAAAAAAATGTAATTTAGCCTTTTTTTGACATATATTATTCGCTTTGATTTCCTTCTTCATTCCTTTGCCTACATTTGCTTTTTTCTTTTCCTTTATAATAGGTTTATTAATTTTAATAAGTAAACGTTTCTTAGTATAATTTGGATATCAACTCTACTTAATACCGCTGGTACCTGATTTTCATAAAATTACTAATGAAATGCTTCGAAATGTTAACATATTAGTGCTTTAAACAGATGTTACTTAAAGTACTTAAAGTTACTTAAAAAAGACATTGGATTTGTTAATTGTTCAAGACCCTCCATTGGGATGTCTGACTTAACATTATACAGCTGAGTAAAGTAAGAGTACTAAATTATTTGAAATATCTAATTTATCTAATTGCTCTCTTAATTATACAAACAGAGATTCTTGTTTAAATTAAACTAATAACAATGTATTACTCCTAAACTGACCATTTGCGATTGTGACTAATTCATGGTTTGAAGCTCTCAATGGCATTTCCATTTTCTTATTTTATAAAAGTTTTTCGAAACTAATTTAACTTCGAATTGACAATGATCTGTTGCTACCCCATTGTAGACCATAGTGATACCTTCAATACATTAAACATATGATACCCGATATTTTTGTTTTTGTTAACATACGAAATATACATTGCCCAAAATGTATACCAATTGTACCTGCTACAATGGTATATTTCCTAGAATTTGTTTTTGGATATTTAACGAAGAAAATTCTGGTGTCACACAAACATTTTTTTATTTGTTCTTCACAAGAAATTTATTTTAATTTCTAAATCGTTAATGATTCTATTGCCTAACAAGTGAACTACTTGTTCAATAGTTGAATGTTCTGTTCAAAAGTCAGACTGGGGGATATCCCAATTTTAATATGGCATTAAAAATAAACGTAATAAGTTTGTAATGTTGCTTGATAATTGATAATGTAGTACTAATTAAAGAGACAAGTGGGTTTGGAGAGACAAATTTGTAAAAGTAAAGACAATGGCTTTACTATTCGTAATCCAACATTGTTGATTTTGCAAATTGAGTTAATGGTTGAAGTAAATTTTCTGGTTGCTTTTTATAGCAAATATTCCTTTCCTTTTATTGGATCCTGATTTTCTAGGTAATATTTAATACACTTCTTTTTATTCCTATAAGAATACCTTTAAATTGACGTATTACTCGATTCATCTTTTATTTACTTATTTGATATATTTTTACTAGCTCCCAAGTCTAGTAAGTAGTTAGCTTTTCTACAAAAGCTGTTTATTTCTTCTCTGCCTTTGTATGCGTAAATTTTGACCCCCCATACTTTACTTCATGAATATATTATGACCAATAATGCCAAACTGTTAGTTTTATGGTTATTTTTATAACTGCTGATGAAGATTGAGCAAAGTTAACGAGATTAACTAGAAACTCATTTGTTTTTAGCATCTACGTCTACTTATACCTACTAATTTTCTCTAAATTATTTTTTTTTTTTGCAGATTGATATTTTGTGGAATAACTCGACAGCTTCGGTATGTATTAGAAGACGAGCCGAATGGATTAATGAATACCTAAATGAAGACGGATACTTCATCACTTATTTCTTGTTCCGGATACTGTTCGTCCACCTACTTCCGTGCATATCATTAGTCATCCTGAATCTCTTATTATTTAGAGCTTTGCGAAAAGCTCAAAAGCGAAGGGACATATTGTTATCCTCAAAAAAGAGTCAAAAGAACGAATGCAAGAAGCTCAGAGATTCGAATTGCACCACGCTAATGCTTATTGTGGTTGTATCGGTTTTTCTTATAGTTGAAATACCATTAGTAGTGGTAACTATCCTGCACATTATTTCTAGCACATTCGGCGAGTTTTTAGATTATGATATGGCAAACACCTTGATTTTGTTTACGAATTTCTTTATTATTTTGAGTTATCCTATTAATTTCGCTATTTATTGTGGTATGTCCAGACAGTTTAGAGAAACTTTTAAAGATTTGTTTATAAAACAAGCTGCAAGTGCTAGAAATGGTTCATCCAGGTATTCAATAGTCAACGGTCCGAGGACTTGTACTAATGAAACGGTTTTGTAAATATATATAAAAATCAAATGAAATGTATGACGCTTAATAAATGGACTTAACCTTGATTTTGTACATTGTATATATTTACGTGTAACCCAATTCGTAAAAAAATATACGTATAACTTAGAAATAAGAACAGACAAACACTTTGTTAAATGTAGAAAGTATTTACTAGCTGTTTTGTACATATACGCATACATTTTTTAACTGTCAATTACTTTCAAAACATCGAGCCCTAGATTGAAAGTTATTGACACTATTAACTGCAGGGTATGTAACATTTCATTATAAATAAATTAATAATAATATTTGTAGGACATTTTTTTATTTTTATTTTGTATTATATGCATTTTGTGTACATGTATGGAAGAAAAATAAATGTTATAAATGATATCTTCTCTAAATTATTTAATAAACGGTTATCAATTTAACAACCATTAAAAATTAATGAAAATGAAATTAAAGTATTACACAAATGAAAAATTATTACCCACCGACTGAACTAAATATTTCCTTAAAAAAAAGGATAAAACGATAAGAAAGAAAACTCAATTTTGTGATTGATTTTTATTTTTGTTTGTTACAGTCAATTGAACACTATATTTCTATTAAATTAGAGGCTACGTAAATTAACTAAAGAAATAAAACGAATTAAATTTAAGATAAACGATGTCCGTAATAATATTTTCTTTTTTTATTAAAATGATTATAACAAGAAATGGTTTTTTTTGGACAGCGAAGTTTTGAAAACTATGGATTAAAAAAATGTAAATTTTAAAACAACAAATTAGATGGATGGAACTACTTAATAGAAAAATCGTTACTTACTTTATTAGATAATAGTACCAAAAGCTATAAAAATACTTATTTCCACCTGGGATATATAAAATAAGTGTTTTTATAGCCTTGGCAAGCAGAAATTTATTTCTTGTAAACTGCTCTTGTTATCTATAAATGTGTCGCAAGTGCACAGATTCGGAAAATCCTTGTACAGGATGTTCGAAACATTTGCAACATATTGAATGATTATGTACTAGGTACTCCACTGTAGCCACATTTTCCAGTGATCTGTATTTGTAAAAATACAAACTCCATTTATTGGATGCTTCTCTAGATAAAGATTTTCCCAATATAGTTGATACTATGCGAGCCAAATATCAAAATAAAAAACAGAATAATTCGGAAATAATGAGCTCCGAAACAAATAGGCAAAATTGATAAAACACCCTTTATTTCAGTTATAAATGGTGGAGGACCCATTAAATATAGGTTATTTGGAACCACCAAAGTGACGTCCATCTTCAGTTAAAGTTAGGCCCTTTCCCAATGGAACACCCTGTATATTATTTATATAGGGGGACCTTGAAAAATCCAGTGGAAATATTCCAAAAAAAAAACTACAAAACTTGGTGATTTGTATATTTTTAAGAAGTTAAATAAATATTAATAAATTAAGACCCATTTTATTTAAAAATGATATTAATATAATTTCATTTCATAAAATGTACTAGTGCAAGAGTGTGTAAGAATTTGAATATAAATTATAGATATATTTAAAAAAATTCTATTTAAATCATTATTTAATTAAAACATAATAACCTAAAGCTAGAAAGAAACATAACTTTGAACTGGTTTCTAACGTATATTGACTCCTTAAAGGAAAAGAAATTTTAAAATTATGAGCCAGAGGTGCATACGAAAAAATTAATTTTAAATAAAAACTGAATATAATAGAAACAAAATATACAATATAACTTTAATATAACAATATAACACTCACTTTTTAACATTTTCGCCAAAAATATATGTAAATTACCCCTTCTTTTTCTTCATAGTAATAGTCCTTATTATAAGATATCAGAGCTGGTAAATCCGAAGCAGACTTCATTTCAATAAATGCCTTTTGATTCTTGAATTGTCTTGCTAGGATCGAGTAAATTTCATCTTTATGAAGTACTTTGTCTAAGTCAAGGTCCCTGTTAAATATTGTGATAATACATTTAACATTAGGAATTAATGGATTGCAGTCAATAAATCCTCCGTCATTTTTTAAATTTGTTCCCACACTGTAAGCTTTAATGTTACAATGTTCACATCTCACTTTAACCAACGTTATTAACAATATCGCGAATTTTAACAAAAGTAAAACTGCCATGTTAATCGTTCAATTTTCATTAGTTTACATGTATATAAAAAGCAAAACAAGTATTATTATATAGATAATAATAATAATGCATGTATATATTCCGGAAATTCCACACTGGTTAAGAAAATCACAGAAACCTGAAATTCAAGTATTAAAAATAAATAAAACAAGTTTCTTTGATCAATAAAATAACGATTGGCATTTCTAAATAATAATTAAACTTACATTACCTAGAAAGTTAATCGTCAGATATATATTTATAACGGTATAAGAATTTCGACTATTTACGCTTATGAAACATGGACACAAAATCAGTTAAGGAAGACAAATAAAAAGGTGTGAAAGAAAAATGTTACGAGCAACGTATGGAGGAAAAAGAACAAAAGGGGATTCGTGTAAATCCAGCACAGACGGTTTTTTTTTAAAGAATATCCTGCATCAATGTATATATTTTGAAAACTTCTCGCTTAGCTGACTTCAATCATCTATGTTACTTATGGTCAAAATAAATCAGTACAAGGTGAAACATTGAAATTATTTAACAAGAAAATAATATTAAATTAAAATAAATGTTCAAAATGTTCTCCATCTAATTGTAGGCGATAACCTCGTCTCTGATAAAACTTCCTCTAACTATTTTAACGTTTGAAATGAAATATTCCTTGTATCTGTTGTTATCCATGTTTCAAGATCCTCAAGTAAATTTGCTTCGTTACTTGTACTAAATTCATAAGAAAGCCCCACAGAAAACATCCAACAACATAAAATCTGGTGATCTAGCTGACCACACAACAATACCTTATTAACTCTGTAAAAATAATCCATTTTGGAGGGCCTTGCTTTTTTCGTTGCCTTTTTCGTCAATACACATGTTTTTTCAACATTTAAATGAACGAGTTAGAGATATTCTAAGAAAATGCCTAATAATGCATCGGTAAGTAGCGACCTCCCCAAATTTGCGGATGCACTCTACGACCCAGTTCGCGAGGGTACAATAGTGTCAAACAAGAGGATAATATTTTTTTGTGTTATGCTGATTTTAGTTTATTATTTGAAAAACGACATATAAAAAAATATAATATTTGGTAGATGTCACAAAAGACTACTATTATTATGGGAGATTAGAACGAGCATTCAGTGGGAAAGTCAGAATTAATTAATATTTCTAAATAATATTCAGTAGTACTTAATGAGAATAATTCAATGTATCAGAAAAAGTTTTTATTTGCAAGTGGTTAAATGTTTGTTAAATAGTTAAATAATGATAGTAATTTTAGTACAAAGGATTTAATATTATAAATGGATATTATAAGCACAATAAAATCTTAGTAGACAAATTCTAATAATTATGCTTTAAGGAATATGGATAAGTCTCCGAATTAACATAAATGACACTTAATTAAGCAAGCATATTTATTTTGTCCTTTTCTAAATGTGTCTTCAAGCTAATGAATACCGACGTAACAGATTCATGCACGATCTACGTCATCTGATTATATATGCGCTTTTCAGAGGAATGGCCTACAGGGAATGCAAACCTCGAAAATTTTGAATGTAAAAATCGCCTTAAGTAAAATCTTACAGTTGCATCGTAATGGGTGTTTCCTAAATTTCCTAAATTTAAGTTCTTAATTTTGCTTTGTCAACTTCGTCATTGAATAGTTATTATAAAAGAGTACTAATATTTTCCATTTTTCTTAATCTTACTCAAAACATTAACCTAAAAATGTTTCTATTTAAAATTGTAGAAATATTCCTGAATCCTGCTCTGTGTTAAAATTGACAAGAAGATATGTGGGTTGCATATCTACCTCCATAACTCATTTTACAAAAAGTGAGGTTATATATATATATATTGAATCGAAAACATTTTATTTATTTGATATTTGGTTATTAATTATTTAGATGATGGTAATGAAGAAAAAAATTATTTAAAATCTTCAGTCAAAGGTAACATTTATTAACCATGTTTTTCATAACATTTTGACTGATAAGAAATAATCAGTGTTGAAGGTCGTCATAAAGATGAGGATTAGTAAGTTTAAATTTTGCACCTTGGTCACATTGGTGGGATTATGTAAAAGGCAAAAGTCAAAGGTTAGTTGAATTTAGTGTAAACATTAATATGGGACCATTAGTAGGAGCAATAGACGAAGGAACATCAAGTGCAAGGTTTTTGTTGTTTAAAGCAGGAACTGCTGAAGTTGTAGCTTCTCATCAAGAAGAACTTTCTCAGATTTATCCTAAAGAAGGATGGGTAGAACAGGATCCGTTGGAAATTCTCAGAATTGTAGAAAATTGCATAGAAAATACTATAGACAAACTTGTCGCAATGGGGGGGTGTGTAGATGATATTGTTTCTGTAGGTATCACAAATCAAAGAGAATCTACAATAGTATGGGACAGAATAACTGGAAAACCTTTATATAATTCCATTGTATGGCTAGATGTAAGAACATCTACTACTGTTGATTTTCTTTTGGATAAAGGTATGTTTTCATTTAGTCCCTTGTAACTGTTTAGTACATTCATATTTAAAATGCAAAGCTTTGATTTAAAAAAGCATTTCTCTGATAATTTTTTTTAATTTTGTTATAGGCTAAAGTTATCAGTTATCACTGACATGGCCTCAAAAAGTTTTTTTACATTTAATGTTTTTATTGGTGTTTATTTATTGCACTAAACATTAGTTTTTTTTTAAATACATTAATGTGAGATACCTCTTATCAAACTTTAGCTTTGTAGTAGTAAATTATTTCTAGTTATTTACATTAAAATAGCATTTTGTAAAAAAAAAATGAAGTCAATAAAGTATTATTATAAAGAGTAAGGAATTTTGGAACCTCATAAAACTAATCATTAAATGCTAAAAACATTTTTTCAGTTCCTAATAATACACGAAACAAAAATTATTTGAAACCTTTGTGTGGTCTTCCTCTCTCTCCATACTTCAGCGGCGTAAAATTGAAATGGCTTCAAGAAAACGTACCTGAAATTAAAAAAGCCATGACTGCTGGTACTTGCATGTTTGGTACCGTAGATTCTTGGTTAATTTGGAATTTAACAGGGCGAATAAATGGTGGAGTACATGTCACTGATGTAACTAACGCTTCCAGAACCATGTTAATGAACATTGATACCCTGAGGTGGGATCCAGTACTTATTAATTTCTTTGACATTCCTACTAGCATATTACCAGATATTAGATCTAGTTCAGAAGTTTATGGAAGTATAAGTTATGGATCTTTGAGAGGGGTCAAGTTAGCTGGTTGCCTTGGAGATCAACAATCAGCTTTAGTTGGACAACAGTGTCTTCTTAGAGGACAGGTAAAAATAATTTTCTAATTCTCTAAAATTGTATATTTAATAAGATAAAACTTTAGAGAGAAGTATTAAACACGTCATAGTTTTAGACAAATTCTCTTTCAATGCATTTCAATAAACATGATTCATAATTATAACTAACATAAATACAATGTTTAAAAAATTTTATTAATCCAACGTTTTTCTTATCTAACAAGTATTCCTTGGTATTTTGTTTACTTGGATTGAGATTTTATTATCACTGATAACATAGTAATACTTATCAGTCATAAATATAAAGTTATTCACGATATTTCGGAAATAATAATTGACTAATCTACAAAGTTAATTCTCTAAAAATATCTGTTATAAATATGGAACTTATCCTGAATTTCCACAATCTTTCAAAGTGTTTTAATATATTTAAATCTACCTAGATTTCGTTATCTGACAATACTATTCTAAAGACAGAAAGAAGTTTGACATATTAAAAAATTTTGGAAGACTGGAAATACAAGATAAGTATTATTTGTCTTTCCATATTTATTATGAATTATTTCCATAAAGTAAGAGTTGAAACAATTAATTTAATTATCTGTTATGATTAGACTTTCATATTAGGCTATTGCTTTCCCGCTCATATTAGACTAACATTTAATGGGATTTAGTCTTTGGAAGATACAAAAGAAGAATCGGCTCCAAAATTCACAAGTCTTCCTTTCACTCTGTGGAAAAAGATGATGAAAACTTTGATTTTTTAAATGGATTCACTTCTAAAAAAAATTACATTTCTTCAGGTTCTACCATGCTGTATCACGAAGAATTAGAACTTTTATTAAATATTTTAAACACTTGTCTAAATCTGACGTATTTTATATTTCCATTCCAAAACCCGTTTGTAGTTAAGGCATGCAATTGTGGGATATCGCCTCCACAATTGTTTGAAGTATCGCATCTACTAGAGGAATAATTTAAAATTACTTTGAATGATTATTAGGTACATTAATAGACTAAACAATCATCCAACATAAACTACATAAATTTTGTAATTGCAAATATAGTGTAATTTAAAAAAATACCATGGTCAATTAATATGGAAATTATTTTTAGGCGAAAGCAACATACGGGACAGGTTGTTTTTTGTTATATAATACAGGCCTTGTAAAAGTTAGTAGTGCTCATGGTTTACTTACAACTGTAGGCTATAAATTTGGACCGGACAAACCAGCTGTATATGCTCTGGAAGGCTCTGTTGCTATAGCAGGAGCTGCTGTAAACTGGTTAAGAGACAACCTTACAGTTCTTCCATCTTTTGGACACGCTCAAGAAATAGCCGAAAAAGCTGAAAAAATTGAATGTGGTGAAGTATATTTTGTTCCGGCTTTCAGTGGATTATACGCCCCATATTGGCAGCAAGAAGCCAGGGGGTAAGCAAATACAATATTTCTCCCTGTGATACTCTATTTTTTTTAGCTTGCGCACTTTATTAAATAATTATTATTTCTACAGGGTGATAGTTGGTATATCAGAAGATACAGAATCATGTCATATTGTAAGAGCGGCCCTAGAGGCTGTCTGTTACCAAACTAGAGATATTTTAGAAGCTATGAATAATGATTATGGGTCACCTCTAACAACAATGCAGGTAACACACATTTAAAATTTTAGTTAATTTATAAACCACCTAATTTCCATTTTTAATTAATATAAATTTTATTCTACATAAAAAAATAAAATATATATACATAAACACTTCTCCTTCTAGTGTAGACAATATATTTTTTCCTTTAACTAATAAATATCTTTTAATCTAGGTGGACGGAGGAATGACTGCGAATCCACTTCTTATGCAAATGCAAGCTGACTTGGGAGGTATAACTGTGCTGAAACCAAAAATGGCTGAAAGTACAGCTCTGGGTGCTGCCATGGTTGCTGGAGCTGCAGTGGGGCATTGGAATTTGGAGGCACCTCTAGACATTCCTTCCATAAAATGGACGCCCAAGTTGACAGAAAACGAAAGAGATATTCGATATTCTAAATGGAAAATGGCTGTAGAAAGAGCAATGGGTTGGCATATGTCTTTATAATTATATTTAAGCAGATTTTATGAAAACTGGTCGAATTATGTTTATACTAATTCATAAATCTGTGACTTATATCAAAATTAAATATTTGAAATTGGAGTCAAGATGCACATAACAAAACAACTATTAAATTAGGTTCAAATGTTTATAAATATCTGCTTAAAGTGCAGACGAAATTATTATCATCTATATGCAATATCATAATTTAATATTTTATTAAAGAGATAAAACCACATTTTTTTTAGATGATAAGTTCAAAAACATTTAAATTTTTTGTCAATATTTTATAGGTATAAAAAAACAGATTAACTAATTTTAACAGTAATTTTGTAATTTATAAAACTGTTTTTTTTTCTATTAAATAAATTAAAGAACATAACATCGCTTGTCTGATTGTTTTCAGACAAAAAAATAAATAATTAACTACCAGCACCTGCCAATGCATGCAATAAATTCCGTCAGATTAAATGTACTTAATATAATTATTTTTCTCTTTTATTGTCCATTTTTTAACTATAATGAGTCTTTCTAATCTATTTATTTTTTAAAATACAATAATTGTACCTAGTTGAGTTGTTAATATTGTACATAACTGAACTTAATTATGTATATATGCACTTAATAAAAATTAAACAATTGTTAATTAATAAAAGAATATTCGTGATACTTCACTGTAGTTTTTATTCTTTTTTAGACTAAAACATTAATATTTTTGTATTATGAACCTTAGAGATTTGGATCTGAATTACGTTATAAAAGGGTATTAATTACCTTCTTATCTCAAACGAATTTTTCCTATGACTTTTAACAATGTTAGAAAGTATAGATTAAAAAAACGGAAGTCTTTCAGTCTCACTTTAAATATGTTCACCAATGTTTTATTTTTCGTTTCTGATAAAATTATATTGTTTGTAAAAAAATTGCTTGATTTGATATACCTCAATTACCAAATTTAAAAAATATATACTTACTAGAGACATGGTTAAAGGTTGTTAGTCAATGATGATGTTGAACTATGACTGCGACTTTCAATTGTTTCAACTTTTTTATTTTCACGTTTAAATCGATATTGTATTTTCGATTAACTTTCAGGTGAATACTGATTTAATAAATCTAGAAGCCGTCCATTTTTTGTTCATTCATCCACTACTTTTTCTATTGAAAATGAGATGTTAATCATTTTATGAGTGGTTTCCACCTAGTGAGTATTTCTATGCCCAGTTGACAGAAGGCATCAGGATTTAAGGTGTAGAAAACTTTTCGGAACTTCCTGTTAAACCAGTTCTCTTTTTTCTTGATATATTTTTCTCATTTGGTAATGTTATTTTCCGTTCACACGTAATCTGGTATTATCGACTTGAGGTATCTCTTCTCGTTATGTTTCAATTTGATGTTTTCGGTTTCCTCTTAGATCTGCATAGAGCGTCTTCTTTAAACCACTCAATATATAACAGCGACAACTCGTGATACTGGGAATCCCATTGCACATCCGTTCTTATGAGAATGGTAACTTTCTTTGCACTGAAAAAGGGGTAGAAGGGAACATTCTGACAGAATTACTGTATTTCTTGTTTTCCGTATGACAAAAGTTTGGTCAATGCACTGCAACCATATTTTTGAAGTCCTATTTGAAACTCTGCGTAAATCCTCTTCTTTGAACCACGTAATATTGATAACAGCGACTAATGATGATAATAAGGATTTTATTGAAGATCACTCTTTGAAAATGGTAACTTTCTTTGTATTGAAAACAGGATATCTACAGAAAACATAGTAAGTCATTCTGTTAATATTGTGCCTTCTCTCAGTTTAATTTTAATTAACTTTATCGCATGCTCTAATACTGCATTTGTATAGAAACTTTCTATATCGCAATTGGTAAAGACGTACTCTGGTTTTATGCAGTTATTGATTTATTGACAGAGGAAATGTTACTAATTGGTAACTAGAATATCATTTTGAGCTGATTGTTGATGAAATCAATTCCTTGTTTTATTCAACTGTCTTGAGCCAATTCTGTAAACATTAACGAGGCGTGTACATTGTTTAATTCTATGTTTTGGTAGTAAAAACGAAAATACACATATATATTTATGTATTTATGTGCTAAGATATACCTAAAAAATTCTTAATTTGGAAATATTTTTGGTAAATAAACATCCTTTTTACGTAGTTTAATCCTACTTTACATTAAATAAGTGACGACACACTTTTAACAGTTACAAAAGTTGATTAAGAAAATTAATATTGACTCATCTAAATATGCCGCGGGTTTATTTGATTTTCAAGATAAGAATAAAGAATTATAAACCTACCTGTACCAAACACAGTATTAAATCTTAAAGGGAAAATGGCAGCAAGAAATCTCTATAAAGTGTTAATTGTAGTTTTAGGTAATAATTTTAGCTAAAATTTATGATACATTTAAATAACTAGTAGCAAACATTTTTTGAAATTATTTAGGTTATTAACTAAATTTATAAAAACGTATATAAACATCCAGTTTTATTGTTTTAATCAGTTTTATAAACAAAAATGATTTCGTTTGTTGAATAATATAGAAGTGCTAATCGTTTTTTGAATAATAATAAAAATTTTGCTGTTTTCATTAATAATTTCTCATATTGTTATTATATTATTGCAGTTCTTGTACTAGCTATTTCTACCGAAGTAGAATGTAGACGAAAAATTTTAAGAGGAAGAAAGGTCATAAACCGTACATATCTAAGTAAGTAGTTTTCTGAAGACATGTACCATGTATTTGTACATCTTTTCACATTTTATGTTATATAGCTGTTATTAAATAAAAAATAAATTATACCAAAAGAAAAAAAATTATATACTATAACTTTTAGCATGTATAAATATACTATAATTCTTTAAATTTTAGGAGAACTAGCAATTCCAGCTTATGCTCTAATAATATTGGTGGCCATTGGACAGATAATCTTTGGAGCCCTATTTTACTTACTACTTAAAACTTGTATTTTGGACAAACCTATAACTTCTCGGTATCAAACTGCTCGTACTAATGAAAATGAACCGTGATCATTTTCTTACCATTACTAAAATGAAAAAAAAATGTAGAAACATTATTTGATCATTTCTATTAAGATTAAATTATTAAAATACATTAATATAATTGAGCTTATTATCATTTTATGAACTTTTTAAGAATTATCTATAGATATTCGCCATCATTATAAAAATGTAATAAAACGCTAATTGAAATGTGAATAAACTGTCGAAAAGACCAATAAAATTGTTATACTAAAATGGTTTGCTTATTTGCTTGTGTGAGTTAGTATACGTGTTCTAGTGCAAAGCAAGAGTTAAATAAAAAAATACCATGGTTATTTTCTCCCACAGACTAGCAGCGTTAAATGCCTTAAAATTTACACTGGTCTACTCAAAGACTAATGTGGGATGGCCTAAATGTCCTAAAAAAGCTGAATACGTATAATTCCGTAAGACTAGCCAGTTTAACAAGCCACAAAGGTTTCCAAGTTTAGATTGGTTCTAGGTCTTCTTCGTCTCTTGTATTTCTTTTCCTTTTGTACCTCTTATCTGTAGAAGCATTCTCCATTATTATATACCTAAATTTTATATTTTTAGTGTTTAGTATTTGATACCAATTTAATTTTTTCTATGTAATATTGTATTTTTAAAATTATGTACTGTATTAGTTTTTTAACTAAATAAAGAGATATATATATATATTATTAACACTTATGAGTGATTTTTACTTCTTGAGTATATGTTACAACAGGACCAGGGTTTCACACATGAGCTCAGAAGAGTAGCCATCATTTCGAGATAAATTGAAATGGAAGTCGCTCTTTTGAGTTCGTCTATGAGAATCTGGACCTACTTCAATACAGAAGAGCAATTCTACGAACGAGGGATTCAAAAGAAGAAAATATACACTAAGAGACGAAGAAGACCTCGAACTGATTGAAAAATAGAAAGATGAGGGACTTTAACGGAATAAAAGAGAAAGAAAATGTTGGAACTAGTGCAGGAATTAAACTAAAGAAATGCGTAAGAAGTAAAAAAAATAGGAAACACATTCAAACACTAAAAAAGCAAAATGAGAAACTGAAATTTTTTTTGAAAAAATAGAAAAGGAGAATAATGATACCAAGAAAGAACCGAAAAACTGTGAATTATCAAAACAAATCAGAAATAGCCGAAAATGGAAAAAAGATAGTCATGATTGGTTTAAAAAAAATATGACAGAAACCAATGAGGTAATAAAAGCAATCACCACCGTCAAGGAAAATCAATTGGAAATCTAAATTCAACTAAAAGCAGCACGCAAACTATGAAAGAAGAACTACTTGATAGAACTAAATAACGTAGAAGATAAAGACAAAATCATGCAAAATAAGCAAATTAAGAAATAAAAGCATAGACAGAATATACATAAACCATGACCTAAACAAGAAATATAGGAAAAGATAAAAGACAATACGAGGCAGAGCACATATAGAAATAACTAATGAGATATGATATAAGTTAACTAAAAAATTGGTAAAACAAAAAAACTAACACAAATCAAGGGAACAGGGAACATAAGGAAACATCAGGCAAGGGAAAAGTCGATACTAATGGATTATAAACAAAAACATAAAAAAAGAACAAGTAGATACCCGGATTGTAAAAACTACATGAAAGCGGGTGAAATGAAAAAAATTGCCACAGAAATGGAAAAGTACTAGTCAGATTTTCTGGCATTGCAAGAAATAAGATGGAAGGGCAAAACAAGAATAGATTAAGAAAAATATATATTGTGTCTGCAAAAATAATTCACATATTTATGGATGATATATAAAAACGTATGCAGAAAAAAATGACTTCTAAAATTTTTTTCTAAAGTCAGCCGTTTTCAAAGAAATAAATATTAGTATTTTAGATCTATCCAAATATTATTTACCGAAAAGCAACTAAAGCTGGCAACATCGATAACTCAGTCCAGCATAAACAATTGTTTTTTAAACGTTCTAAAAAGTTTTTATTTTCATACACAGATATTTAGAGTGAAAAGAGTATTCTCGGCAATTATTACACAATCCGAACGATTTCTACCACTGCTTCTTTTTCAATGCACAAATTCAAAAAGAGGAATACAATGAAAATGTAGCAGACAAAGAAACAACACACGACAGGACTTTCCATAATGGCGCAAAACAATGAAACATAAAAAAACCAGAGGAAGAACCCACAAAAAGAATTAGGAAAAACAGGAAGAAGCAGACCGAAACAAACTGAGATTAGAGTAATACAATAAAGCACATATGATCTAATAATGCAAGAGGTAAAAGAGGCTTTATTAAAAAGACCATTGTCATGTACTCTGATAGTTAAAAATAGCGCTAAAAGTATTAGGCGAGTCAAAGATTACTATGGGACTATCTAAGAACTTTAAAGGATCTATATGGCCGGAGTATACTAACATTAACTGGGAACTATGTGACAGACATCAGCAGGTAAAGGAAAATGGAGTTTCAATGGTCCCATGCAGAAGGAGCACCCATGGCTCTAATTGAACCGGTAGCTTTCTACATTGAAAAAACGACTACAAGGGTTTTGTATTAATAATCAAAGCTTGGAAATGAATACTCAAGAATAGTAGATCAGCACCGAATTGAATAAAAAATCAATGTTCCTGCAAAGCTTTATGCGGGGTTAAAATCAAACAAAAAGACCTTAAACCAATTTCAATCGAAAAACAAAAAATTACCCTGCTTCATATTAGTTATCATACAGAAATCAAGAAGAAACTACAATACAACTACAACCAAAGTCGATTAATAGCAATTAAATGATAAGTATCACTCATATCCAAGCAGTTTGGTAGGTCATTTGGAATTGTTTTTTTATACTCTACAAATAGAATTCTTTAACTGTAAAAAACTCTATTTCAATGAAGGATAGGCTATATGTTACTCTGTTCTTTAACATAGATATATGTTATTCATTTAACCGACTTTCTATCACCCACTGCTTTCATAACTCTTTCAAATGTAAAAATATGCAGGGTGCAGGGTGCTAAGTAGCAATCAAAATAGTCTGTTCTTTATCATCGGTTTTACGAAAACAAATCCGTTATTTACAATTACACAGTTAATGACGAAATCGAAAATTGATGATAAATATAAGCAAACAAACGTGAAACACATTTTCCAATAAAAAGTATATCTCTTTATCTCATTGTTGATAAGAAAAGTGTATAGATAGATCGTTGACTAACAGTTGATTTTTATATACCTATACAAGTAATTTATTAAACGAAATAATTATGAAACTTTTAAAATCTGGAGTATTTTACCTTGCTGTTTTGGCATGTAAGTAAAAATAAATAATCTTGGTATTTCAGATAAATTATTTTTAAATGATATTCTTTTATTAAACTTTAATAATAATTGCGCATGTTTAATTTATGACTAGTATATTATTTGTATCTATATTACAGTGATGATTGCCCTCTGCACTCATGAAGTTGAGGGTAGAAGAAAAATTTTAATGGGAAGAAAAACTATGAATAGAGCCTATCTTCGTAAGTACACTACATATCACTGCTGAAACATGTAGAAAAATTCGAAAAAACCACTCATTTTATTTTCAAAAACAGTGATATGTTTAATTTTCCTTACAAGAGCATTAGATGAATACTTAGGGCTGTTTTATAGTTCTTCTAGCTGATCTTTGTCATAACAAATATGTATATACAGATTTGGCCTAAATATATGAGAACATCCATGAATTCTTACGAGTGATAAAGAACGCATTATGAAATAAATCATTAATATCTTGAAGTGACCTGTCATTATGGCGCTTAAGATATTTTGTATATCGCTCCGTATTTTAAAAATTTACTAACTTTACATATTCTATTCAGGTTTTATTCTAATTTTATACTCGGAAAATATTCTTCAACTGAACATTCAGAACATATTTGAAACATTTATCACGTTGTTGTTTTAGGTGGAAATGCTGTTCCTGCATATGTAATAATAATCCTCATTGGTATAGCAGAAATAATTATTGGTGCAATTATGTACGTGATAATGAGAAAAATGATTATCGAACCTCCAATAACTGGAAATTATACCATAGCACCAACCTCTGAACCATAATTAAAATTAATGCTATGGTCATTATTAAAGTATTTGAGTAATTTATGAATTATATTGCAATGTATTTATTGTTATAAAAAATGTTTTTTATTTAACTTGCTTTTATAATTACCAGACACTAATTGAATACTCTTAAGAATAACCATGTCTTAAATAAAATAGCTTTAAACACCTATTCATAAAATTTATTCATAACCATAAGAATTATATAAATTTTAACTATAGAACAAAGTCAAATGGAATATAAAAATTAAAAACCTATATTAATTTCGAAGTTACGTGAATAAAGCAATTTTTAACATAAGAGATATAATGATCTTGAACATAATATAAAATAAAAAGTATTTTTGGATATTTAACATTTAGATTTAAGAACTTATTTAATCACTATCAACATTAATGTTTTTTAACTTATCCCAGTGAAGTTGCACAGTTAGATTCTGGTTATTATGTTGGATTACATCAACAGTAACAGGAGCATACAGATCTTTATCCATTGGAGACCAACCAGTATACTGAAAAATAATTTTAATAATTTATGAAGCAAGTGTAGAAAAAACAAATATTGTATTAATACTATTTAAAATAAACAAGAGAATATACATGCAGAACCATTAATTGAGAAGATACTCACAATAGATGTATTTTTATGTCGAACTTTTCCTTCTTCATCAAAGGCCTCATATTTTTGCAAAAGTGCTTTGCCATCAATTCTCCAGATGCATGGGTGTTTTGAGGGATCTCCAACTTGGGCATCTTTTTTAAGAATTACAAATGAGCCAGTCTGAAAGAATGTAAAGTTCATGCATTTTCAATTATATTAATTCAAATAAAAAAGAACAACTAAAATATTTAAAAAAACTTACTGCGTAATCTTCCGAAAATATAGTTTTTGGTATGAATTTCCTGTGAATTCCTCTTGCAATTGGATGAGTTGTGGTTGTAGTTGAAACAGCTTTATTTTCTGAATCTTGAGCCTTTTCAGATTTGGGTTCTTCTGGGTTGTCAGATAAACTTTCATCTTCATCTTTTTTAGTTTTCCCTTTTTTAGCAACTCCATTTTTAGGTCTTTTCCTCGTAGGCTCACTGTCGGAATCTTCGTCTTCATCGCTACTCTCTACTTCTACAACTTTCTTCCTTGGTTTTTTGCTTAACCTTTGACTCAATCTCCTATTATTCTTTTTCTCCTACAATTATTTTTTATAAATACATATTTAAATAATAAAATAAAAAACTGTAGTGGAACTACTAATTTTTATTAACATAGAACTGTACTAGTAGCTAAAGATTCAAGGGCATACACTTAAAAAGATATGTTATTGTTATTAGTTACAAATAAACAAGTTCAAAAATATGTTTACCTCTTCTTCATGTTTCCATTCATCACCCGAGCTTTCATAAATTTCTGGATCATCCTCATTTTCAGAATAATTGCTCATTATCCCTAAAAAAAACAATTAAAAAAATGAATGCTGATTCAGGTAAAAGAATAATGGCTTGATATTTAATGTAAACGCCACCTACTCAATATAGGAAAATAATATTTAACTTGTAAAATAAAATATACTGAACAAGTACCTTAAAGTTTCGATTCAGTTTTTCTAAAAAGATAAATTTTACAAATAGCGCGTTTTATCTTTAATAATATATAAAATAGTTGATGAAGCGCCTACAACGAAAAACCAAGCACACAGCGCCAAGCTGCAGTATTGACAACCTGCTAAATGCTAAATGTCAAATGTCAACAAATAACAATTAGAGGTGCCACTGCACCTGGGTGCATTTAAATGACGTAATAGTTCGGCAATATGTAACAAATAGCAAATTTAAAGGTGCTCCATAACATCTTACAAAAATTAACATAAATAGAAATATCGTGTTTGTCTAAATAACCCAGACGATAATATATTTAAGGTTATTTTAAAAAATAGAGGTGCCACCGAACTTTGGGTGAATTTGAAAGTCCTACAGTTCAGCAATACGTAATAAACAGCCAAGTTCTCTGTAACTTGTTAAATAATTAACATAAATAGAAAGTCCGGGTTATCTAAATTACCTAGACGTATATATAATTTAGGTTATTTTGACTTTTTGTATGCGCAACTTCAAAGATGACAACAAATTATTAGCATGACCACCTCAGTTTTGTTAAATTGTTTATAATTGATGTTAAAATATTTTTTTTTAAATGTTAACGTATAATATGCATGAATACAATTTATAATCCCTAACGAAATTATTATCTACGTTATAAGAACGGTTCCGGAACCGTTCGTTACGTCTCCTTAGAGGAAAGAATTTGTTAGGTAACAAAATAGTCAATTTGCTTAGTTATTTTCAGCTTTATGTAAAAAGTAAATAAAGGTAAAAATAAAAAGAATTCAATTAATTTTGTGACATTAAACCATGTTCATTTACTCAAAAAGTATATACTCTAAATTACAAAAAATAATTGAACTTTTATTGTACTTGTTCCAAATAAAAACTATCTGTCGATAGCGCAAAATTTAGATCCAGTAAAGATAAAGATAAAAGTCAATACGGTTAGTTAGTAAATAAAAGAATTTTGAACTTAGAAACGGACTTGTGTATAAAAAACTTTATTCCAATATCTATGGAGACCCGAGTTATCTTTAATTGTCACGATGCTTTAGGTCGTTTAGGTTTTAATAAAACTAATATATTTAAGTAGAGTTAATTGGTTTCCTAATTTTCGAGACAAAATTTAAAACATCGATAAATTAAAGGAATAGTTTACATATTCGAGTCGTTCGCTATAAATTGTTTCAGATAGAATTAGTTGTTTTACTTTGCATGAATTAGATTTTTAAATCGGAATAATGTTGAGCATATAAAAGTACTCCGAGATCTAATGGACAGCTCGAAAGAACTAACAGGGATTTAACTCCAATATTTTCTAAGTGAAATGAAAGATGGAATTATTTGCTATATGTTAAATTGGCTCTAAATAATTCTTTTTGTAGATACATTCATAATTTGCTATCAATATTTTATTTGGTATTCATCAAAGAAGCAAAGGTACTCCCGCACATTCACTTAGAAACAGATAATTTACAGGAAAAAGCTAAAGTTCAAAATGAGAAAGTTCAGGAATATAATAAGAAATATTTAGATAGCAAACACAAAACCCCTCCTATTTATGATATTAGAGACTACATTATAATAAAAAAAATATTAACTCTCTTACTCAAAAACTACTTGTTAATATTTATGTTATTTATGATCAGATAATAATAGGTTTTCATATGTTCACAGATCTAGACGATCTTACTAGTTCGGTTTGGCCGAACTGTAGGAATAGGTATAAAATAAAATTAATTGTTTCAACTCTTACTTTATGGAAATTATTCATAATAAATATGGAAAGATAACTAATACTTATATTGAATTTCCACAGTCTTCCAAAGCGTTTTTATATATACTTATGTCTAAATAGGTTTCCAAATTGTCAGATACCGAAACCTAGGTAGATCTTAATACATATAAAAGCGCTTTGGAAGACTATGGAAATTTAAAATTGATATAAAATTTTGGCGGGCAGTTTGACATTACAGGTGAAATATAGAAAAGAGAAGAAGTGAGGTTAGAAAACACCAAATGATGCAAAAAGAGAATGTACTTTGGTTCTATGTTGAATGTTCAAGCTAATGTTTTTTAAAATTTATTACAATTGATCAGAGATGTATAGAAAAAACTTAATCAAATCCAAAATAAACAACACAAAGATTAATGACAGCATGACATCAATTTAAAATTACAAGTTTCCTATAAACTGAATGCGATTTTTGACGTTTTAATAATATAAATTATGTCAACAATGCATGCGAGTTTATACGAATCGTATACGCTATATCCAATCTTCGCGCTGTTATTTTTAATGGTGGGTTGGTATTTATTTGATAAGCCCCTCTACGTTTCTATTTTTTTACTTTCCCTCTAGATCGAAGACCGAAGAGCAAAGTCCGAAGTCTATTTTTTAGGTAATTCAGATTTATTGATATTGATATATTTATATTTTGCTTCTCTGAAGTGAACAGTTCAATTTGTCGATTTGTCAGTTGAGAATAAAAATGTCTTGCCTTCAACAGGTTAGTAAATTAATATTTAATGAAAAGTGTGTTATGTCAACTCTTTTTAGGTTTCTAAGCAATTAATTAGAAGTAACTTGAAAATTAGCAAAAGTTTAGTAAAACACAGTTCTTCAAGCCCTGTTACTGGAGGATATAATTTTGGTAATTTTACTTTTGTGTTTATATTTTTTTAGATTAGTTTTTAATATGCTTCTTTAAAAATAGAAACATTTAAAGAAAACTCAAGATTTGCTCTATTCGTATTCTAGTTAAATGACTTAAAATCATTATGATTCCAAATATTGTATATACTTTTTTAAAGGAACCAGAAACAGTATACATTCAATATGATCAATATTTTTTTTTGTTTTTTTCACGAAAGTTAGTATTGTTTCTCTATAATAAATATTTTATAATTGCATGTTACTATTAACCTAACTGGCAATAATAATAATAAGCAAATCTAAGTATAATTAATATTTGTTTTAGACATAATATACTTCAAAATGTTTAAACCATCTGGATTATTTTATCTTCTAATCTTTCTGTTTTTCTCTTATCTTAATTATTTTAACAAAACAGTTATTTGAAAATATACAGAGTTGAAAAAGATATATTTAAAGATTCATTTATTATTTTATTAATATTCTTAATTTAATGAACAAAATACATACATTTTTTATCTTTGTCAATATATATGTAATTTTAAAAACAAATTTTATCTCAAATTATTATATTTAAAAATTATGACTCATGTAGCCCTGGTATTCCTTAGTCCTTGAATAAATAGGACCAAGTTTTAGAGATAATGAAACCATTGAAACAATGCTATTTAAGAAGTAAGAATAATGCTACATTTTATAAATAACAGGAACTGAAACATTATTTCATATATAATATAAATATCGATAATAGGGCAGACCACCAATTGATTTTTTGGTATTTAATATATAGCTCTAAGTGAAACTCAAAAAGAATTTCAAGAGCTAGCAAGAAAATTCGCCAAAGAGGAGATTATTCCAGTAGCAGCTGAACTTGATAGAACAGGAAAATATCCCACTGAGATTCTTAAGAAAGCTTGGAGCCTTGGATTAACTAATACTCATATACCTACAGAATATGGTAACACATTTTATTAAATTTTTTATTTTGTTTAACAATGCTTATACAATTTTAACATTCAGCAAAGCTGAATGCTTTTTGGCTGCTAAAAGTTTTGAAAATATATAAGACTTTATATCTATTCAAAATTTGATTATCTTTGTTAAATTATAAAATGCTTTAATTTTAGGTGGTAATGGTATGGGAGTTTTTGATAGTTGTTTAATTAGTGAAGAATTATCATATGGATGTACAGGAATATCAACTGCTCTAGAAGCTAGTGGACTAGGTGTAAGTACTTGAATTTATTTCCTTTTTTTTACAAAAAACCGTGATCTCTGAATTTGTAACATTATTGAAATAAAATTAATAAATTATATAAGTATTTCAAAAATGTATTTTTCATAAATTTAATTTTTAACTTGGAAATAGATATGTTACTTTCACACAATTCTAGCAACATTTTTGTTTAAAATATGAGCTAATTTAAATAACATCTAATTAAAATAAATATCAGTTATCTCAAAAGTAAAAAAAAGACGGCATTGAAGAGATTAATTTAAATTTTAAATTAATATTTAGTTAAAATGTTATAAATACCTAATTAATTTTTAAATATTAATTAAACGAAATTACTATTCATGGTAAAAAAATGTATTTTATTATCAATTAATAATGTATGGTGCTATTTCATTGTACTTTCGGACATGCCTTGACTTTTGGTTTTCACAATGTTAAATCAGTTGTGCATTTCCAACCGTTTTCTGATGAATACTGATACAACGATTCTAAAGAGGGATCGTCAGTGCCTTTTTTTCAAATCACTAGTTTTCACCTATTCTGTATTTCAATTCTATTTAAAAAGCTTCAGAATTAGACAGGATGTAGATGACTCCTTGGAACTTTTTCTTTTTAATATTTGCTTCTGAATGTATATTGTTATGTTTTGTCCACATATGTTCTGCTAGTTGATACTTCTTTTTCTATATCAGCTTCATTTAATCTCTCTTTGATATCCATATCTACATTCACATAGTAATATTCATTTACTTGTTTTGTGTTTTCAGTTTGGTTTTAGTGAGTTGTTTTTATTTTGACTTGTTGAGCTATCTTTAATAGTTCCATTAATGGAAAGTAAACACATGACGCTTTTGTTTGTTTTTCTGCTGTTTGGTGTGTCAGTCTATCTTCTGCTTTGATTAAGTTTCCAGTGATATTTTTTTGATAATAGTTTTAATACACTTGTCTGTGAAAAATGTCAACTTTTGTTTTAATATTGACTTTTCGCTGAAACTAGCTATCTCTCTCTCTTTGTTGCAATGGAGTACCTGGACTACCCGAGACTCCCGTATTATTCATTGTAGATCAATTTTGTGTAAGCTGTTGTAGATATATTCTTCACCAATACATTAAAAAATAGTATTTTTTTTCATGCTCCTCTTCCATGCTGAATTTTATAGTTTAGCAATTATTTGCTGTAGAAATTCTTTTTTTCTGGATTTTCTCGACTTAGTACCTGAAATGAGTGAGTTCAATTGGAACTCTTTTAGAACAATGTTGTCCTTTCCAAAAAATTCAATATGAAATATTTCTTTCTTTAAATTTTTTTTATAGCCTCGAAATTTATTAAGTTTGGACTAGTACCATATTTCTAATGATTGCTTAAGCTCTACCACTATCATTCTCCATCTTCAAACAACGTGGTGTGATTATAATGCTTGTACTTGTTTGTTTTTTCTATAGCAAACACCCATTATTTTGTCGGGAAGCCATGAACAGAAGAAAAAATACTTAGGGAGGTTAATAGAAGAGCCGCTAGTTGCGGCATATGGAGTAACTGAGCCAGGAGCAGGTTCAGATGTAAATGGCGTTAAAACTCGCGCTGTGAAAAAAGGCGATGAATGGATTTTAAACGGACAAAAAATGTGGATCACAAACGGCGGTGTTGCTAACTGGTTAGTATTCGGCAAAAAATCTAAAATTTAAGTAATTTTAAATATGCATTTAAAATATTTATTAAATATTAATTGAATTTCGCGATAAGTAAGTAGGTATCTTTATTTATTTTAATTCTGTAGGTATTTCGTTTTGGCACGTACTAATCCTGATCCTAAAGCTCCTGCCAGTAAAGCTTTTACTGGATTTATTGTTGAGAGAGAATGGGAAGGCGTTACTCCTGGAAGGAAGGTTTGTAACATTTGTCACATTTAACTGTAACACTTTTTGTACTACTAATTTGCATTATTCATAAGGTTTCTGTACAGAAAATGTTTCTAATTGAATTATAAGTTAATTTGGTTTCTAAGAGGTGCTACAAATTAAGTGATACTTATGTAGTCATTCATAGAATTGAAGTGGCCAAACCAACTTACTATACACCAGTTTCGTTAGTTCGTTAGTCATTTGTTTGTCTCAGTTGCTTCGTATTTTTTGCTTGTATTGTATACTTCATTGAAACTAAAATCTTTAAAATCTCAAATGGTACTTGTATTCATTGTCCTCATTTAAGTGTTTTTTTGCATAAGAATGCCTTTTCTGACGCGATTTTTAAATGACACGTATATGAAACAAATCCATAAAACATATAATAAAATATCACAACAGAAATAATTTGTGAAGTTAAAATAATAAGAAGCTGATAACGTTAACTATTATACCAGTTCATAAAGATACTACTAACTCATGACGTGAAATATGATGAGACAATCACTTAAAAACAGTATAGTATTTCATCAACATGTACAATATTATTACAGACTAAAATGACGCCTAATAACTATAATATAGGTGTTATAAACTGTTATATTAAATTGTACCTTCATGGCAAACAAACCAAAAGAAATAAAATGATTATTTACTGCCATGATAGATAGAAAATATTTTTTAAATAAAAACAAACTGCGTGCAGTTTCCTTTGCTAAATAATCAATTAGTTTTTAGTCACATAATATTGTTATCTAAATAATAAATACGTTTTTTCTGAGGTATACCTTTAATTCAATCTGTTAGGACCTATCTGTCAGTTTCTTAATTAGTATCGACGACACAATGTTTTTTAAACTATCATTTTGTTTTATTTTTGCTTGTTGGATAAAAACATTTTTCCCTTATTTTCGTTTCAAAAAGTGCACAAATCATCAGATCATTGGATAAATCGCACTCCGATTGTTTTTAATCTACTATATTTACTTTTTATTTTAGTTTGTCTTTCGTCATGTCATAAACAATGTACTACCTTGTCTAAATATTCGATTCCAAATTAGTTTACATAACACAACCGAAATTACTTTACACATATTACGCTATTTCTTTTAATGTTTGGAAATTTATGGTATATCGGTGACAAATAAACCTATTTTATTTTAGGAAATGAATATGGGCCAGAGAGCTTCAGACACCAGAGGCATAACTTTTGAAGACGTTCGTATTCCTAAAGAAAATGTATTAATAGGTGAAGGTGCTGGATTCAAGATTGCGATGGCAACTTTCGATTCAACAAGACCACCAGTAAGTATATCTTGTATTTACATTGAAATTGTTTTCACTTATCTTGCAATAAAAATTCATTAGTGTCAACAATTGAAATAAACATGACTGTTCAAGTTGCATTTGTTTTGGATATAAATTTTAGATTTAGATGTAAAAATACTCCCGCCGGACTAAATCTGGAAAAATAAATGCACACGTATTTCATTGAGGAAATAACATTTTTTTTCTCTTCAAATTGCGACGTTCTTAATTCCAACGATTTAATATTTCACAGGCCTGCACTTACCATGCCCTATATAAAAATCATAACTTTCAATATAAATAAAATATGACAACGTTGCCTGAAAATGTATTTACCTCTTTCCTTCTGCATTTTTTGAAATACTTATAAGTTAATAAAGTAATATTTTACAAATGGGCGATATTTAGAACAGATGGCAGATTGGAAACTGTTCATACAAACGAGAGTAAATAATTTACTTAAACAACTTTTTTTTTTTTTTTTTTGTCCCGGTGGAGGTCACTATTTCGGAAGTACCAGGGTGCATCGACGATGTTCCTCAGCACTTTATTTTGGAATCTCTGGATGATTTGGGTGTTGCTTTCGCTAGCGCAACCCCATAGTTGGATCCCATAGGTCCATATCGGTTTTAAGATCTGTTTATATATTAATAATTTATTGTATATTGTCAGAGTGGATTTTCTTCCCAGCAGCCAATATATTTTCTTGTATCTAATTCCGAGTTCTTCACGTTTCTTTTTGATGTGAGCTTTCCAGCGAAGCTTCGCGTCTAGAGTTAGTCCCAGGTATTTTGCTGTGTTAGCATGTGGTATCTGTTCATCATCTATTCTTAATGAGTTCATATAAATATTAAATAATGTTTTTTCTAAATTAAGTCAACAAAGTTAGAAACGCAATCTCTTCTACACCTAAAGTAAATTTCGCACCTATTTTGTAAAAGTCCAGTTCCTAAATAAAATCTCTTATACCTTCACTCAACCTACATATATGAGTTTTTGAAATAATAAAATTCTGTTTTGTTCTTCATCTGTTGTTAATGTGATAGTAATGTTTAAAACTGAATTATTTCCATCCTCTTCCATAAATGGGTGGCAACTAATTACCAAGTCCAAAATTTTTCTAATATTACTGAATAGTTAATTTCATTTAAATCTATAAAATATTGAAATTTTTCATTTATTTAGTTAGAAAAGTTAAATTTAACACGTAACGTCAGTTACAATGAATTTTAAAATCACCTGAAATATACATGTTGCCTACAATAACCACAATACATTGTAAGAATTCCAGTGCTGAATCTTAAACAAAAACTGAACTATCTGGATCCATCCTTGTACTAGATGTATTCCTGAAAAGTGTACAGTCTTGGTTGTAAAGTTACCTAAAGGTACTTAACTCTCATCAGCAATGATATCTCCATTCTTCAAAGCTTTAGAGATATCCAAGCAATCTAATTTTCTTATATTTATTAAAAACATTATTTTGAATTTGGCTGGACTGATGTTTAAGTCAACATCCTCCTATTGTGTTAATATGTTCAGATTCTGCTGCATTCCAAATTATCCGCCTATCACAGAAACTATGCTCCTTATTTTTTGAGTTTTACTATTAATCTTTCCATAACAAAGGAAACCGTATCTAACACTGAGGACACACCTTTGCAACCTGAGCAGTCAATATCTCGCCCATGAGAGTCAAACGTTTTAAAGCATCCTCTAGCTTGAACATATTCATCTACATCTTGATTTAACAATTTTTTCTTAACAATTGACAAATGGTATGGGGATACTAGATGGTATAGTGCCATTTCTGTTGTTCTGTCCATATTTCTGACCTAAATGTATATTTGTTTTATTATAATAAAGTTTCTCTGATTTAGCGGCCGACAAGTTTTTCTAGAGTTTTGTAAAACTGATGATCTTAATCACATCAACATAATCAATAAGAAAAATTATCCCCATATTTTGATTAGTTGTGTACTTGTTTTTAAAGGATCTAAATATTTGCGCAATATAACGTGTATATACACTTTAAATTGTAAACTATACTACTTAATAAATTAATTTAAAATGGTATGGTAGGAAGTGTTTACCATTGTTTTACGTCTCTAATATGTTTTATAATGTGAACTTAGGATATATTTATTTTATAGGTAGCGACTGCTGCTACGGGATTGGCTCAACGTTGTCTCGATGAAGCCACTAAGTATTCTATGGAAAGAAAAGCCTTTGGTGTACCAATTTGCCAGCATCAAGCTGTGGCGTTTATGTTGGCGGACATGGCAATCGGAGTCGAGATAGCTCGATTGGCTTGGATGAAATCTGCATGGGAAGTTGATCATGGTATCAAAAACACGTTAGCCGCTTCAGTGGCCAAAGCTTTTGCCTCTGACGTAGCCAACAAATGCGCTACAGATGCCGTACAAATTTTTGGCGGAAGTGGTTTCAACAGCGAGTACCCTGTAGAAAAACTATTTAGAGATGCCAAAATCTTTCAAATTTATGAAGGAACCTCCCAGATACAAAGATTGATCATATCAAGAGTTCTTTTAGATAAAGCTAAACAAGGAGCCTAAAAATAAAAAAACTTTTTTCCTACAAAATCTTAATTTTGAAAAGTTAGAATCATTTTACCGGATTTTTAAAATGTAACTTATAAAATAATTTAAAGCATGTTTTGTTTTAACACAAGACGATTGAGAAAAAAGTATGATATTAAATATTTATGGACTGAATTAATTATTTAGTCTCAGAATTCATCATTTAAATAGGTAATTAGGTAATCACATTGTTTTTAACCCTTCTTCTTTTAAAACCAAATTTACCAGATAACTTTTTTAATTTAAAGTCAGGAATTTAAAAGATGTGGTTGCCGTTGCAGATAGTTATAATAAATTATTCTATTCGCTTAAAAATATCCGTTGAAGAAACAAACCATTTTTTATTATTCACTGAATTTTATTAGAATCCATAATTAGTATTATATTTATTTTATTGAGAGGCTTATTTCTATTTCATAATGAGGTTTATTTTTTTATAGATTAATTATAAGCGAAATAATATTTTTAAATCAAAGATACTATTTTTGTAAAAATATGTATTTGTTCAAACCTCTACAATTTTTATTTTATATACAGTTAATAAAAAAAATGTCGAAAACTATATGAATTTTTAGTCATTAGCTATTTTATGATTATGTACATTTCTGCATTTATGTCAAATGTCTTCAAAGCAAAAACCTTAAGTTTGTAATTGCTCCCAAATGACAAGCTGAGGTGGCATTTATAACATCAATGAAGTCGGTAGCACTAGACATTAATATAAAACAATCAGACGAATGCAGGTGGAGAATTATAAAAATAAGTGTAAACAAAAATTAAAGAAACCCAATAGGGAGAAAAATACCTTAAACATCTTTAAACCAATCAGGCTATTTCTTTCCCAAGTGGATCTTCTTCCTTCTTGGGATTAATTTGTCTGAGGGTTGCTGCATCAGTTAGGAGTGTTTTGATATATATATACTACCTTCCACAACAATATTTATATATATCTCCTAATCATTCCTTTGTTGATCAGGTTCACTTTCCATTTCTTCTTACTGGTCATTTTTCTCTTAATTTTCTGGTCTAGGTCTATTTTCCGGTACCATGACCATAAACGGTCTTTACAGTAGATTAAAGGGATTCCTCGGGAATTCAAAATAAAAACATATTTTACCTAAAGTAGAAAAGCCTAAATAGGAGTTACCAAACTACCAAGATAAGATTACAATTTGGTTTTAAAATATATTAAGGAGGAATGTTCATCTGGCTTATGAACATTTTTATAAAAAAATAGATAAGAAGCAATAAGACAAATTAGTTGAATCATGATTAAAAATAGACTAAATGTGATTTAGTATATAAAAGGTTTATCAATAAAAACGTAATTCGATCAAACAACACCGAGTCTAAAGAATACACCAAAAAAATATGACTAAAACATGGATGCCTACTGATTCCACTTCTATTGTCAATAGTGATCAACGAAAGAATAAAAGATGAAAAAGATTATTATTATTATTATATAGGGTTTTGGAGGAAGGAATTAATGTACATAACAGAATTGATATTTATGAAGGATATAGTCCTAATAGCAAATTTAGAAGAAAACCTACAGCATAATATAGAACTAATAAATGAACAAAAGAAATATGAAGAGAAATATAAACAATACTAAGATAATGTCAAGAAAAAATCAAGTGCCCAACATCCAAATACAGGGAAAACGAAATGAAGAGATAGTAAGTTACAAATATTTAGGAACTAAAAATAATGGGTAAACAGGAAATAAATTTGAGGAATAAAATTGAGAAAAATTGGAACGTATTCAATGCAATGAAAATCTCGAATTAGAGGGAGGCCGAGAAAAACGTGGGAAGAGATCAGGAAAATGACAAGAGATAGAAAGAACTGCAGAAAGAAATACATGACGTGACTTTACTCAAACTTGCCTTATACCTTAAGATAAAAGGGTTTTAGGATTACAATAAATATATAAAAGGATTATATTATGTAATCTACTTAAAAATATCTGTAGAGGTTTCTTTTAATAAAGCTGAACTTTTAGAGGAAAGGTTTAGGTGTTTATTATATTATTATTATGTACATATATTACTGATTGGAAAATAAAAATTTGCTGGCCTCTTATGAAACGTTTCAGGTTGCCATAGGGGTTATCATTATTATATAATTGTAATGTGTTAAATTATAACTCAAAATTAAAATTTATTTGCATAAAAAAGAAAATACATTACAACCTAAATATTGGAAAAGTATAATTTAAAAACTGAGTTCTATTAAACCATTTTTTTTGCAATTTATGAAACTATTAAAAAAAAGAAGGGTTCTTACTTTTTATTTGAAATCTAGTTTTGCATTTATTGCGTAAATGCTTGCATTTATTTATTGTATTTGTTCTTTGATTAAATCTTCCAACACATCATGAATGTATCGCTGATGAGCTGGCAAAAGAAAATTGGAAATAAAGTAAAATAAAGAAAAATATAATAGTATTATCGAAAAAATAGGAAAACATAAATATTAAAATAATAATAATAATAGATGGAAAGATAAGATTAAAAGCCAACACCTGGTTATATTACTTGATTAAGCAAGTATTTAATCAAAGAGAATTGAAAACAGATACTAATGTGAGGGTACATAGGGAATTGTGTGTTTCAGCATTAAAATAATGCTCAGAAATGTGGAAATTAAAGAAAAAACAAAGAAGAATAATTCAAGTTAGGGATATGAAAGCTTTAAGAAGTATTGCAAGACTAACATTAAAAAAGGCAGGCCTGAATTAATGCATAAACAATTTAAGCAGTTGCTT
This sequence comes from Hermaeophaga mercurialis, assembly GCA_951812935.1. Classification (NCBI taxonomy): domain Eukaryota; kingdom Metazoa; phylum Arthropoda; class Insecta; order Coleoptera; family Chrysomelidae; genus Hermaeophaga; species Hermaeophaga mercurialis. Next base: position 46,306,290 of record OX638358.1, read on the forward strand.
AGGTACTCGCAATTTTTTATTAATAAAAAAAGGGAATGAACAAAAAAGAATTAAAGAGTTTACTTGTTAACAAATTTTATCTGACTGAGATAAGGGGTATTTTATATAATTTGTAATTCTTCAAACTATCATAACGTTTGTTGTTATTCCAACTCTAAAAGCAAGGAACAAAATAAACAAAAAAATAGGGGTTAAATCAGTAGAAAGAGAATGAGTAAAAATGCATTAAGATTGTTTGGGCGTATATGCAGAATGCCTAACACAGGATTAACCAAGATAGTAACTAAATATGTTGAAATAAACTAAAAAGACCATAAAAAAAGAGTAGAACACGAATGAAATGGAAGTACTATATTGGCAAGTACTTGAAAAAAAGAGAAATACATTGGAGAGAACCATGAAAATGCAGAATGCATAATATGAGACTAAGCAAGATAGTATGGAAAAGTGGGGAAATAAACTAAAAAGACCATAAATGAAATGGGACAATGAGATGAGATTGGTAAGTAATTGTAAAAAAGAGAATTACACTGGAGAGAGGCGTTAAAATGCATTAAGATTGTTTGGATATATGTAATGTGTAGGATGCCTCACATGAGAATAAGCAAGATAATATAGCAATATGGGGATATAAAGTAAAAAAGACTACAAAGGGTATACCACGAATGCAATAGAACGAAATTGGTAAGTACTTAAAAAAAAGGAAACTAAACTGGAGAAAGGCCGTAGATCTCGCGAAAGATAGAAGCAAAAGGAGAAATAAAATAAGCGAAGATTGAGAATCTTCAACTGATGATGATAAAAGTTAAAAAAGTAAGTTTAACGTTTTTGTTGTGTACTGTATATAAATATGTAAATAAAATCGTTTAGTATTAACATCGAAACAAGTACAGTGTGTCTCTTTCTATAATTACGATTAATGATTATGTTACAAACAAACTTTTCGTAATAAAATAATCAATATTTTTAAGTATCTGGCATCTTGCGTTACAAAAAGCACTAAAAACGTTTTATTCTGAAACTTTCTTTCACCTTTTTGAACTTACGAAAGGAATAATTAATTTTGTATAATCAAATTTTGCGTAATGCCAAATTGCCGCGTAAATTTAAAACAGAACGGCGCAGGCGCGATTTGCTTCCTCGTGGTCTATGGAATGCAAAGTACTTTTTTCGAATTGTAGCAGTTTATAAAATAGTAGTAAATGAATAAAACATAAATATCTAGACATTAAAATACAACCTGAATTCGAACACCAGTTATGTAACGTCGATAGACGCAACAGAATGAATAAACAACTTTGACCTACTTAAAATCGAGAAAGTGGACTGAGCTTTATGGAGATCTAAACGTGAAAATTTCAAGTAAATTTCAGCATTAAAAATGTACTCAATAATTTAAATGCGATTTATCGGGACTACCGAAGAGTTTAGCTAAAGCGAAAACCGGGCAGGAAAAGTTTCAGGTTATGTAAGCAGTTGCACGCTTGACTAGTGCAGTCATGTCTGTCTGTCTGAATGCAAAGTGTAAGCGAAGTGGCCTAGAGACCTACATTTATACAACGTTCGATTTTACATCGTTGTGAGAAATAGATATTTGTGAAACCTTGGCGCGAATTTGAAGGTCAAAATTTCTTTGGACCTTGAGGCGTGGTAAATTAGTTTATCATTTCGGGATAAGTGCGTAATCGAATAAACAATGCATGAAGAAGCGACGGGCATGAGCGTTCCTAGCTCTGTTGCCGCATCTACTGCACAAAATGAAAACGGCACAATCACTACGGTTTCAGTGGTCAATGCCGAAGTGGATTTAGAAGTTGCATCCGATAATGACAACGTAGAATTACAAGTGCCTTTTTCGACAAATTCAGGAGGTAATATTTCCCTGCATGCCATTACGATTTGCAGGTTATATCATTAAAATAGCCTGTTCTATAAACCTGTTTTCGCATTAGATAATGTCGATGATGTACTTAGTAGATTCACTTTTGTTCGGTTAATTTCCATGTCGTCTGCGAAAGTGGTATTGAAAGCGAAACGAATTCAGGCGAGTCTGTCTGTAAAATCGTGTTAGTAAGGGAAACGGCAACGGTGTTTATTGTTCTTGTCGTAGGTTACGCCGGGGAAAAAGGACTGTACCCTATCCCAATGCGTAAATGATTAACTTCAACTTATACATACTCTAATCGAGCCTTTAAACTAACAACTCTTTCGCGAATCGTTTTGCATTTGATCCCTTGACCTAGTAAGTATCTAATACTATTCTAGTTTATGTAGGCTGCATCTGGAAAGCATGTCCTTTGGCAGGTCAGGTTCAGTTCAAGTGCAGGTGCAAGTGTATTTTTACAGACGAGGTTTGGCTCGCGCTTGCGTATCCCGTTTCCACTCTTTATGTCTTCTAGCAAAGTTTCAGTTTACATTAATTTAGGTTCTCACTTTATTCCTATTTTACGTGAATCTATTTGTATGCCTATAACTAAGTGAGACGCATTAAATCAATTGTATTGTCGCCTATCGCCACTTCCTTCCATTGTTTTGACACCCCATCCATGTGCATGTGCGAATATACAAGGGTCGCACGAAATCTTACTAAATATTGGGTTTTCCATTAAGAGCGCAATTTTTTAGTTTTTAATAAAACATTATGTCAATTGTAATGATTAAAATTTTTATTTAAAATAAAAGTTTAAGGTATGGGAATTATAGCTTGAATAGAATATTCGACAAATGACCACCTCTAGCTGTTCTACAATAGGTTATTCTTTTGTCAAATTTGTTGATAACATTTTCACACAATTGAGGTTCATTCTCACCAATAAAACGAATTATTTCAGTTTTTAATTCATCAATTGTTCGTGGATTGTTCTTATAGGCAAGACTTTTAACGTAGCCCCAAAGAAAATAGTCCAATGGTGTTAAATAGCACGATCTTGCTGGCCAGTTAACATCACCTTTTTTTCGTTTCACCGGCTGTATGACATGTGGCACCATCTTGTTGGAACCATTTGTCTCTGATATCAATATTTTCAAGCTCTGGCAATAAAAAATTGTTTATTATGTTTCGATATCGTGCTCCATTTACAGTTACAGCAGCACCATCTTCATTTTGAAAGAAGTATGGTCCAATTACACCACCAGACCACAACGCACACCAAACAGTGACTCTTTGTGGGTGCATTTGAAGTTCATGAATTTGTCTTGGATTTTCCTCACCCCAAATACGGCAATTTTGCTTGTTTACAACCACTCAAATGAAAATTGCTTCATCATCTTTTTCTTCGATGAAATTAACAAATTTAAATGGTCTGTTGGCTTAAATTCTTGAGTTAGGTGAACTTTGGAAACCTTTAACGATAAATCCTTGTATAAAATTTTCCATAATGTGGAATGTTTAATTGTTGTGAACGTCGTGTAATCGACATTCTTGGATCATCTTCAACAATCTCACGAACTGCATCAATATTCTCTTGTGAACGACTTGGACGATGACAAATTGGTGTTTTTAGATCCAAAACTGAACCACTTTGTTCAAACTTTTCCAATATTCTCAATATTGTTGATTCATTTGGACGATTATGTCGAGTATAAAAATCCCGTAATTTACGAAAAACAATTTTATTTGAACGTCCATTTTCATAATAAAGATGAATTATTTGGACACGTTGTTCTACGCTGTATCTTTCCATTTTATAAATTGCCAACTATAGTAGATTTTAAAGGTCAATGTCACTTGAAAATTCGAACGACAGATATAAGAAATATAACCTTCACAAAAAATTGCGTCCCTAATGGAAAACCCTATATTTTATAATGTATCTTATCTATGCTCTGCTTTTAACACTAGAAGCATTTATATGTTTTAATTTATTTAAAATAGTGTTCCCCAAGGTGTGGGGGATTCGCGGTGAGTTACTTGGTGGGTAGCAGGGAATTTGCAGAATAAGACGAAATGCTTTGTTAAATCACGTATTTTTATTTTAATAACGTAAATAAAAATTAACAATTAGTTCATCATAGTCATCTTCACTTCAGGTAATAATGCCTGTTACCGTTCCCATTTTCCTTCCGCTATTAGCGTCTGCATATAAGATTACAATTAGTAATCAAATGAAACAAAAAATTAAAATAAAGTAAAATATTTTAATAATAATGAGACTTATTGTTTTGATGGAAGAAACTTAACTTACATAAATATGATGTTACAAATGGAACCAAATATTTGACAGCTTCTGAGGGTATTCCTGCATTCTTTTGGTCCCCAATTCGTCCGAGTTCTGGGAAAAAAATTCAAGCTTCAACATTCCATCACTTGATATTCCAATGAGTTTTTCTTTCATATTTATTGGTATTTCAACATATTGAAAGTAATCGTCTAAAAACGGATTCAATAACCATCTGTAACTGTCGTTACTATTTTGAATTTCTTCAGGGAAATAATTACAGAGATGTTGTTTTAAATTGAGCAAAGCAACTTGCATGCCCGCAAAAACTTGTTCAAAATTTGTAACACTATAATTGGATACATCTTCCATATTTTACTGAATGCACTGGAATGAATCGAACTGCTTTTTGCCAATTGAAGTCGACCATAAATCAATTTTTCTTATAAATCCCTTAATTTTCTCTGTGGCCGTAATTATATTAACGTCGCGACCTTGCAAATTGCCGTTCATAATATTTAATTGTTCGAAAATATCAACAAGGAAATCTAGCTTCAGAAGCTAAATAATATCGGAAAATTTTTTTTTTGTAACTAGCGAACGTGTTATTTGTTGATTTGAATGAACATCATAAAAAGTTTTTGATGCGTTCTTCTTCTGTTCCCTAACCCAATCATTAGAATTTCTATATTTCTTTTTCAATTAAATTGGCCATTTTACGTTCAAGTTATAACACTACTTATTTTGATAGTAAAGTGACGATTAAAACATTTAGTATGTAAAGTTATTGATGTCTACTTTTTTGCCGCTTATAGTTATTGTTTCTTGTGTTTCATTTTTCTTACCACCGTTACTTTTGTCTCGTTAATATTAATTCTTAAATTTCTTTGCATATGTGTTGTTTTCCACTTTTTAGGTTTTCCAGGAGTTATTTTTCGTTTTCAGTACATATCATTAAATCAACTACATAATCATAATCCGATATTAATATTGGTTTCATATTTTTGTTGACTATTAATTTTTTTTTAGCTTTTCTGTTTAGTTCTTTTGTTATGTCATCTATAATAATCTTAAATAGTATCGAGCTTGTCTTAAAACTATCTTTTGTCATAAATTCATCTATTCTTAATTAACTTATCGTCGACTCCTCTTCTTTATAGGCTCTTCCATATTATGTTTCCTGGTATACTGTCAAATGCTCCTTCATGATCAATGAAGGTTACGTTTATTTGGCTTTTGTAATTCTTTTATCATTTGTTTATTTGTGAATATATCGTCTTGTGCTTCTCTGCTTTTTCTGAAACCAAATGGAGATTTTTCCATTTGTATATCTATGACATATGGCATGTCTATTTTTCAAGTAATTTTTTGTGCACATCCACTATGCTCAGCAGTGTTATTCTCATGTAGTTAATGCACTTTCAGGCTACTCCCCTCTACTTCTAATTTTGCTACCGCGCATCCAATTTTGAGGGACCACTTGTCGGTGACTCTACTTTAACAATTTCTTAAAAAAATCTATGAACTGTTTGTGGAATACACATCTTTGGGTCTTCTAAAATAATGTCCAATATCGGTTTGGGTTTATGAAATCTTTTTGGAGGAGTGATTTCATGATATGCTTTATATTTCGCCAATACTTGTATTTGCTATTATTAAAGATTTTTTATTGTAAACACTTTAATATTATGAGAATATTTACTTATTTTATGTTCTAAATTCTTTATCTAAAGTAGTTGAGATGAAATTTATGTTGTCTATTTGATTAGAATCGGTATGTTCCATTTCATAGGTTTGGTGAATATTTATTTTTGTGATTTTTCGATTTTTGATAAATGCTTTTTGGATTTTTTTGGGGCGATGCTGGAATTGGTTCATTCCTTTAGTGATCCATTTTAAAAAGTTCAAAATTTAAAAACTTTTATTACTCTTTCTGTTCGGTAATCCTAGTATAGTTAGATTCATATTTTTTATTCTGTATTTAAGGAAATGGCATTTTTAATTTATTTATCAACTTTTTGTGTTTTATTAAATCTATTTCAACTCAAAGAAACCCTTTAAGCATGTACATGTTAATAAATATGGAAATAATACCATTTTCCAAGATAGAAGAAAAAGGTATTGTCAGATACCGAAACCCAGGTAGACATGAATACATTTTTAAAACGCTTTGGAAAACTGGAAATTCAAGATAAGTATTATTTATCTTTCCATAATAATGAATAATTTCCACAAAGTAAGAGTTGAAACAATTAATTTAATGTACATTTTAAATAATTTTACTGCTACACATATGAAATGCAAAAACAAAATCGTTAGGTTCAATGTTTTGTCGGTAAAATTTTCCAAAGTTTAGTAGCCCGGTATACAAGGTAACAAATACTACTTCTAGAGTTGAACGACATATTATTCGCGCAGTGTAGTTTCCTCACCACACAAACACCATTTCGCCTTGAGTTTAAAAATAGCGGAGATGTGAAATATATGCATACAAAGACCCTGTGTATTTCCATATGATTCGAGAGCCAATAGCTGTACATATTTACTAAACTTTGATGCAAAATCTGCGAGGGTTTGAAAACTTAAAATGTGTGTACATGCTTTCTAGAAGCAGAACATTGTCAGCACACACAAATGGGGACCAAAAAATGATAAACATGACTAAGCATCAGTGTATGATTAGAAATCAATAAAAGTAAATATGTTTAGTTTTAAAAATAATGATTAATAAAAATATTTGTATATAGAGTACTGGAATACGTGATAAACCCATCCTCCCCCATTAACTAGTCAATTTGAGAAACATGCTTGAAATAGTCACACAGAACGATTTTTAAAATCATCATAACATGCAGCGGCATAAAAGTTTCGACACTTGCATGACCTTCTTCACGTGACATCTTTTTCGAAAGTACTTATTTCAAAAATCTAACGTACTTAATTCAGCGAATGTTATGTTTCTTTAAGTACATATATGCTTTAGGAAGCTTAATTAATCTAAATAATATATACAAATATATTGATACCAGTGTAAGAAATATTTCACAGGAGAATAAAAAATATCAGTAAGCATTTAACATATTTTGCAATTGTTATACTTCACTACTGCATTAAATAAAAACATCCGTGTTTAATAATTATTCTTTAATTGAATTACTAACTCTATGATCTAGCTTCCTGCTATATAATCTTTTTATTTATTATGTTTTTTTATCTTTGCTTTGATTACTTTATTATTATATACCAGATTCTTCTATATCGATCCAAATCAGTCAATAGATATAAGCTGCAGTTTATAAAATCTATTTTTATTTTATCCGGAATTTGGCATCTTTTCAAAAGTTTCTATAAACACAAACCTTAAAATTTTGCTTCGTACGTTACAAATTTATCTACTAAAAAAACCTCCTTAACTATTAAAATTCAAATGAATAAGTAATATACAAACTTGATGAAACATGTTATTTGCTTGTAGTAGGATTTTTAGGCAGATGAACGTCCGTTTAAAATAAAAGAAAAAGTTTTTTATAACCTGTTTCATAACTTGAATAATAAAAACGCTATTACATGATTTAAGTAATAATTAATGTTCTCTTAAGTTAACATAACAAACGTCCAAAGATAAATTATATTTATCTTATATTTCCACAGTATTTCAAAGCTATTTTTCAATATATTTCTCTGACCAGTTTTCGGTAAATCGCATTTTCAAAGAGTGAGTGAAGATTGACAAATTTTGACATTTGACTTCATACCATTAACATTTCAACCAATTATTATCAAGCAATATGTACATTATGATTTCTTACCATAAAATTTTTAAATATAATATTCTTCTTTTCATAAAAAAATGATAGTATTTTATAGGTATTTAGTCCAAAAGGTAATCTAAAATAAATGGAACTTTCCAGGTTTAATTGTTCATTCAATACTGCATAAATCAATAAAATCACAAGTTCTTCTTTTTCGTCACTTATGTAAAGTACCTCCACTGTTTCAATTTTTTTTGTTAAGTGTAGGTTTGTGTTTGGTGTCAATGAGGTATTTTGCGTAATGTGACTTATCTGGTTGTTTTAATCTATAAGGTCGTAAGTGTCCCATGTACCTTATTTCAAATTTTTTAAGGGTCTGGCCAAGATAGATGGCATTACAAATCGGACAATTTAGTTTGTAAATACCCGATTTTGAAAATGTATTAATTTTTGACTTTTCATTTAATAAAAATGAACCTACATTATTCCTTACTTTAAAAGATATTGTAGAAGATGTTGTACGAGATATAATTTTTGATATTTTGTTTGAAATATCTCCAAAATATGTAATTGTTCTGTATGACCCGTCATCTTTAGGTTGTTTCGGAAATATAAGGTTAATTGCAACCTTTTCTTCCTTTTTATTGAGCAACTTATTTATTAGATGTAATGGATAATTATTAGAAGTAGCGATTTGTTTTATTATATTAATTTTCCTTTTAAAATCATCCTTACTCATTGAAATTGAAGAGGTTCTATGTATCATTTAATTATAAGCTGCTAATTCATGTGACAGGGTGATTTGAGTTATAAGGGACGGTTATATTTGTATGAGCTGGTTTACGATAAATTGAATATTGAAGATTACAGTTTATTCTTTTATATCTAAGAAATTTATAGAACTGTTCTTCTCCATTTCAACGGCAAATTTTATTTTTGGATCTAAATTGTTAATAAAATTAAAGAAAACATCCAATTGCCTAGCACTGTCTGTAAAACCAGCCAAAACATCATCAACATATCTATACCAAAACAACACATTTTTTGCGATGTTTGAATCAAAATTTTTTTGTTCTAAATTATCCTTAAAAATATTTGCCAAAATAGGTGATATTGGACTACCCATTGGTAATCTTTTTGAAAATAAAATTTATTATCAAAAACAAAGTAATTTTGATTGATACATAAATTAAATAGGTTTATAATTTCATTGACTGAAATTTGGTTAATGTGTTTTCTTTCTAAATATTTAGTTATTAATGGAGGAATTTTTGAAAACACATTACTCAAATGAAACTAATTTTGTATTTTCATTTATTTTATTTATCAAATCCAAACAGTTTTTCACTGATTATTTTGATACGTAACAGTAATTAGAGTTTTATTAAAAAACTGCTAATTTTGTATTTGGAGTAAAGATGTAAGAAACTACAGGCCTAATTGGTTTTCTATCTTTATGTAATCTAATTGTACCATATCATTTTGGTGGTTGAGGATTTTTTTGAATTATGTGCTTTTTATCATAGTTATTAAAAAGGAAATTTGATTGATTAACAAGTTCCCTAACCTTATCTGAAAAGTTTTTGGTTGGGTCTCTACTGATACTAAGTATTTTTAAGTTATTGGATTCAATAAATGCATTTACTTTGAATTTGTAAACATTTGTATTTAAAATGACTTTGTACTACATTTATCTGATTTTGTAACTGTTAAATTATTACTTATAATTTTATTTTTTATAGTGTTTAAAGTTAAAATATCACTGTTAATTTCTTTTTTAATTTTGACAGGTTTTAAATTTTTAATCAAATTGCAAATTTTCAATTTTTCGTAATAGAAATTATTAGACTGGGATTTTAAAGTTATTTCTGAGTCAGTTGCTAAAATTTCTTTAATATTATTTGTGAATTTTGGTGGGATACTGTATTTAAGTCCCTTATTAAGAAATTTGATGTTACTATCAGTGAACTTTGTACCAGATAAGTTTTGGTTTTTTATATTAATGTAATTTAATCGTACCATATAATTTTGATGCTTGAGAATTTTCTTGAAATATATGTTTTTTAACATAGTCATTAATTTTAGGGAATTTTTAGGGAACCTCTACTTATGCCCTAACGAATTTTTTTGGTAACGACGTTTATTATTGATTCTCCTCTTTCCACCATATTCTGCATTTACCCATCGATGCAAAAAAAAACTATTTGTTTTCAGGTGAAGAAAAAAAGAAAAAAAAAGTTAGTTAAAACTTGTAAAAGACTGGTTTAAAAGAAATACTCTCATTTCCTTGTATGTTATAATAAAAATGATTACCGGAAACTGAGCTTATAATAATGTTGACGACACTTTGGTGATCGAGATCAGACCAATCCAAAAATATCAATTATTTTGTCGTCGCTTTCTCTCGTAAAAATGCCATAATTCACGAAACATAAAAAAGTCTCTCTATATATTCGCAATCCAGAAACCGTAATTGAGCAATACTTTTGTCATTAAGTCTGGTCGAAAGACATAAAAATCGTCTGAGAATGTTTTTCGCACGTTTTTCGGCGGATTTGTTCTTTTCGATGGCTTTTTATTTGGTTAAAGATCAATGCACTTTGTATTCTCATTATATCCCATCTTCGAAATTAGGTGTGCAGGACATTGTTTTTAATCTTTCAAGACAGCATTATGGCGTTCTTGGCAGCCTATTTAGACAACGGTTTCCGTTTTATACAATTTATTTGAGATTCTTAGGGAGCTTCGTTGTGAAATTAAATGGCTTCATACATGGTGGTCACATAATTTTTATCTAATATTTATCTAAATAAAACGCGTCCGAGTAACATTTATAGAGTTTGAGACCAAATTGTTTTCATTCAGTTTTCAAATCATAATTCATTTTTTTGGTATAGATACGTTGATGATGTTTTGGCTGGTTTTACAAGTAGTGATAGACAATTGTATTGTTTTTTAATTTTATTAACAATTTATATGCAAAAATAAAATTTACCGTTGAAATTGAAATACATTTATGACTATCCCTTATAACTCAACTCACCCTATGTCACGTATATTAGCAGCTTATAATTCCTTCATACACATAGCTTTTTCATTATCAATGAGTAAGGAGGATTTTGAAATATCCTGGTCAGACCCATAGAAAATTTAACATAAGGTACTGTGAACACTTACGATCTTATATATTAAAACAACCAGATAAGTCACATTACGCAAAATACCTCATTGACACTAAACACAAACCTATACTTAACAACACAATTGAAACAACAGTGGAAGAACTAGAGTTTTTGTAGGAATATGAAATAAAGAAATACCTAAAACATCCTCAATATACAGTATTGAATGAACAATTAAACCTGGGAAGTTCAATTATCTTAGATTACCTTTAGGACTAAATACCTATATAATACCAACCAAAAATAATTTTAGGAATAGAAGAATATTGTATACATTGCTTAATAATGATTGGTTAAAATGTTTACGCTTATAAAAAATCTGTCACATCTAGAAAATGATGTCAAAACATCGAAACCTAGGTCGATTGAATATAACTACGAGTAAAAAGCTTTGGAAGATTGTGGATATTCAGATAAGTACAATTTATCTTTTCATATTTATAATGTATTTTAATCTACATTGCAATATTCTGAGGCATTCTTTTATTGTTCAAAGTGGCGGGTGGCAATTTCTTCGTCGGTTGTAAAAGTGACGTGTTGATTTAGTTTCGTTGATTTTTAATTCGTTACATATTAAACCAAGTACGAAGCCTGTCAAGGTTCGTGTGTAATATTTGTGATGCAATTTGGAAGTTACATGGGATGGTAGTAAAATCTTGGTGTCTGCAAATGTAGCGGTTAATGTACTGAGAGATGTTGGCAAATCATAAAAATGTTCAGGAGTGGACTAGCAAACTTCCCAGAGGTACACCAACGTTAGTCTAATAGGATTATGGTACTTTCCAAAAAAGTGACGATAAAGGATGATTTGAGATGATCAATAGATTTGCACACCAATTTGGATAAATAATATAATATAATTGTGGTTTTAATCATTCTCAATTCCTAAAACTAACCGAAATTAGGTAATAAAAAAATGTAAAAAAAGTTTTTGTTGATCTGTGTTAAACTGCTTTCCACTGTTATACTGTTTGTTGTCTGTACATAAATAATTTTCATTAAAATATGATGTTTTATGAAGTTTTTAATTATAATCATTGTGTCCCTATAGGCAGTGTTACACGGGTATTTTACAGGTTTAGAAAGTATCTAAAAGGACATAAGCGAAATTTTAAGCAGCGGGCAGCCAGATCTGTATATTATAAATTCTGTTTTATGAAATAAGTTTCTGATATAAATTAAATGACAATCTTGTGGTTATTAATATTATTAGGGTTATTATTAGTTTAACTATAACAGTTGTTTTTAAAATCGTTTCGATTTGTTTCTTCTTTGGCGCAGGGTTATAAAATTTGATAGTTTCAAATTTGCATTAAAATAAAAATGAAGTAATGACCGCTTAAGACACATTTTCATGTTTTTTTTTATTATATATTTATAAACTGAAAGTGTACCACAAACAAAAATAACTAGTTCAATTTTATGAGCTCCAATGGAGCTTTGTAGCAAATTTAACTTTTTTGTATATAAAACTTAAAAAAAGTTAATACTATAGCATATAAAATGAGTTGAAAGTTTATGTTTATTTTTCAACGCCCTCTATCTCAAAAAACCGTGCCTTTTTTAGGGTATATTTATAACATATTTAGGATACTTAAAATATTTAGGAGATCTTTGTACACAACTCTTTTATTTATTGACAGGGAGATTGTGTATATCACAAAAATAATAATTCTTATAGCTTTATTACGTGTTACATTCGCTTTCTTTTAGTAAATCGTTTATTTGTCGGACAAAATGTTAAAATTCATGTTTTCATTTTGTGCAGTCTGAATACCTAATCCGTTGCGAAGAGGCCTAAAAATAAAGATTTTAAGTCGAGGTATACATTTCAAATTATGAAATATTTTTGGACTGTCGTAACGAGAAAGTGCCATGGGTGGTCCTTATTTTATGTCTTTCAATAATAAATTGTCAAATAAAAAAAATAAAACAAGTTTGTCGACAAATATACGAGTACACGCAGATGTATCCACTTACGTCTATCTTAGGAGTTCACTAAAACAAAGTCCTGCAAAAGGTTCGTTGAAAAGCTAATTAAAGAAACAGACCGAATATCGCACAGTATTACAACCAACAATAATGATATTTATGACTTTTATTAAAGGAACCCTACAGCAGTTAAAGAATTCGCCTAAAAGGATAAATTTAAAAAAAATCGAGTCGCAAAAACACAAAAACCACTCGAAAAACTACATATAATAAATACCTAGCCAGTGTAAAAGATCATACATAGGCAAGATCAAACGTCTTATAGGAGTAAGAATTAAAGAACAATTAAATATATGTAAGACTAAATTATCAGGACACATGTAGACGAAACATTACACTACGAGTATAATAGAGTCTAAATAAAAATTTGGCAAGAAAGAAAGAACTGGTTTCACAGAAAGTTCCAATATGTCAAAAGAAATAAATAAATAATAGCAGATCCTCGAGATTTGTTTCATCAATGTTCACCTGAAGATAATCGGAGATACAAAGAAACGTTGTTTGAATCGAAAGCCTGTAAAGATACTCATAGATAAAATAAATGCGTAATTTGTGTGATTTTAATGATAGCTTTTCTAAAAAAATAATTATACATAGTTGTAATTCCGACCTTGTATTATTGAAATGTGGCGCCCTAAAAGTTTACTATTTTATCATTCACTATTTTATTTTCATAGCTACACACGCTAGAACTCAAGGCCGCTCAATTGGGATGCAAATAATTGCTAACGAATTACTACTCGATAATTCTGTTACATTGTTGCCAAGAAACTTTGTAAAAGTACTCATCATAGGTCTTTATTTTTTTCTTATCCATTATTGAAAATAGGCATCTTACTTTTTGCACTCTCCCAATAGACCTTTCCTGATAAGAAAACACCGGGTCAACTATGCTCAGGCGCACCTCCCACTACCCTATAATTTCTCCTCATTCTAGTAACATATAAAACTGATAATATGTCAAAAGTACTAACAAGAACTGGGACAACAAAACACAACAGTGATACTGATTTTTTTAATTTGATTCATATCAGAAACATCCTTCTTCTTCTGGAATTCGAACGCATTCTTCTTGATTATAATTCTATCCACTTAGCATAAAAAATAATTATAAATGTACCTAATAAATTTTTTTCTTATTTTAATAAATTATTACATATTAGCTTAAAAAATAATATGCAAGTACCAACATGTTCACAAATTGTCGTTAACAAAGAGAATTTTAGCTTAAGAGTCGGTAAAAACCGCGAAATTTAAAAAAATGAGATATGTGTGCTTTCGATTCTAACCAATTAAATTATAGATGTTCATTTATTTTATCGCAAGAAAATGTTTGTATAGATTCAGCCTGGAAAAGAACGATTTTCTTGGTTTTAAGCGACGTTTCATTTACCTTTCTTGAATTTTGTATTTTGAGAATACAGGGAATCTACCTTGTTGATTTTTTCGGAGATCCCCGGAATGATTATAATATTTTAAACGCGATTATTTCTTTGCAAAAATATGCAATTTTGTCTCAATTAACCGATTTTATGATTTCTGTCTTTCCGGGATAGCAATACTGTCTGTATTAATATTTACTCTTCCTGTATACTTTCGAAAATTTTATTCTAAACATTGATGTCTACAAGGTAGTCCAAAATTGTCGAGCAGTACTTCTAGGAGTGACAGTTCTCCATAAAGATACCTTTTTATATACACTTTTTTCGAAAGTTCAATAATATGGGAGATACAGACCTCTAAAGATGTATAAAAAACAATAGTTTTTTTAAATATCTTGAAAATGACATTTCTAGACATAGAAGCTTTGTATAAAGATACTTTATGTTATCAGTCATTTCATCCCTTCTGATTAAGGAGTAGTTTTTGTCGATAAATACCACTGATTACGTCATATTTTTTAAATGCGTAAGTATTAAAAAAAAGTTGGTAATAAACATACGTTTCCATAAATAGCACCATTTTCGAGTAATTTAAACTTAAGAGTAGACGTTCAATTTGCAAATAATAATAAAAAGTGTCTAATAATGCAAGTAGGCTTTGAAACCGATACTAATGGATATTTTATTGTTTGTCCATTGAATTTCCTTGAAATCTTTGAGTTTTAATTTCTCAAAAACGACCATTTTTGGGATGATACATTAAGAGCAATTTTTCTAAGAAAAAACTTCAGGATATAAATATGTAAATAGCGTGTTTAACGTCAATAAAATTTCAATGCATATTTGAGGCGCTGGCCTTCCATTACTATCGGTTTCAAAGCCTACTTGCCTTATTAGACATTTTTTTGTTATTTGCAAATTACACGTCAACTTTTAAGTTTAAATTACTCAAAAAAATGTCTTATTTATGGAAAAATATCAAGAGACCTTTTTAGCGTAAGAATGGCCAGGGAATCTTAATTACTAACATTTGTTTAATACATACGTATTTAAAAAAATATGACTTAATCACCAGTGGTATTTGCCGCCAAAATGTCATTTTCAAGATATTAAAAATAAAGCATTTTTTTTATAGAAATTTAGAGGCCTGTATCTTCCTTATTATTGAGCTTTCGAAAAAAGTGTATATAAAAAGGTAACTTTATTTTTAGGTGAACTATCACCCTAGAAGTATTGCTCGACAATTTTGGGCCACCTTGTAGAAATAAACAAAAAAAATTAAAATTATTTTTACGTCTGGCAACATTGTTCACGTTTATTTTTGTCACAGCGTATTCACATTTTCTGGTGGAATTTTGCAGATCTGTTTGATGCTCAAGGTAAAATTCTCGTCACGTGACCACATCGCCCTGGCCTACTTTTTATTCAATAAAAAAATATATTGAAAACAGCCTGTACATGTAATGGACTTTGTAATTATTTTGTTTAAATGAGGAAACACGATATTGAAAAATTGACTTCAATTAACTAGTTTTTTTAATTCTAGTGGTAACGGTAAACTATTAAACAACATTTATTTAAAAAAAAACTTGTACCGATAAGTTTTTTTTAGAAAAGTATAGGAAAAATAATTTAAATGCCTGACAAAATTTTGTAGAGATACTATTTCAAAAGAAATCAACAGGCGATGTCTTCAGAGAGGGGTTTATGAAAAGAATATATTTATTTGATATTTTCCTGCCACTGCCCAAATTAACCAAGTAGAATCTATTAAACACCCTGTACCTCTGTTAAAACTGGTCTGAACCACATTAAGCAAAGTTTTTTTTTTATTAAAATCATTTCAGTCATCTGTACTTACAGTTTGTAAATTTACCAAAATCCCCCTGTATTAAAAAGAAAATCTTTTGATTTTAAAATTTTTTGTGACAATATCAAATTGGGAAGTTCTATTGAGAAAATTTAAAAAAAAGGTTACATCTAGTCTAATCAGATATGTGTCAAAATCGTTTGGAACGTTTTTTTCTTGAGCGCAAAAATTATTAGATTTTCAATTTAACATTATTTGCTGACTGAAACGTTAATAATGTACTTTTTTTACTGACGTGTTTTCTTTTCCAAATATATATTTTATTCCCGTTATTGTCAATTTTCATTTTTGAGAAGTAAAATACATACACAGGCAAATGTCCAGGCTGCCAATTGTTAAAGATTTCCAGCGTTGCCACTACACTTAAATAATTTCAATTAGCAAAAAAATATTTTTACTAAATAATCCACATATTTATTCATTTGCAATATTCATACTTTTTACTACATTTCATTATAAATTTGAGAGAAAATTCATAATAAATAATATTAAAGCATTCTATATTTTTTTATTTTTAAGTTTAACCTACATGCACTTATTATGAATTATTCTTAAATCATTAAAGACTTTCATAGTCAAATGTCAAAATGTGATCACTGATCTAATAAAATAATTATTTCAAATTATTTTGAAAAACGAATTCAAAATACTTTTGATCCTGACTATCCCACTCGAACTTCTTTAAGTATTCGGTTTCGTGAAAATGGTATTGTTACTAAAAATATGGAAGAATTTGATATTTATTATATTAAAAAATTACTTGGTATTAACGAAAAACAAATAATTCATTACAATAAATAGTTTTAGTAAAATCCATAGTTAGAAATGAAATTGTGGGAAAATAATAATATTAAATTGATTTGATGTAAAAAACCTTAATTAAAGCCTGCTTGCATTCCTATTGCTTCATGTATTGAACCTTAAAAACTAATTCATGGAAAAATCAGTATCGCAAAATGAACATCATTATCGATTTTCAATCTTTTTTCCCAGCTTTCCGAGTGTGAAATGAGAATTACGATTCTTTGTTTTGTTTGTGTATTGGCAGGTCGCCTTGACCCGGATTTTCTTGTTGGCTTTTTTAAGATCACAGTACTAATCTATATTATTTATCAACATGTTGGAGACAATAAAAAAACAAAATAATAGTTAGAACTTATTAAAAAGTTAAACAGAAGACATCTAATCATAGAGTTGACAAAGATATTTTTGGATAATTGAGCTAAACATGTGCGTTTGAATAGAAAAGATATAAAATTTTCAGCCTTTGATAGTTTCTCTCCCCGTTAAAGTGGACACATTTAACACTATCCTGAATTTTGTCTTGCAGATCGGTAAATTCTGTCTGTCTGTCTTTATTGTACTACTTTATGGTCCCTTTTTTGAGCCTCACTTCAAAAATTCACTGGATTCACTGATCCATTCTTGCTTATTTTAGCTCAACATGTGGTAAACTTCTTAACAAAGCTGTAATTTGTCTTTTGTTATTGATTTTTTGAGACCCGAATTAACTTCATATTCGATTGGTTTTGTTACACGCATCAGTCGCGTTTCAGAAAATGTTCCGTTTCATTAACTAATTTCAAACTCATTATACATTATACAGAGTGGATCAAAAGTCTGGAAACGGCAAATTATCTCATAAATTGCTAGTCCGAAATCTAGAAAATTTGGGATAAGACTATTTTGGGATACGGAGATTCCAGATTTGACATTTGCAATGTTGCTAGATTTGCCGTTTCTCTGATATTATTAGACTCTTTGGTTTTTTAAATACATCACCCTGTATATAAAGTGACTAATAATATCAGAGAAGCGGAAAATTTGGCAACATTGCAAATGTCAAATCTGGAATCTTCGTATCCCAAAATAGGCCAATCCCATTTATAGAATTCGGACTCACAATTTACGGGATAATTGGCCGATTGCAGACTTTTGGTGCACTCTGTATATAAAAGACATTATTTTTTTCCCAAATAAACATTTTGGTTACTTGAAGAAATCTCAACATACAAATAAACATATTTGTTTAATTCAATATACAGTCAATATTTATTTCAAATTCTCATTGTAGGTGGAACCTATTGCTTGTGTTTTTTCAATTATTTCATATATAGAAATTATAAAGAAATTATTTTAAACGAGGTTCCGAGCATTTCCCTAATAAAATAAAGGATGATGGAAATATTTTTTCTTATGCTCTTGTTCCGTAATTAAACCTGTAAAACTTGATAATAATGAAATGAAAATCAAATATTTATGCATATTTCTAATTCCAATAGATTTTTTTTTATAAATAGTATTTTCGAAGTGAATTTTGTAGAGTATATTTCTCGGAAACTGATAAATAAGATAAAATATTCTTACCATAAAATTTTACCATTTTCCAAAACTTTTTGAATATTCGTTGAATTTTAAGTATATTTTATATTTTTGTTTTTATATGGATAAATTCCGGGTAGAAACAATCATTTTGTATATTTTTTTAAATAGATATAAATAATATTCATAATTGATCTAAAAATTTTGAATTCATGAAAAAAAAAGGTACAAGGGATTTTCTTCATTTAACATAACATATCTGACGTCCCCATTATCAGATCTCATACAAAAACGTAACTGTACTAGTTAAAATTGTCAAAAAAATCCAACTTAATTACTATATGTTATTGCGAGATAATATAAGACCATAAATAGTAATATTTTAAATCTTTAAACCTATGTTGAATTGAATGACTCTCTACAGAGCTGTAAAAATAAATTAGGCTAACAACAAATTATAAGCTTTTACAAATATTTAATTAGTCATTAATGGTGCGCCTATAAAAATTCTACGAAACTTGCAAACAGCCAAATAATTGACCCGCATTCTAGTTTTACACCTAATCACCGCGAATTTAACTGGCAGATAAACGAACAACCCAACAAAAATCCATCGTCCTTGACACAAATCTCTAGAATCCGATCTAATTGAAATTACAAAAAAATTACATCACCGACACATAGGCATGGATCATCAGTTGACGACGAAATAATAAATCGTTAAAAAATATGGTCAACTCCAGTGAGATTGAAATCGTTTAATTTATTTTCAGTCTGTTCGTCATAACCTAGTGACCTACTTACCCACTGACATTGGCATCACTTTTATTTTCATTATTTTGCATTCTTGATTAAAATAAATCTTTAGATATCGCGGGTATTTTATTATCAGTATTTGAATTGTCCTTTGATTCTTTTACGAGGTTGTATCAGAAAATAACGAGACTGGTGCTGTAACTTCTTCAGAGGTAGAATTTTTTGACACAAAAAATGTGACATGAAAGCTTTATCTTTAATGTACTTTTCCTCAATTATGCTTTGATTTAACTTTTGACGTTTATTACAAATTAATGATTGAATTGTCAGTGTTTTGCAGACCCGTCGAAAAAATGAAAGTGGAGTAAAGATATGCGATAAAATTTTGTGTTCGGTTGGGTCAAACACCAACTGAAACTTTTGAAATGATTAAAAGAGCATATCCAGATAATAGTTTATAAAGATGTAGAGTGTTTGAGTGGCATAAGAGGTTTCAAGACGGTTGTGAATCATTTGAAGATGAACCTCGTCCAGGTCGACCACAAACTGACACAAAAATTACAGAAATTAACGACTTAATACAAAATGATCGCCGGATTGGCATAAAACGAATTTATGACATTGTTCATTTGTCTTACGGTTCCGCTAAAAAAATTATTCATGAAGATTTAGAGTACCGGAAAATCGCAGCAAGATGGATTCCAAAAGCGATGCGAGGACCGATGAACAAAATCGAGTGATAATTTGTCAGCAGTGGAAAAGACAACTGCAACGTAATCCACAGTTTTTAAATAATCTGGTTACATGTGACGAAAGTTGGCTTTATCATTACGATCCTGAATTGAAGTCTCAAAATATGAAATGGAAGCATAAAGGCAGCCCAAGACCACATTTGATTTTTTTTTATTAATGTTCCGTTATTTACGATCTCATTATACCTAGAGGAAATACAGTAACTGGGGAGTACTATTCTAATGTACTTCGAGGACCTTTAAAGGCAAAATTATAGAAAAAAATCAAGACTTTGGTTGGACGCTGCATCACGACAATGCTCCGGCTCACAGATCAGCGATTTGTCAACGAACAATTCAAGAATTAGGGGTAAAAATTATGGTTCACCCCCTACTCTCCCGACCTTGCTCCATGTGACTTCTATTTGTTTCCTCAAGTCAAAAAAGAATTGAGAGGTCTAAGATTTGAGTCGGATTTAGAGCTCAACAACGCTGTGATGGGAATACTAAACAGACTATTAAAAAATGGTTTCTCAGAATTTTATGACAAATGAATAAAGCGATGGGATAAGTGTATTGAACAGAATGGAGAGTACTTTGAAAGACAGTTGTTGAAGTTTTTTAAATGAACGTTTCGTTGTTATACTATAGCACCAGTCTCGTTATTTTCTGATACATCCTCGTATTTATGGCTCTTGGAACCTGAAAAATTCTCTTGAATGTGCATTGTCATTATATTGTATATCTTCGTTGCTGTGTTTCTCTGTTTTATTATTCAAAGGTGTTCGTAGTGATGTAAAATCATCGTGATTTAAATAATGTACATTTCGATGGTCATATGACTGTTATAATGTGACATTTTCTGTCACTAAAATTAAATTAGCAGCTAAAACAAATAAATATTTTATAATACAAACGTGTTAACACTTTTAATTTTTTTTATATTAACATTTTTATATAATCAAAACCAATATTGAAATAAAAAAACAAAGAAAATATTCAAATAAGATTCTGTCAAAAAAGGAGAAATTAAACAATCTTTTCTAGAAAAAAAAGAAAAAAGAAATTTTTGGGCCCTTTTTATGTAGTTTTAGATAAGTGGAGTTATTTAGAATATATTTTTTTGTTTTGTGTAAGCATGTTTTTCTCAATTTCAGAAAACAGAAATTTTTATTACTTACTGTTTTTAAATCTGCATTTTTGAACTGCGTGCTTGAATTTTTCTGCACTATTTGTACATAGTTCAGGATACTTTATTGGATTCATTTAATTTAGAATGCTTCGAAGAATTTTCTTCCCCTTTCTGTAGTCATTTTTGTCAATTTTAGAAAACAGGCATTTTTTGGAAATTCTTTACACATTTGAACTATCCAATTTTTTTGCACTATTTTTATACAGTTCATGCTAAGGTTATTTTGTAAATTTTGAGTCAGGTAACGACCACTAAAGTTAGAAATATTTAAAAAAATGGAAATGTAGGTGAATATAAACTGACATTTGACAGTTGAGTAGCATGTCTTTGACCCCATAGAATCCAAACATGTAAAAATATACACGGTGTTCCATTTAAGTTTTTAGCTTTTGCATGATTCAAAACGCCCTCTGTCTTTATGAATTTGTTATAAAATACACCAAAACTTGAAATTTAACTTTTTTTTTCTTACAGTATTGTGAGAATTAATGTGAATACACATAATTTTATTGAAAATAATATTTGTTTGAAATAACAGAACAAAATAAACAAAATGTAATAAAATGTAATAGGTATTAGTAAGAAATGAGTCCCCCTTTTGCTTTTTTATTCACATACTTTCATTAGACTACCACCTACTTACTATTAAATTTAAAGTTAAAATCTAGCCTTATTAATGAGCATTTATTACTCTTAGCATTTTGTAATAATTTTTAATAAATGTAAAATAAAAACTAGTTAGTTATGAAATATTTGTGGCGTCTGATTAAAATATATAATTAGAAACTCTGAAACTGGTTTTGAATATGCGAACAGATACCCTATAACTATAAAATCAAATCGGCAAATATTTCGTTAATTTTAGAATTTAAATAGGCAGGTGAAGAAAACAGACAGGTGGAATGAGTCACCTGCAAATATTATTTTTAGTCAAAAATAGACCGATAGCAATCTTCTATGATGATCGATCACATGTTCCTAATTCTTAGACCAAAATTTACAAAAATTAGATTTTATTTAGGTCAGAATCGATTATTGATTAATTCCACAATCGTCGAGGTAAATATATTGAAATTCCGAATAGCTTCCTAACAAAAAACTGATTCGGTGATAAAATTGTAGAACCAGTTTTATACGTGAACATTAAAATGAGCTCTTGCACACTGCACTGCTGGATTTTATTATTCCACCGATTGTAAAAATAGCGGAGAAATAATGCCCAGCTTGGTGAAATAATACTTCAGCAAGACGGTGCTCCTTCTCATTATTTTCTGTCATTAAGGGGAATATTTGGATCAGGTATATCCTGGAAAATGAATTCAGCGAAAAAGGAGAATTAAATTGCTAGCATGCACGTTCATCAGATCTATTGCCAAATAACATTTTCTTACCGGAGAATCTAAAGACTATTGTCTATCGAAGACAAACTGGTTATTACGAGTGTTGCTATTTATGTATTGAGAATAGAAAGAATAAACAAATTAATTTTATCAAAAATGTATTTATTGCTTTTCAAAATATTCGCCTTTAGGTTTTATATACTTTTGCATGCGATTGAACCACCCTTTAAAGCACTTTGTCCAGTCAAAAGATGATCGCTCTAAAACATGATTTTTGAAGGCCTCAACCGCTTCTTCGGGCGATGAAAATCGTCGTCCACGCAGTTTATCTTTAATTTGTGGGAACAAGAAGAAGTCATTAGGTGCCAAGTCGGGGCTGTAAGGTGGATGACCCATCAATTCGATCTTTTGTGTGTCCACATACTCGCTTGTTTCACTTGGGTGTAAGCTCGCATTGTCGTGAAGCAAAATAATTTATCGTTTTGGATTGGTGTCTCTCAATTTACCGAAAACTTTTGGCAAGCAAATGGTCGTATACCACGCTGAATTAACGGTCTTTTAATTTTCGAGAGCTACAGTTGCCACATGACCGGTTTTCGTGAAGAAAAACGCCACCATTTGCTTCTAAATACTTCGAGAATTAGTAACTTTTGTTAGCTTTTCTTCACATTGAAACACCAAAACTACCGATTGGCCTTTTCTTTCTGGCTCATATGCATAAATCCACGACTCGTCACCTGTCACGACGCTGTATATGGCTTTGGATGTACCACAGCTGTATTTTTTAATCAAGTTACGGCACCAATCGATACGAGCCTTTTTTTTGAGCATCTGTCAACAAATTAGTTTTCCCATAGTATCGATGTTTTCCGGCACAACGACCGATTTTGGACGACCTTCTTTAACTTCGTCCGTGAGCGAACTACGGCCACGTTTGAATTCAGTGTATCAGCGACATACACTTGCTTCATCACCAAAAGTTGAATTAAGTTCATTGATGCACTGTTCTATTTTCCCATCGTAATTTGGTTATTACTGCTCCAAATTAAAAGAGCTCTGATGTATTTAATATGACGTGTCACTCGGTCCTTTATTCTATTCAATTTTTTTTTACAAATACATAGGGCGACATAGTTTCGTCCTATCAGTATCTTGACTCGTTTCAAAAGTTGTAGGGGTTACCTTTAAGTGCAACATTTTAAAATTAGATCTAACCCCATTTTAATGATGATTTATTGTTTCGGTTGCATTTTGCATTTTGGTGTGATGCGTTATCGTAATCTATGCGGAATACTTGAATCCTTTAATTTATACGGAGTTCCGAGGCTTATCTCTAAATAAATAAAACAAGTTGGAAAAGAGGTCGGAACCGGAGACTATCCCGGAAAAGAAGGAATTGCATGTGCGAGGGTCGGGTCGTCTCTTACGTCACACCGCGTTCGCGTTGATAGGAATCAGGTCAGTAGGTCGCGTAGACACCTCCATAATCCTCATTGTTAAGGGCGCGTGCCGACTATGAAGACCCGGGCCCCAAATTATGTCACAATTTATGACTCCACGTCGAGAAGCCAATTCAGATTGACGTTAACCTAAATTTGAAAAATAACAACGTCCTCTAGTTTTTCATTTATTACTTTGTATTAGAAGAAGTTTTAGAATAAATATGACATTATTGAGAAGTAAGAAGGTGTTCAAAATAAAGTTGCACCAGTAGAACGGGGAATCTATAGATCAGTACTTACATAGATTAAATATCGTAAAGGAATGTATATTGGATAACTAATAACAGAACAAAATAGTTTGTTAATTTCTGTTTAAAATTCGATCAAACGAGCTTACTAGAGGGTGTCCAAATTTGACCTTTCGAGTTATACAAATATTAAATGATAGTTTTCCTATAGTGACCAATTACAAATAGAAGTTATGCGATTAGTTGTGGCTTGGTCAATATGGAACAATTTTCCATCGAAGAACGCATATTTTTTTCGAAAACTGACTTCCAAAATGGAGAATGTTTTGATGAAACTTCTTCCAGATGTACGCGTTTCGGATGAAATTTGGCACTATATGTTAAAGTTATTGAGAATATTGTGAAGAACTTTGAACAATCTGGACATTAGAGGATCGATCGAATCTGTATAACATTTTACAGAAATAACTTCATTTAAAAACAACCGACTCAAGAAATAAAACCAAACGTCATTGTTGTATACAGGGTTGGGATAAAGTATGGAACCAAGTAAATGTCTTTAAAACGAAACGAAACAGTTTTTTTTGTATTTGATTTCTTATTTACACATGTCACATGCTTAAGAGCGTTCTATACTAATCTATTTATATCTAGCGTCTTGGTTTTTTTCCTAAAGAAAAAAGTCGAAGAAAATATTTTAAATAAAAAAATGTAATTTAATATTTTTACATTAAACGAATCAGAGGTATTCGAAGGAACGACAAATAACGATCTCCCCAGATTTGCGGATGTCCAATCTACTTTCTTATTAATAAATAGACACCATTTATACCAGATCAGATAAAATTGTAATGGTATAATATTTATTTTAAATCATTATGTTATGGTAACTCGCTCAAGACTCGAACGCTTTTTTCTGGAAATGCTTTTTTTTTTAATGGATAGAGAATGTTTAATGTAATCAAACGATATATTTTGTATTAACATAAATAATGAAATTAAGTTGTATATTACCAAGATAAAGCAAAGTTCTGTATAAAAATAAATCAATTACAGTTTATTAACAGAACATTGCATGGTCAACATTAATTTGAAGATAGGCTATTTACGAGATATAACTAGTTATTTAATAAAAGGACATTGTAAGTGTAGTTACCCTTGAGTAGTACTATAGACAATGTCATTAATTAATATAAATAAATGCATAAAAAATATATTTTTATTACATCGACGTACGTGCAATCAATCAGGATTATTTCTGTTAGAGTAATAACATCAATAATGTCACCACGTCAAAAAATAACTATATTTCTTTTACTTGTAAACGTTTGTATTTATATTGACGTTCGTAGATTACCACGGCCAAACTGAAACTTATCATTTTGCCGAATATCGTAAGTGGCTTCTTCAGGAGGAGAGATGTGCACGGTTAACTCAACTACTAAACGTAGCCAGTAGCGACACATATCTATGGTATTTTATGTATTTCTTGAAAAAAAAAATATAATAAAACATATTATTATGTAAATCATTATGTGTTTAATAATCGATGGGTTTAATGATAAATAAAAGAAACTAAAAATTAAATTTGGTAGAATAATATACTCGAAGTTTAATAAGTTGATATTTTGAAATATCTTGTAAAAGAGAAAGATAACCAACAGGATCTCAAAGTTAAAATAATTGCAACAAATAAGCCTCATTAGGCAAACAAAATATTAATAAGTAACATACAAATCGAACTAAAATAAAATTATACAGAATGATGATAAGAATACAAAACATACTGCAGATATCACGACAATAACAAAAAAGATAAGTCTTTAGAGTTATAGAAAGACGAAAATTTACTCCCAATTGGTCCAGTGAAAGTAGATAAAAACAATGATATATAAATAAGGATCTAGTTAAATGGCAAAAAGGGTTAGAACATATATATATTATTGTATATTGGTATAGGGTATACCAGTTTAAATTACTCTTCCCTTTATATTCTAATAAAATACATTGTGTTACATTTAAGTTAACACAGTAACTAGTCAAAATATTTTATTGAAACTTGTAATTAATTTAAAATTTTAATTATTTTGGAACAAAGCCACAATAATTCAAATTTAACCGACTAAAATGCATTTATTAATATCGAAGGAGTCAATTGTAATTATTTTACTTTCAGAATAGTACGTTTTGAAAAACAATCAAAATGAAAACTGTTAAGAACAGGTATAGGGAGCTATTAATAATCTGATATTAGTTTTTTCAGTAGATTTTAAAATTATAATAAAATACAGTGGATTGATTCTATTAAAATATCTCTAAAAAATAATTTTTCATCTTTGTTGGTTTCCCTATTAGACGCCGTCCAGTTTAATTATGTTGCAATCTGGAGTTATAAATGTGATAATATATTTTATTATCTTTTGGGATTTGACAGAAATAAGAAGACGCTGGACGATTAAATGAATTGGTTGGAAACAAATCAAAAGAAACCGATGGGGATTCACCTAATGCAATTAGTTCTTTAGAGATTATATCAGCACTATAAGATCTTTAAGATCTTTTATTGTCAAATTACCAAATTACAATTCAGCAAAGAAAAATACCCCGCACATTCTATAAAATTATCCATCAACAAATTATTTAGATTTCACTAAATAGGTTGGTTATAAATAGTATAATAATGATATCACAATTTTATTTGTGTGCAATATACAGAAAAATTCGCGCGCCACTGGTTAAAATAAAAATTGCTGTGCGTTTGATATGTAAGCCTGTTGTATATAAATAACTATCGGTGTGGCCTTAACTGCACCTAAACATTAGTTTTTTAAACCTTGACATGTTTGTCATCAATAATATTATGAACTAGTGCCAATGCTAGTGGGTTAGTGTGTCACACTACGTAATGAAGTACCCTTATAAAGTCATTTCCATGAAGATTAATTATATTTATATAAATATTCAGTATTGTTATTTTAAAATAATTGTCAAAAAATACCTTAAACTAATTTTAACATAATGAGGGTATTTTGGAAACTATATTCGGCAGAAAAAAAAGGATGAAAAATTAAAAAAATGTATACGATAATTTACAATAATATAAACTGTTTCTTAACTCAATAAAATATTGGTTAATCAATTAAAAAATTAGAGAACAGTTTTGAAATTTCAAATAATTGAGCTAATCATTATTACGTATAAAAAACTTTCTGCTATTTAAAATAATTAATAAAAAAGCTTTGAGTAAAAATCAGCAATAAAAATTTAATTATTTAAGCGACCTAGATTTTTGTTTACACTCGAACACACAGCGTTAATTAGCTATGAGATAATTCCATTATATTCAAATGCTAAAAAAATTCAAAGGCCTCGACACAGTTTTCCTAAATATTTTTTTTTCTATTAATATGAAAAAAAAAATTACTTATGTTTATAGTAAAATGATAACCATAGAGTGATTTGCATTTTAAAGTAGAAAATTATACAATATTATTAAAACTTAAACAAATATAAGAGTGTACTGTATTGAAAGTAAAAGATATCTATCAAATATTAAAAATATGCAATATCCATAAATCGCCCTGTATTTCTAAATAGGATACCAACAGTGAGCATTTGTCCGTTTATAAAATTAAACACCCTGTACATTCTTCAACAGAATTTCATTTTACTAGAGGCAATTAAGAACATTTATTTAAATATTTGGCAAATCCATTTTTCTTTTCTAAAAAAGATTTAGTTTATTTATTATAATGTTATGAAATGTATATCGCATGCCAGACCCGTTGAAGATTTTTAATTTCCAAATATGGCTATCATATTTAATCATACTTACATTCGTTATGTATACTGTTAATTATTTTTCAATCAAAGCTGTCAATCTTAGCCTCGACAAAATAATTACTTCATAAAATTTCTGGTATTTAAAGTGGGTTGATACTTGCGGAAATAGTATATGTTTCTATGTAAATTAAGAGTATTTATAGATATTTTTTTAGTCAAATGTGTCCTTAAATTGATCTTCTATTTGTATACGAATTAAAATTTTTTTTGCGGTCCCACCTGAGGAAGAATATTTGTAAGTACCGACTGATCGCAATAGCTTATAATAGCAGGTTATATCAAAGCGCAACAGATGCTATTTATTAAAACTATGGAAAATAAAGGCTAAAGGCTAGACTCTTGAAAAATGGTTAATCTAACAGAAATTTCAATAAACATAAAACCGTGAAACTATGGTGTACGTTGTGGAGTTGGAAAATGAATCAAAATTGAAGGTAATATAATATATTTTATTTTTTGCTAAGGTCCGATACGTGGCAAAATCAAAATCAGTTGAAAATTCCATAAAGCTATGCACAGATGTGTCTCTAGTATGCCTGTCTATTGCGTCACGTCGCACGTCAGTTATAAGAGCGCAGTGAGCACGTAAACATACCCAGAGTGAACTAGTCGAAAGGTGGAGATAAATGTTACAAATAAA
This sequence comes from Hermaeophaga mercurialis, assembly GCA_951812935.1. Classification (NCBI taxonomy): domain Eukaryota; kingdom Metazoa; phylum Arthropoda; class Insecta; order Coleoptera; family Chrysomelidae; genus Hermaeophaga; species Hermaeophaga mercurialis. The sequence goes on from OX638358.1 coordinate 46,335,139, forward strand.
ATATTTTTGATAACATGACAGGCAATTTTTTACGTATTTTTTGTTATTACATTATAAGTAATTAATGCAAAAGTGTTTCGTTATTATACTCGTAAGGGCTATCATTATCATATCTTACGTTGGATTGTCCGATATACAGAGGGGTAGAATAATTGCCCTCGAGGAACAAGAAATGTCTCGGAGAAGGGCATCTGAAAACGTAGGCGTCTCTCAAGTGTAGTTTCAAGAATTGGGCATACTTAAAAATAATTTTGAGACGTAGTATTTCTTAACCATTAGTCTGGTGAATACAATCACTATTTTACTCAATTTGCTCAAGAACTCTAGAAAATCTATCTTTTCCACATCAACAACTTAGAAGAAATTTCTTAGTGTTTCAGTTGAAACTATCGAAAAAAACTTCACTAACAAAATTTAACAGGAGATAACAAAGAGTTGAATAGCAAAATACATCCCTAGATATAAGGGAGGAAGTGTGATTTTTTTGAGCAGGGATTTTGATGCTGCAAAAGACTCCCTCACATCTCTTTCGTCAGAGGCTAATTGGATGAAGGTATGTCATCTGGTATTGGAGCCCGTTATAAAAATCTGAAAAAGCTCTCTAGGAGCACTTTGTATTTATGGAGGATTTCGCTTCTCCACATACCAGCCACAGAATTCCTTCATAAAGAAAATATTAATGTAATGGGATGGTTACCAGGACTTTAACCCAGAAGAACACTTCTGGAATAAACTAATTAGGGATCATCATGAATGAGAAATCATCCCTGGGGAATAGAGGGAAAATTTAATTACAAGTATACCTAGACAAAATGAGGATTGCTCTACTATTAATTAAGTTAAATTATTATTATTAATAATAATAATAATATTGGTTTAGAGTCTTTTATAAAATTTTTGGGACACATAGTTGTTTTGTTTATGAAATAATTTATTACTATACAACTAATATACCCAACAAAATTTAGGTGACACAAACCATCTCACGCATTAGGTTGCTCTAACCATTCTAATAATTCTAGTAATTATATCTATGATGAAATTGTGTAGATATTTACTAATTTGAATATGGATTTGGCTTGAAACTTTGCAACTTTCAATACCTATGGGAATACCTTTTATTACATTTTATGTAAACTGGAAGATGACACCACGCGTTTGCAACTTCAATATGTCTTATACAAAAATTAATTTAAAACAATACTGGTTCTAAGTTGAAATAGTAATTTCATAAGCAAGGTCAAAATCTACTGCATTAGGCACTTTTTGCATAAATAATTATTAAATAACTCAAAGTAATAAATATTTTTGTAACCTTAATTGGAAAAATAACTATAGCTCCATTCATGGGAGTTGGATTTCAACCTTGTATTATTATTCAGTATCGCAAAAAAATGAGATGGCAGTTATTTGCATTGTAACTTTTACTTTCTATATAAATAACTTTCTCGCTCACACTTATCACGATTCCATCGAAAGCAAAAGTGGCCATGGTCACTGGATCAGTAGGTTAAACGTATGGGCCGTAGAGGGGAGAACTTATCGAAGAGAAAAATAAAAAGAATTGAGTCGCACCAAATCGGGCGACGACGAGATTTACTCTCGATTTTTATTAATAATGGCATGGCCTACTTTTGCAACTTGTTCAAGTCTAATGATTCGCATTCTCGATATTATGCACCGAGTTATGGAAACTTGCACTGACCACTCCTCTCTTTTACATACTTCGATAATTATTCAATTGGGATTTGTTGCATTTTTGTAGCATAAAAACCACTCAACGGGTGCTCGCGATGGGTGAAATACAGAACAATCGAGCTGCATCCCGAATCACTCCTCCTTCTATGTATAAGTCTACTATGGCAACTACTGGAAAAGAATGAATTATTGTAAAATTAGGTATTAATTAGTACTCTTAAATGATACTAGTACCATCCAATAATATATAGTGTGACCACAACCAAGCTTCCAACTCAATTATGCGACGCGTGCAAGTAAATTTTTTTCAGTGGCAATCCCCAGGAAAACTCAAAATTCATAGTGGCCTAAACTACCACATAAATATAAAAAAAAACAAATATTCTACGATTTAGAACAACGCTCATCTTTTTCAAACTGTAATCATTCAGCTACCTCATATTGCCATGCACGATTGTAAACCCCTTTCACGCCGCAAGTAATCATCTCAGACCTGATTTGTGCCATTTCGTCGCGGATTTTTTGCCGACAAAAAAATCTAGGGGTGCTAGATCTGGAAAACGCAGTGGCCATTCCAATGACCCTCTTGATCCTATCGATCGTTCCAGAAAAGTAGCGTTCAAATATCCACCTAACTTGTATGCCAAAATGGGGGAGGGGTCCCATTTTGCTAATTTTTATACGGTGGTTTCGTCAAAAATAAAATTTGATTCTTCCAGAAAAAATGACTTTTTCTCAACAAAATTGTTATGCAAGATATTATTTTTTATATTATATATAAGTCCCTCTATCAAAAATTGGGGGTTGCCATTGAAAAAAAATTAACTATGACATCATACAGCACAATGTAAAGACTTTACAACATAAATTTTGATTGTCAATAGTGTTATTTAAAAAAATAAAATTGACCTACCCGAGGAATTTCTTTCAACACGTTGAATTGCATAATTGGGTTAAAAGCTTGGTTCCAAACTTTATCATAAATATATTATAACTTCTCTTTCCATAATGGAAATCAACACAAATGATAGTCAATTAATGATAATTAACAATAGAAGAATACCGTTAACAGAAAAGTGTATATAATTGGACAAAAGTTACAAAGAAAATCAGGATATGAATAATTAAGAATCATGATCACACAAAATGGAACAATACTCAGAAATAACGAACAGAATAAAGAAAGCGAATAGCCTCTAGTACCCGTTAAGTAACGCAATTATGAGCAAAAAAAGCTAAGTAAACAAAGAAATGAAATTAAGTATACAATACACCTGCGAATCTTGAGTAACTATAAAAAAACTTGACAGCAAACTAACAACAATAAAGATGCTATTTCTTAGAAGAATTGCGGGAAAAACTAGAACGAATAGATGAAAAACTTAACGATAATAAAACAAGTTAATCAAAACGAAAGGATATTAATAGTAATAGAAAAGAAACATTTCAATTAGTATAGATACGCCATTAGAGTGAGTCAAAATAACAATATTAAAAAAGAAATAGAATCAGTGAGAATAGACAAAAGAAGGAAAGGCTGATCGAGGAAAAACTGGGTGGATAAAATTACAGAAATCGGAAAAAGATAAGTTAAAGATATGATGGAACTAAACAGAATGGCAACAGATCGAACAGAAAGGGAGAAAAAATAAAAATTCGACTTTCTTTTAGGGTATTGAGAATGTGAGAAGAATATATTATAATAAAAATATCTCAAAAACTTAACAAATATTACCTCAAATAGTAAAAATTCAGTGCTCTCCCTTTTTAAAGAATATAATATGAAAAATAGAATTTTTTTCCAAAAATTCCGTTATAAAAAATAATGAAAGAACATTTTTTACTTTTTGCTATTACTATTTCATAAATGGTAAATGTTCGGAAAACACTCTCAAAATGTCATGTATTTTTATATATTTTCGCATATCTATGAACACGCATCTTAAATGACAGAATTTTCAAATCAAAAATCAAGTTATGAAAAACTCGATCGGTTTTAAACACTAATTATTGTCAACATCAGAAATTATTCTTTAAATTTGCTCTCTTGTATTTCCCAAATATCTGCTGAAATAACTATATTAAGATTCTTTTAATTGTCACGATTATGGAAGAATTGGGAATTGGTTTTTTAACGGTAAATTGATATGAATTAGAGTATACCCACGTATATAAGTACCTCTTAATTGATTTATTAGCTACAAGTTTGCAGTAAGGCAAAGTAGCATTACTTAAAATAAAAATTGTTCTGGTCGGTAAAGCAGATAACATTCATTATTCTTAACCCTTATTGTAATGGATTGATTAGTGTAAAATTTAAAATTTTAGTTTAGTGTATTGGGATTATATTAGAACTGACCGGCGTATTTTCTTTATTAAGAAATTATTTATTGTCTTGCTTTTTGTTGATAAAAATTTTTTTTTGTATTTTCTGCTTTGTTTTATTTTTCAATTTTGTTAGTATTTCACTGTATTTGTTTTCTAAATTTAATTTAAACGACTTTCTTATATTTACAATTTACTGAATTATAGATAAAAAAATGAGGAAAATCGTGAATAAATCATAAATGGTTATACCTGCCAAGTTATTTAACACTTTACTAAACCTGAACTTTACCTAAAATTATTTTTTTTGCCAGTGAAATCATTCTAATCGATTGATAATATTAGTTTTAACTTAAACCATACACAGATTCTACAATACATATTTTAAAACCGGCCCTGCATTATTTATTTAAGACTATGAGAGATTAAAAATAACAATTGTTTCCAATATCTTATCTGGTATATTACAATCAACTCAACTACGCCTTACACCCAATAGAGAAATGTAGACAAAATCATTTAGTAAGTAAATAATTAACATTTTCAATTTGCACCATTACATGCCGTGATATTAAAAATAAAAGAATTATTACTATTTAAACTAAACCAACAGTGTTTCAATAACAGTCGAGCTAAATAGAGTCGAAAAAAGTAGAGATTAAATCAATCTTCAAATAATAATTTGTTGCCATTGAAAATAAAAAACATTATCCTACAAAAACATACGTTAATTTTTTTTTAACAATTTCAGGCTTTTTGGATTTTTAATTTTTTTAGGAATTGTATTAAAAAGTTTAATGCCCCTATAGTGAGGTCTTTTCTCAAAAAACTCAAAAAGATAATATCGACACGAAGCGTTTTGCCTCGTATCAAACAAATACATTTCTTAAAATTATATTCTTTTGTACATTAGACAATCCTAGTCCAAATGTCTTTAAAGTGCAATAAAGGTCTTGTCAAAATGTAGTTTTTGAGAGTGGATGTTACACCAGGAGTTAATATCTGTGAATTAATGTCATTACATACTATTAACACAGACATATCAGTATATTGGAATAAATTACCTAAAGTATTAAAGTAGTCTAGTGTGAAAATATAAAAAACAAAAGGAGTCCCACTATTGACCTCTGGGGAACACCTCTGATGATTGTTATTTGGTCAGGGAAAAAGCTGTCCTTAATGTATAATAGAAACTATCTGCCTTCGATCCTATAGATAGATTTACACTTTATGGTTCAAGTTTTTGGAAAAGAATCGCATTATTTAGAAGATCAAAGGTCTTCTACGCCGGAAACACATTTACCAGGAGGATTTATCCAGTACGAAACCGTGTTGATTGAAATTAAACAGATTATTATCTATAAAATAATGAGCCTCTTATTATTCCTCCATATTGAAGGTAGTGGAAGTGCTACTCATGATAGACAAATAAATAACGATTCATTCAAAAAAAAATTTTTTTTGATATGTTCAAGGTGGATCATTATTAAATGAACAAAGTGTAATTTTAGGTCTCAACTCGCTTGGTATTTTGAGTGCATCAATACTTGCAATATGATTAATTTTTGGTGTAAATAGGTCGGTCTGTAGGCTGTCTGATAAAATTGAAACATATTTACATCGTCGTTGGTGTCTAAACGACCTTGGCACCATTCATAACAAGCAACTTAACTTGGATTCACTCTCGTTGACACACTGACCCACTGACAGTGACATACTCACTGCTGCAACCACTCTCACTTTTTAGATTAATAGTAAACAGCATAATAACAATTTATTTAAATATTAATTCTTCGATATGGACGTGTATGATACTCTGCGACTATATTCTTGTATAAAAGAAATAAATTATAAGAAACATCATACATTCAGAAAAATATTTCGATAAATCGTTAATAAGCGATTATTATTAGCATACTTAGGCAGTCCTTTGACATTACCACAAAACAATAAGGGTGTGTTAATTAACCCAACAATGTGCTTATTGTTCGCAGCGACTGTATTTCGGTTGCAGAATAACCACAAGTTAACATCGAATAAGTTTTAAGTAGTTGACGTTTCCAAAATTGCATCTTCTCCGGCCTAAGGAATAAATACCAATGAAACATCCCAAATGACTCTCTAGGGAATGAAAGCCTTCGGGTTTGGCTTATAAATTTAACAAATATATTGTTCCCATTTGCCTTCAGTAAAATCCTACAATAAATAGACCTAGTTCCATAATTACGATTATTTACGAATATTAAACCTCTTAAAAACATTTAATAAATATTGAGAGAAAACTTATTGAACATTTTTTTCTTGAATTTTTTGTTTAGTTCTTGTTCTAATAAAAGCCAGTCTTGTTATTATTTATATAAAATTATTAATTTATTAGAATAACCTAAGTGAAGTAAAGATAATGAGAATGAAAGGAGTAGAAATGAAATAACAGCAGTAAAAGAGAGAAGGAATCAAATACAAACAAACAAAGAAATAAAATTTTGAAAGAGTACTACACAGGTATTTTGATCGGAGAACGAACAAGAAACTTATGAAGAAGAAAACATCAATTTGAAGGTATAAGAAGTCGGAAGAAATAGCGGAAAGAAAAAAGTCATTTTAAGAGATGAAGATGATGGCAGGGAGCAGACAAGCATGGATAGAAGAAAACGAATGACTAACCCAAGGGAAAGGGACAGAGAAAGAAGGAAAGGTCAATATTATTTAATATTAAAATATCCCTTTACATCTATTATTAGAAGGTCAAGATATATTTGTTTGCTAGTGTTTTACTCTTTTTATGAATATACAATTTTTATGTCTGATCGAAATACTATAACTGATAAGAACATACATCTACAAAAAGATATGTAATAAAGCGTGTTCCAAAATTTACACAACATTTGAATTTTGATCCATTTGGGAGGTAAAGTGTTGCCAACTAAAAGAAAAATACAGGTAACAGCTGACAGGCTAAGATTATTAAAAATGAAACGCTACGCGTTTTTTAGTTTTCACTGTTGTCCAATATTTTAAAAATAATGAAGATTCGCGGCTTTACTTCGCAATTTTCGTTCAAAATGTGGTCGGAATAATGACTGTGAAGAGATTAATTAAAAAAATTTAGGTATACTGGTTCAATTAGTGATCTTAAACACTCTGCTCTTTCTTCAACATGTCGTTCAACACAAAACATTAAAACAGTTCGTAAAAGTGTTGCAGAAAGTCCAGGAACATCAATTTGATCCGTGGTGAAGAATTGGACAATTCGAGAAACTCTCTGGAGCGTATTCTCATGAGAGATTTTCATCTTCATGCTTACAAAGTTCAATTTACTCACGAACTGAAGCCTACTGACGACGCACAGTCAAGAGAATTCATTTAATTAATAATGGAACAAGTAGATACTGATTTTTTGAACAAAATCATCTTCAGTAATGAAGTTCATTTTTATTTTGAGGGTTGGTTAATCGACAAAATTATCGCATTTGGCGTTCAGAATATCTACGAGTGATTGTTCAAAGACAAATTTATGTATAACGTATCGCTGTTTGGTGAGGATTTTAGGCTGAAGGCACTATCGAACCATTCTTCCTCTGGTCAGGCAATAACAATTAATGGAGGTTTTAACAAGACGGTGGTGCCACATGCCATTGAGATCGAGAAATAATTCAATTACAACATGGCTCAATTTTTGGTCGTGTAATTTCTTGTTTTGGCGATCTGAGTTGATCGCCCAGATCATGGGGTTTAACGCCGTTGGACTTTTTGCTTTGAGGTTGATAGAAGTACAAAGTTTGTACCAAAAAACCCGTGACCACCTACACCTTGAGAGAGGAAATTAAGTGAGGTATCAACGAAATTCAGTTACATTTATGCAAAACGGTCGTGGAGGATTTCAACAAAAGAGTATTTATGTGCCATTTAGTCTATACTTATGTATGAATCAATAAAAAATTTCAATTTTTAATTATAAATCTGTGTTTTCTAACAAAATTGCGTCTTGCTTGAATTTTAGGATAACTGTTATTTACAAGAGATAGAGAAAAATCCGGAAAATGTATAATGCTTCAGCTTCAAGACAGGGTTCAACTGTATGATGGGCATTAATTATTAAGTTAAATAAAGGAGACACTTTATTTTTAAATACTTTAATCGGGATTATTTTTTATTTAGAATTAAATTAATCTATAGTGGCTAACATGGCGTTGGCCGGTATTCGGATTATCTGCGGTGCTAAAATATTACTCTGTGTTTATCAATTAAATTTTATAAAATATATATGAAAAAGGGGTTTGGTTTATTTATCTGTAATCTGAGCTTTCACTTTTACGTCCAAGTAGGTACTTGTGGGCAGTAAAAATCACGTTTTGAAATAAAAAAAGGAACTAAGTACTGCCTCCAAAATATGAAACATTGTACAATTTAACGGATGATTTCACACCAAACAAAACCCATATATGATATAATGTTGCTACGTAACGTAAGGACCAGTACCGGAGTAATGTAGCGAGTGGTTAAATTTTGGAACGAACTGGTAAAATCGACTTTTAAATCGATGTTTATTTTTAACGAAAAATATTTCATATTATTTTATGTAGGGCGTTCCAATAATAGGAAATTTTGGATTTGGCTAGGTGAAAACTAGTGAAGGGAGATATCCGTTTTTACAATTTTCAAGTAATTGACATTGAAGAAATCTTGTGTACAAGGTAGTCTAAAACTTTAACTTTTATATTAGTGCAAAGTACTTGAAAATTGATTATAGAGACATATAAATAGTTTTCCCCTATTTTCACCTTAACTTTGCACTGTAGCCAATATATTTTATTGGGAAAAATAGATTTTGTACTTTAATTGTTAATCCGGCTCTGTTTAGTCTCATGCGATCAATTCTATGAAATATTGCACTGCATTGGGTGTGACTCATAATTAAAAAGTTTAAATTAAAGTAATTAACTAACTTGACAAGCAATTCGTATTTGTGGGGAATGAGGTAAGCATCTCTATCGCTTTTGCTTGTTCACCTATACAAAATTTCAATAGTTTTTAATAACTATGAAAATTGTGGAACGGTATCTCGTATTTCTAGTTGCTGCAAAATACAATACAGGTTTTAATGGGATTCTTAGAGCCATTAAATTCTATGTCATTATGTTACAAAAAAAAAGGAATTGGGAGTTCAGAGTCATATTGTTGATAGACATGGAATACCGCCATTTTCTATAAACGGTATTAATTTTTAAAACGATTTTCAGATTTTTTTTTTCAAGGTAAAGATATATTTATTTTAGGGCTCATTGTGGGAAGGTAAAAGTAATTTTTGCATTCAATCATATTGCAAATTCTGGGTATAAAATTAAAATACTGTAATAATAATTTATTTCTAATATTCTTTTTTTCTCTCACAATTATTACAATCGCTCTCAATTTTCTACGTTGTTTACAATTATTAATTTATCTTATATGTTACATAATTTTTTATAATTGGAATCCTTCCAATGTTTAATTGCAAATATATTTACAACTCGTTGTTATCTCTTTCTTTTCAGATATATTTAGTAGGTCTAGTGTAGTATGCTAGTGGGTCACATTGACCTGTATTTCAACTATTTTGAATTTTCCTTGAACAGTGTGAGACCACCAAATGTATTTTATTTTATGCGAATTGTAGCGTTTTGTTATTTTACCAATTAGGCCAGTAACTACGAATACAAAATTATGTGGTGCCCTTGTGATATACAAATGTACCTTTTTAGATGTAAAAATAATTATTATAACTTAGTTTCTGAGCACAAATCATGGATAAAAAAAGTTCCAAATTTTAAATTTTTATATTTTTTATATATTTAAATGTTAAATGTTTAAACAAAATCTCTATAATCAATTTTGTATATTTTCCCAATATTAAATAGAGTCATTCGAATTCTATTTCTAGATTATATAGGTTAATAGCTCGTTAAAATAAAAATAGGAAAGTAAAAGTAATGTAAAATTTAAATTATAATACAATTGAATTTTGCAACTTCAAAACATTTTGTATCATTTATGGCCATTTTATTGCCAGGATCGACGAACTGTATGATGTCAATGTTTTGAAAATAGAATACAATTCAATAATATATGATTTTATTGCTATATTTTTACGTTTTGATAAAGATTCGATAAAGAAATCGAAATTGCCAATAATCAACGGCGGCTTTTCCATTATAAAAATCGTACGGTTTGAATTTTTTAACTTATTGTTCAAAAATAACTCCATAGTAAAAAATATAAAAATGATAAAAGGTGTTTTATGTTATACCTGGCCTGTTACTAGTTTTTATGTAAAATGTATTATTTCTAACATTTTGCCAATAAAATTTGCATACGAAATACTCTTCACCTACTATTTATATTTGTTTTGGCAAATCTTTGAAATGAATGACCTATATATACAGCGTGTGGCTTGAGTCACCGCGTAATTCGTAATATTATATATATTCAGATTTTTGATTAAGTTATTTTAAACAATTTAAATGAATTTTGCAGAGGGCAAAAATAAGTACATCACATTAAAATATATAAAAAATAATTAATAAAGGATGATATCATATTAAATTAAAAACATTTTAACCTACTTTTCTTTAATGTTCAATGTGTTAATAGTTAATGTTTAGTCGATAATATGTATTATTTATGAAGCATTTTATTATTTTCTTATTCTCTTATTTGTGTAGAAAATTAATAAGCAAATAATGAAATTCTTTTAAAATGTACTTACTTCAAATATACTCATAAATATTAATTAGCAAACATGTTTTTACCTTTTCTTTTACACGTTGTGTGTTCTTTAATTAAATATGGGGAGGTATGATGTAAACCTTTGTCTACACCGAAAAATACAGTTACATTTTTACAACTATACCCATACGTCACTCACATCTAAAACACGTATCCTTAATTCACTATATTTTTTTATCAACAGAAATATTCCTTTTGAAGTATTTGTCTTTTTATCAAATAACTATGTTGTTTTAATTTCTAATCACAGAACACTGACAGATTGAATCTGATAAATGTCATCATCTACTTACAACTGTCCTTCAATTTGTTTTCATTTGAATTTTATCTGTATTTTACGAGTTGAAACTACTATAAAAATATTATTTTAGCAGTAACACGTTTAAATAACTTTTTATCATTACAAATTGTTCATCTATTTCCCAAATTGATAAGTAGGTTCTATCTATTATTTCAAAAAGTTATAAATATGTGGAATGAAGCATTAGCTATGTATGATTTAAAGTCTGAGTTAGACAGATTATATCACAAAAAAAAATTGGTGTGATCAGAAAAAATGTATTTGTGACATAGAATTCTAGAAAACAGTTCTGAATCAGAAAGTGGAGATGAACTGTGAATTACTTAATACGCAAACGAATTATATATTTCTATACAAATACCGGTTTAAATTAATAAACGGGGTTAATGGTAAACATTACTTTAACCAGTTAAATATAAAATGTACCTGTAGAATTAAACATATATTTTTAAACGATTTTATTTTGAATGATAGTAAATGGCCCCATAAAAAGTATGAATGCAATCAGTGACGTAAAGCTAAAATTGTAAAAGTTGTAACTCTGCTTACTCTTAGCCTCCAAATAATTTCTCGCCCATATTATATAGCAATCTAACCCAGTATCTGTCAAAATTAGATTTCCTTTGGAATGGCTTTCTGTAATATCTGCAGATATATTGTTGTTCTCCGTGTGCTTAAGAATTCGCTTTCTAGCTTTAGCCTAATGATCTGGCTTCTCAGCCTTTTTAGTATCTTCATTTTCTTCTCCTAATTCGCTACTAGACCTTCACAAAACGCATAAAAAGCGGTGTCTTCTTCTTCCTGGCAGATCTTACAAAGGCTCACCTCTATTTGTTCAATTTACCTCCTCCTTAATCTAAAGTTTCTTATAAGCACTCTCATCACTTCCTTAGTCCGACTTAGTAGGTTAGTGTATCTTCTGTCAATTTGAATGATGTGGTCTTTAGTAATTGTTTTTCTCTGTTGTAGGGTTTCATGCAAACAACGTAACCCCTGATTGTTTATCCTTGCAAAAAGGTTCTGTTCCTTTAAACACCTGCGTTGCTCTCTTCATGGCAAAATCGTCAGCCTTTTATTCCTTGATGTCCTGGAACCTAAACTTTATTCACAACCAAGAGTTGCCAAACATACATAAATACAAGATACAAGAACGTGAATACTGTATCTAAACATTTTATTGTCGATTTACTAATGGCAGTGCAATTTTCGCTTAGCGTCCGCCTATCACGTGGCGGGCATGCATTGTTCATTTGTTTACACTGCTGCCTCTGAGTTGTGAATATATTTTAAACTAGGGACAGGTTATAGACCTTTTCTGATAAGAAAAGACCGGGTCAACTATGCTTAGGCGCATCTCCCACTACCCTAAAATTTCTCCTCATTCTAGTAACATACAAAAGTGACAATAAGTCAAAAGTACTAACAAGAACTGGGACAACAAAACACAACAGTGATACCAATAAAAGAAGTAGGTACTTTTAAATTGCCAACTTAATTCCATTGCCTTTCTTTCCCCTACAATAACTGAAGAGTGGGCGTGCGCTGTGTCTACATCACCCAGGGAATATTTCAAAACAGGACAAGTGAATATTGTATTTGCCAAATGTGTGTAGTTGTTATCAATTATATGATAGGTGCTCCCAGTTTTGATTTTGTATGGTGAATCGCTTTGAGTTCTTTGCAGCTATTACCTCTGCGTGAAAGACAGTAACATGCTTCCTGTTAAATTTGTAGCAAAACCATACAAATATAACATAAAAATAGATACCTTTTATAAACTAAATTCTTTACATCAATCCAATATTTTTCATTATCTAACTCGTCTTTAGTTTTCTTTCTTAGTCTCATTAAATCATTTTTCTTAAAAAGTGCGCTAAATAAAAATTCAATTCGCAAACAAATACGCAGATTGGCCAGAATTTGATGCGTTGCGAATAGACAAGGGGCGGAAGATATAAACTTTCTGATTGGTTAAGAATTTGTCATAGCACCAATCAGCAAGCAACTAAGGCGAGAAATCTAAAATTTTGTCTCATAAAGCAGCGTCTAAACAAAACAATCTTTAATAAGAACTCTTTCAATAACTTCGTTATACCAAATTTATTTATATAAAAAAATAAAGCTCAGAAAAGGCATTGTCTCAAACAACAGCTAAGTCAAATCATTGTTTAGTGTGTTCATGAATTTATTTGCGTTTTACTGTTCACGTTTCCGGTTAATAAATCAATAAAAATTAAAGGTTCTCGTATGGCTTGCTTATCCCCCTTTTAAATTTTTTGACAATTCACTTGGCTTATTTTTTTCTTGATAGGGGTATGTTTTTTATTTGTTCTGTTTGGTTTTGGTCTTTTATTAAAGATTAATTTAAAAATTCAGGTTTTTCCAATGTTATCAATTACTTTTTGTCTGCGTAAAGTCAGTCGACTGACATATATCAAACATTATGTCGTCAGTAAACGTAATTATTTTAAAGAATCCGTTTTCTTGTACATAATTTTGTAAAACCTTTTTTTAACTAGGTAATTAATTACGATAAACAAGTAAACCAAAGTGCGTCTTCGTGTATAATCATTTGGTATGACTTGCTTAATGGATGGCTAATTATTTCATATAAATTTATAATATTTCATACTATTTACGCAAGAATTTGTTCAAATATAAATATTCCATAGTTGATTATTAATGACTCGGTTGTAAGAAAAAAATCTAGACTTGACGGTTTAATAAGCTTTAAAAAATAAATTATCTTTTCGTCGTCCTTCTTAAATCACAGCCCTCTAGTACTACTGCAATATATTCCAAGCTAGTAATATCCTAATAAATAGCCGAATATTTTATCTAAATTTGTAAAAATCTAATATTCATGCCAAAAATATTAAAAAGAAACACATGAGACATTTAGACCAAATAAATGAGTATCTAGTTTGTCAAAATCGTAGTAATATATTAATTAAGTGTATTTAATTCAAAACAATCATCATTAGTTTCTTCATTACTCATTAGCATTACACTTGTAAATTATTACTCACATATTTTCAATGTTTATTTATTGTTCATATGACAACAAATTGTAAAAGTTGCGAAAAATGCAACAATCAATACTGCTTAATATGTCTAATCGTATCTAGTATAAAAAATGGCAAAAGATACAATCTACGTTATACAATGAGAAATTAGAACTGACCTAATTTACTATAAATGTATCTGCAAATTTATGATGAACCTTGACTGTGATCGTCTAGTAGGTAACCTCAAATGGTAAAATTCTAAATATCTTTGAATAATAGTACTAGAGGTGCAAACAAAAATGAATAATTCTTAATTCTTGAATTATGTACTTCTCATTTGTTGATTTTTTACTTTTTATGAAGTTGAAATGATACTGATAGTAAAGTTCCTTGGAAATTTAATTATTTTTTTCTAATAAATGTCTCAATTTTCCATTTTGACACATTTATATATATACGATCATAATCTGAAAATTTATTTAGTTTATTCTGGAGCTTTATACCATTAGAAATACTTTTAAGTCATCAGCTTAGAACACTTTGTGAAAGTACAAGCTTACATTTGGATCACTCATAATCAGTAAGGCTAGTATAGGTACCAGATTGGAACCTTGAGGAACCAGATATTGAGATATATTTGTAAGAACTAAAGCCGTTGTAAGAGCATTATTTTTGATGCATTCTGTCAAATGCCTTGGATTAATAAAGACAGGCGTAAAAATTCTCATGTATGACATTAAAAGATTGTCTATGAGAAGTAATGAAATTTCTCTGGTAGCTGAGGTCTCAAATTTGAAGAAGAGAAGAAATTTCCACTTATTCGAAATGTACTTTTTTTTTGTATCTTCTTACACTAAATTCAAAGACAACCGCGATTAAATAACGTTACGTGTACAGGTGTCTTCACAAGATGAGAGTGAAATTACGGGATTACGTAGTGTATATTTCACTTTCTGCGATATTATGTGAAGTGTTGCTTCATAATGTAAAAGAAATTTCAGTTTCGTACGCACAATCAACCAACGGTTTTACTTTTTTGATACCAGGTTAATAAGCGACCAGAGATAACGTGTACTTGCACTTATTCTTATAATCGAACGAGTTTGATGTAATTTTTAAAGAAATATCCCACGCTTTTGCTAATAGGAGCACTCTTGTACATACTTGTGAACTTCGCTGGTTTTTTTTATCATATTTCTCTATATTTCGATTCATGGAAGTGTATGTGCTGATTTTTAAAAATAATGCCCTGTTGTACATTTATTAGAACAACTTGTCGGATACTTTAAATTCTGCCATATATGCCCTCTTGTAGAAAGCATTCGTTAATTATAAATGGTTGCTACAAAAACTCAATTGGATAGGTATCGATGTCAATTTTTTATTGCTAATCTTATCTAAATTATTTAAGCAGACCTGGGAAGAAGTATTATTAATAGAATGGTGAAAGTCGTGGCAAATGCTGATGATCTGGCTGTTATTGGTAAGAATAAAGAAATCCTTAAAGAAGCTACAAAGAAAATCAAAACAAACGCAAAAAATAAGTTCGAAGTTCGGAAAAAAATACCTAGGAGTAATTATCAGTAATACGAATAAAAGAATCGCAGAAATCGCAAAATAAGACATTAAAAAGAACTACCAAGATGAAAGTTTATAAAATAACGTTAAGACGGTTACTACTATGAATCTTATAAAAGTAGATAAAAAACTGTAAAGGAAGTTTGAAAGTAAAATAGTTAGAGGGATATATGGAGATAAGAAAACAAGCGGAGGAGAGATGTAAAGACTTATGACTCACGTAATACAAGAAATACTAAATGGAAAAGATTTAGTAAGATTAATAAAATAATAAAGGCTACCATGGTTGGCATATGTAGATAGTATGGAAGATAACAAAATGGTAAAACGAATAATAGAATGGAGACCACGCGGAAATAGACCCAAGGGAAGACCAAAAAGTAAATGGGAAGATACAGTTAGAGTAGATATCTCGTGTGAGGGAATAATAAGATGGTGGGAGCAAATAAAGGACAGGCAAAAATTTACAAGCAAAACACAGATAAATGAACCTCTTGTAATACTGAACTAATTGCTTTCATTTCAACTTCACATAGGGGATTTAATTAACAAAGTAGTTAAAATTATAGGTTTTTTAAGAGAAGAATATGTGATTTTTAGAATATACAATCCTTAATTATAATTGGTTAAATCTTAAAAATGACAAAAAACATTTCTATATACATTAAATTATTATAAAAATATTAAAATTTCAAAAATTCATACATTCTAGTAGAAAATCCTTAGTGAATTTATAAAAAGGATTGTTATTCAATCTTTTAATGTTTATCTCCTTACACATATTTTTTAACTTGGTTAATAATAAGAAGAAATGGGAAATGAAATAAAAGACGATGTCAATATGGATAATAAAAATGTGACCCTAAAGTTTTATTTTAACTTTTGCGGTCATTGTCAATCCGGCAACACTGCACGACTTCTCGTCACTTTCAACCCCCGATATTACGAAGTGAACAGCTCAAAGAATGTCACTCGAATGACCAACGTCACCATTTATTGTGTTTCGCATACTGCGCACCCTGAATTCGCAGTTTCAGATATACTTGACGGATAGTATCAAATTCAAACAATAAAGCTGGCATGTCCTATTAATTATTATTAAACTAGACCAGAAATGTTACTATAGTAATATTCATTGCATTATGAGAATAAAGAAATGTCATAATAAATGAAAGAACTACAAGGAAACCATTAGGTTGAAATAGACCATTGTTGGTCCAAAAACAATATTAATTATAATAATCTCTCATTTTGATCCTTAGGATAACCCTAGTCAAATACCGAAAAAAATGCTATAAAAATTAATTATTTATTGAAGCACAGGGAGCAACTTAAAAAATTCAATTAACTTTAATGAACATTGTTTTTCCAAACTAAACAAAATTTGTTTAGATGTGTTATTAATGATTCTCTTTAGATTGTTCTTTCTTATGGCATTACTTCATCTCGTAAAGATATGAACTAAAGTTTCGCTCGACCATTTGGGAATGTAATGTATTCTTTTGTAAATAGCCAATTGATTCAATCTGAACTTGTTTACTTCTTCTTCCAACTTTGCTAAGCAGCTGCAAATTTTATACACAAACACTGTCCTTTCTAAAGGCGAAAAAATATTAGTCTAAATGGGAATACTACGTTAGATTTTACGAGCTAAAGAATTAGGATGCATATAAAGTAAATTTTATACATTTTGGTCATTAAATACAATAACACATAATATAATACTCAATATGCAAAAATAATAAATGAAAAGTTTTATTACAGAAATCCGTATAACTGCTTTAAGCGTCAACATTGCCGATATCAGTTTACGTAAAAAGTAATAAACGTAGCTGTGCATTGTAATTATGTTATGTCACGTTCAGTTAATAAAGCCAAAATTATATTTTCGAGATTTGGTAAGGATTCAATATAATTACACAAAGATATTACTTATTAATTTAAAAGCAACAAGTAAAATAACAATGAAAAATTAAATTTAATTAGTGAGTCGAACGATTACCAAATCTCGCCGAGTTCGTCAATAAACCTTTTCTGATTATTAACGAAATTTCTACTTTTTACAATCCTAAGACTATTCTCCTATCCGAGACAGGAGACTCTCTACAAAATAAAACCCCTAAAAACCACCCCCATATTTTATATAAATTACAAAAATAAACTAAGGGTTTGTTCGCCGATTTGAGGGGTAAATTGTTCGTTCCAGCAAAATTATTATATATATATATATATTGTGTTGATATTATTAAATTTTAATTTTAATATATACATTTAACATTTTTTTTGTTTCAGGTACGTGAAACTGTTAAAAGGAAAATGCTTGGGAAAATGTGACCAGTACAATTTGCATACAAATAAGTATAGGATTTTCAATTGAATATATTACTGAAGAAGTTTAAGTAGACTAAAAATTAAAAAAAATAATTACTTGTATCTTTGAAATGCTGTTACTCTCCGTTTAGCTTTAGTATTTCACTTAAAAGTTATTTATTGATTTTAATATTGATTTTAAAATTGATTTTTAAGATTATCTATAATTTTCTGTACGAGGGCTATTACTTTAATGGCTGTATATGACAGGTATCTGATGTTTGACGCATGAATCGAAAAGAATCTATGGATTTAAATTGCAAGAATTTACGGGTAATGCTTGTGTTTTATTTTCGATTAAAAAACGCGACAAAGTGTTTTTGGATTATCTAAAAATTGCTTTTGTCGACGAGGTATCAGCAAGAACAACTGTTTTTCGGCTGAATCAAAAATTTAAATTTGGTCGGAGCAGTCTTAGTGATGAATTTCGTGAAGGTCGACCAACAACTGCAAAAACAGCAGAATATTTTAATGCTGTAAGAGAAATGATAGTGGTAGATCCGTATATGAGACACAGGGAAATTCGGTCTTGCTTAGGCATTGATATGAAACAAAGTAATCAAATTTTGCATTTTGAATATTTTCTCGATGGATACTGCGTAATTTAATAGAAGGTTACAAGCAGGCTCGATTCAAATGGTGCAAAGAAACACTCAAACGATGAACTTAGGTGATTAAAGTTGGAAATATTCTTATGAACCCGAAATAAAAAAAAACAATTCATTGTATGGTGTTTCAAAATGAAGCAATGTCAACAACACTTCGAAATCGAAACGTTTCGAAGCAAATAATTGCTTATTTTCTATCGAAAATTAAACATGTCGCTACTATCCCTGTAGAAGATTAGTGAATGCTTAATAGTAAACAACTATTTGTTACCAGAAGTTTTCTCTAAAATGAGAAAAATTAATAGAAGACGCCGCATCATTCTGCACCAAAGCAACTTGCATTGTCACACAGCGCAAGGAACAATTAATAAATAAATTGTACGATTAAGAATGGTTCATTTAAGTGAAAAAGATCGTATTGAAATATTAATGAGAGTGGCAGCGGTTATGGTGATCGTTTCATAGAGTGGCCTACTCGTTCTCCGGGTCTAAGCTCATTAGATTTTTTCTTTGGAGTTCTAAAATCTAAATCTAAATCTAAAATCACGTTTTTACGTTAAACGACCAACATCCTTGCAGGAATTGAAACAAAGAATAATTGATGAATGTGAACTAATACGTGGAGAAGTCTTGGAAAGAGTGATTCAAGAATTTGTTAATAGGCTGGCATATTGTCAAGAGGTGAACGGAGATCATTTTGAACATTTAAAAATGCCGTGATGAGCATGCCGTCTTCAAATTGACAAAAAAATGTTGGGACAACTGGTTTATTTGCATGAATACGAGGGTTGCTATTTATGTATTTAGAACAAATTAAAGATAAACTGCGAGGACAACGATTTTCATCGCCCGAAGAAGCGGTTTTGAGGCCTTCAAAAACCATGTTTTAGAGCCATCATCTTTTGACTAGACAAAGTGCTTTGAAGGGTTCAATCGCATGCAAAAGTGTATAAAGCTTAAAGGCGAATATTTTGAATAGCAATAAATATATTTTTGATAAAATTCAATTGTTTCTATTCTCAATACATAAATAGCAACCCTCGAAAGTGCATTAATATACAAGCAGAATAATTTGAATATCAATAAAGCCACTTTTTGAATTCTGAATATTGTTTCCATCTATCCCGTAATTAACGTAGGAGCCCTCGTATATTGCTCCCAAAATTTATACGTTTCGTCGAAATTATTTTGATAGTCATCGTCATTTTTACGTACTTCAAGGTTCCCAAAAACAAAAACAGCTAAATGTAGTGACCGAAATTCGAAAAGAGACTTGCTTGGAATCGATTAAGTTGGTGTAAGGTCGATGCGTCCCAGATACCTAGTGCACTAGACCTACTTTCCGGTAACTACACAACGACGTCGACGACGTTCAGGGACGCCCGCCTCCCGGCACACTTCCATGCTCTAGCTGATTTTATCGTGTGAGGGCGCCAGCGGCAGCCCGGTTCTTCCATCTCACTTCAATCGCGTTAGTTTTATTTAAGATCTTAACTGTTTGTCCCTTTTCGATAAATCGAAGTAGATAAAATAAGTATTAATTAAAAAATGTAAATCCCCTTGGCCCATTTGATTGCAAAAATAAGTAAAAATTATAAAACCTTGCAAAAAAATTAATTTTGAATAATCAAGATTAACTTTTGACTATATTTTTATATTAGAAAAATTCATAGAATATTTTTCCTTTTTTTTTTTTTGCCTTAGACTAAAGCGGAATCAAATGAGTCACTTCCTAAGAAGCTATTTAAAAAAAAGTTACAATTTTATTTATTACTAGTTACACATAAAGGAACATTAACTGCGAAAGTTAATGTTTAATAGTTCATTGTAAAGATTTGCGACAGTTCTCATTTATAAACTGATAGCCTTGACTTAGTTCTATATATATATATATATATATATATATTGTAACTGAATCATTTTAGGGGGATTTTCTAAAGTGGTAATAAAATTAAAACAATAATTACCTAATATGCAATTTATTAAAACAAAAATTAAATTTGAAATTGGGGGCCAATATAAAAATGAAAGAAAATAGTATAGTAATTCAAAATATGGAAACTAACATTAAAAATAAGAAAAACACAAATAAATGAAAATACGAAAATCTCAGAGTAGTACCAGTTATCAAATCAACTTCTTATATTATCGTATTACAAACCTCTATTAAGTCCAATTGAAAAAATATTTTGACTATAAATGAATCCTTAAATTTAAATGTCCCTCTATTTTTATAGACAACTAATGTTATCAAATATCGCTAAAGGATTATTAGTTTAATGGACTTTTTTGTATTAAAAAAAAAACTCAATTTCTTATACAAGAAACCTTCAAATTGGTTATATCTTCTCTAACAAGTTGGAAACTTCGCTATACAATGTCCTCAAGTGACAGAAAGTCTTACTATTTTTATAAAATGTGGGGCTACAAAGAACAAAACATTTTAATTTTTTATAAACAAACCCATAAATTATTGAAACTTGTTGAAATTATATGTATGAAGTCTTAATTGGAAGTTTTGACACCCCTCTTATATATTTCAAATTTTAAGCTTATCAACACTTATGATTCGAGATTTAATTCAAGTGATTTTCATATAAAATTAAATTTAAATACCCTAGATTAAAATTATAATACATATTTTCCCTATTAAATAGTTAGTTAATATAAAAATTCAGACTTTCTTCTTTATCTACACTAAATAAATTTTCTTCATAATTTTATTTTTTTTAATTTTATGAGAACGTATTCTATAATTTTAGTTGCAATTTTAATACATTTGACTATAAATCATAATTTTAAAATAAAACAAATTAATTTAAGTATTAAACTAATTGCAAAAACATTTGTGCCAAAATGAAATTTGATAATCGCAAGTAACACGATATTAAATCTTTGAATTCTAAATTTAATACAATATTCATTAAATTTCTGTTATATACCAAAAACTAACACGTCCTCTGATCTTATATTACATCAAATTTATAGACAAATTACTTTTACTTTTGCAAATCTGATCCATTGAATCCAATGTTAATTCTGGAACATTCGGCTACTTCACAAATATTCTAAATTTGTTCAATTTTAAATAGAAATAGATGATAACTAATATTTTGTTTTGTAATTTATGTTGAGGACCATGTACCCCTATTTTCTTAAATTTTGTAAATTATGACATGACATAAATCCCGTCAAAATATATTCCACATATAAAAAAAAGTTTGCAGGATTTTATGGAAAATTTGAAAGATTATCTAAAATCTAAAATAATTATTGTTGGCATTTTACGATTCAATCAGTAATCGAGGGTAACAAAATATCAGATAATCTCCATAAACTCAAACTCAGTCTCTTTAGGAGCAAAACTATTAAATTAGTGGCAGAATTATACTGAAAGTAGAAATTAAATAAAGAAGAAAGAACAAAAAAGTACTAACTACTCCCGGAATATTTCGATATGAAGATTCGAACACCTACTTTACATACTCCCTTCGTATTCAAATCTCGGCAAATTATTTACGTATTTATTTTTATTCGAAGAACAAATAATTTAACAAGGAGTGTCACGTTTTTTTTTGCATTTGGAGTCAATAGCGTGTGGGCGTGTGGTAGGCCGGTAATGCATGCACTCGTGGCGAAATAATGTATTTTAAACTTCATGGGCCTATAATTCGCTTTCAAAAGAGATCCGATGACAGTTACTTTGTTGTCGAAAGAGAATTGCGGCTGTTACCAACGAATTCGTATGTTTAACCTAATCTTTCACGTTATAATTCAAAATCATAAAAGCTTCGTTTAACGTCATACAAGGAACAGGATTGGACCAAATTTTAGTAACATTGCTAATAAACCCAACAAATTATTCAAAACAAACAATGAGGGACTACTTAACAATAGTTGTAAGAAAGAAATAAAATTTAATTAAAAAAATGATTTGCGTCTAATAAGTCTAAATTTGTGACAGAAATAAAAAAATAGAATTGGCAAAAGACAAGAATATAATGTATTTTTGTTTGAAGCAAATTATGTTGCACCATCAGTATTATTGCACTATTTTAACAACTACAACTGATTATAAAATTATCTTTTAGATAAAGACCCATTAAATATAAAATAAATGTTATTAATTATGTTAAAATAGAACCTACATCTCCCTATACAGAGTATAGAAAGTATTTCTATCTAGTAATTACAAACTAGAGAATCGGATAATTAAAAATTAAAATGTAGCCCTGAAATTCAGAGTAACTCGGTCATTTTGGGAATATCCAAAAATCAACAGTGTCGTTTCTATTCTTTCAAAATAAAAAATTCAAGACAAAAAGTTTTCTTAATTTTTTAGCAATTTTATTAGTACAGGCATTAGTACACCATTTATGTACACATTTAAATTAAACCAAAGAAAACTCTAAATCTTTACGACACATACTTTAATAAAATTGACAACTCAGGTCTACAAGAGAAGTCATATAAAAATAACAAATATAACATCCTAAAACTTACCAAAAAAAGGTTTAAACACAACAAAATTAACAAATTCAATAAAAATTAAGGTATGAAGTTAAAGTTTATTCCAAATTATACGTGAAAATAAATTGCAGTAATAAGAACAATTAAGTAGTAAACTTAACAAACTAATCGTCATTTAATATTTGAAAGTAAAAGGATATCTTGTTAAAATAAAACCAAAGTGAGTCCACCTTTTGAGTGCTAGTTTTAGACATAACCACCAAATTAAGTAAGCAAAATTAAATTCAATGATCAACCCAAAATCATCATGAAAGGAAGAGGAAAACAAAAGCCAATAAATGAAAATTAAACTGAGGTTGGGGAACTGCAGCCAGAGGAAACCCCAACATGGGTTGGAAAAACAGTTAGGGTGGGTGGCTATACAAGTCATACAACCAATAATAAAGGTAGAGACCTGTATGAAGATCACTAGAATAACACTTTTGATACTTGGCAGCATAGTTCATAAAAAAAACATTAAAGGGCTTCGATGACGTTCGATATAGGAGAAAACAAGTATCGAAAGTTAAAGTTCGTTAGTAATTTAATTTTTCTAATTATATTAATACAAAAATATTGACATTTCCATAATTTTATATTTATCAAGACTGCAATAAAGATAAGAGAATTACTGCGATTGAACACTCTTTACAAAGCAAATCTGAATAAAATGTGATAAAACTAATGAAAAAAATAAAAATAGTTAAGTCATAGAAATGCCACAAGTTTACAAAATTTATTTAGTTAACGTAAACATAGCAAAAAATGCATGCATACGGATTAGTTAACAAATAAACAATCAAAATTATTAAATTCGTAATAAATAAAGTGTAAAATTGGTTTCCCCGATGAAGGTTTGAATTTAAAATGGCTGAATGCAACCACGAGGATAAGGCTGAAAATTTTGAAGGTTTGTTTTAAAAAAATCTTTTAGAAATAGATCCAGAGAAATTGCCATCAACAGCTTTGGAGAAAATTATAAATGGCTAATTGATTAACTGACACAATTATCGATTTAATTAATGATTAAACGTCATATGTTGAATTATTAAGTGTAGCACGAATACATAAACACGAGTATGGTATTATACAAGCATGAAATAAGATAATATTTTTTTATTATTTGTTAACTGAAAATCGTTTAAGTTTAGGATTGGTTATTAAATTAATTTTTTGATGATTTGGAACAAAATAAAAATTATAGCTTTTGTAATTGGAGTATGTCAAACTTATGTCAAGCTATTATGGATTTTTGGTGCTCGTTAAAATATACCTGTGAAATATTTCTAATAATAGTTCTGCATCGATCTTTAAGATTTTTAATGTGGTTGTAAAAATGTTTGAATTATATTACGTTTTGAATTTTTGAAAACTTGAGGTTCATATAAGTGGTCGGAATTTTTTTCTGCACATTCAAAAAGTTAGCAAAAAATGAATTACAATTATTTGTATTTCTATAAAGTAAAAATTTCACACCCTGTAACTTCGTTAATACTTATTTTAGAATATAGGCTCATTAGATTTTGATCTACAAAGTTTATCCTTTCTATTCTATGTAAAAGTTTTATTATTTAATTTAAATTATGCCAAAATTATCCGTTAGGTATTTGATTTGAACAGTCAGTTAGGAATCTATTTAATAAAACGAGAATTACGATAAAGGAACTCGATCCACTATGTATACCAAAGTTAGATATTTATCGACAAAATTAAAAATTAATTCACAATTCACAATAATAAGCGGTGTCACAGGGAATCAATCTAATTCATTAAATATTTCTAGTCATTCGTAAATAACGGTGTTGAGGAATCTGCTAGTTGTTGAATTATTCATTAATACTTGTTGTATAATCTTCGGATTTGTCCGTTTCTCAGGAAATACGATTGGCAGATGGCGCCACTTGACTACGTGAAACAATCTTTGAAATTGTCGAATCATTTTTTCACGATATTTTTTAATACATTTCGTAATTTTTTAAACTTTATCAGTTTAGGAAAACGATTTAGTAATAAGAAAAACAACAATTTGCATTATTCTAGCTATGCTTATTTGTCGTTGGTATCACAATATACCAACAAATATTGAAGATTAAACTTATTATTTCCTAGGAAACTTTTCTACATTTTTTTGTTTTTTCAAATATATTGTAAATTTGTAAGGACTAAATTTGAGGTACAGATTGAATGTCTTCATGAAACTCTACAGACGATTTTAAATTATACTACAAACACCACAAATTTAGGATCTTTTCTTAAACCTAAGTTGTTGAAAGATAATGAATAGAGTATATGAAAGACATATTTTAAAACACTAAATTATTATTTTCTTTGTTAGGCCGCGAATTAATCAACCCATCCTCGTATGAACTTAAATAAATATAGAACGTTAAATGTCAAACCGAAAAATTCCAAGTACGCTTTGGAATCCATGAATATCTAAAATGAATGTCAAAAATTTGACAAAATGAGATACTTTTTAGACATGATTGAGTCCTCGTCGTTTTGTTATATAATCTTACTGACTTGGTGTATTAAATGCAAATTTTAATAACCAAACTAACCTCAAAGTGAGATATTTTCTTGTCAGTGCGTAGTGCGTAGAGGATTATGTGGTGTATTCCTGTTTCCCTGAACTCAAAATTCCGATTCTCCTGTGAATTCTTCGGAAAGTGTTCGGAGTCTTCCAGCGGAAAATTTTGCACATCGACCTCCAACAGAACGTCTCTCACCATTGTAAGTTAAGAATATACCAAATTCATTATTCGTGGCATTTGATTAACGAAAAGAGTTTTCATAACGACAATCTTCATTAGCCAAATAAAATTTATATTAATTGACATTTTTTAAGGATATTCCTTTCACAACACTTATTATTTATTTTCACACTCACAATATAGTTACTGTTATATTTTTTTGGTCGTTCAGATTAATAATTTTGAAAAATACGTAAACTTAAATTGGTTCTAAGGCAATTTTGTAATTTAAGAATTTGTAAAATCGTAGTTTATGTATATCTCTTTTAAAGTGAAAGCTGCAACCTTGAGATCTGTTTTGTTTTATTATTGAGTTGAGTATCATTTTAATTGTTAATTTAAAACAAACATTTAATAACAGTAGAAGTTTTATTTTATTTTCTAACAATAACGACATATTTAAAACAAAAAATAGCATTAAATAAAATTCATTTACAAAATATTGTTATTTTTTAATTTTGTTTATGTGGTTTTCATTAGTTATATCTACTAACTTTCTGAAATAGATTAGAAAGAAATTGGATTATAATATGCATGTTCAAGTTTTGGTGAATTCACGAGTATTAAAAGGATATCACATATTAAAAGCTCGCTTATTTCTACTGATAAATATTTCGTTTTCTTTAAAAGTCACCCTCTTTAATTTTTTAATGATTAAAGCTTTTGCGCATATTGTGGTGTATTAGAGTATAATAAAATTTTGACAAGAAAGATAAAAGTTAAATGTTGCAGTAATTTTTTAGCCGTGCGACTACACCTGCCATAAAACACATGTTTCAAAATGACGTCAATCTGTCATTTTGAAATTTCTTGTTGTCACTTTTAAGCTTTCAATAAAAAGTAGTAAGGAAGGAGTTTTCATCAAGGTCAGTTGACCATTTAATGGTTCGATAGAGCAACATTTAAATTCAGATTTTTTTTTTCAAAAATATAATTTGCTCGCCAAGACTAACATGAATATGAAAGCGGGTTTTAAAATTTTCATGATTATTTTTTTATTACTTATTATCTAACCAATAGCATATGATTTACATAAACCTACAATCATAGGAAATTAACCTAAATCATAAGTTTTTGAAGATAGAAGCAAAATACATACTAAATAGATGTGACCTCCAAATCGATAATGAAAAAAATGTGTTTTAAAATTTGCTCGCTCTTGCTATGCCTTCGATTTTTTTTTCATTTTCTAGTCATTATTTATTATTCCAAGCACTGTTATCTTCGAGATTCAATATTCGTTATTGTATTGCTTTATTCTACTTTTACATTTTTTATTATTTCGTCTAGCATCGGAATAAAGGGTAAATAACATATTTGTTTTAGTCCAATGTTAGTGATTATTTTGGATTTTTTTTCTATTCTAACGTAACTTTCAAAATTTTTGTATATATTTTATACTAAATATTTAATCATTTGTTCCTGTGTATTTTCTGAAACCTCTTTTATTTTCCTTTTATCCATTATTTGGTCTATCCCCGTAGTGTGGTGCAATATCGCAATATAAACTATACTGAAAATAATTGTTTTTGTAATAAGAAATGTATTATTAGCTTTGCTATAAAAATATATTAGTTTTTGTCGACTTTCATATCATTCATGTATCTGATAATTTTTATTGTAATTTCATGTTGGCTGGTTTCTGTTATTGGTGTGTCCATTTTGAATTTTTTGAATCTATTCATGATTTTCTTTTATGATTTTTAACTTTTGGTTTTGGTTTTACCGACAGTTTTTTGTTTTTTTCCGAATTTTTTGACTGAAAAAATGAGTTTATGTAGGCCTCTTCTCCCGGACTATTATTTTGGAAAGTTCCTTTGCGACATAACTCTGAACGGTGGATTTAGTAGGAGAGGAAAGTACAAAAGGCAGTCACAAACACAATAAAAACCGATTACATCGCCCACGACAATCCAAAAATGGAGATCATAGCCTGAAACGGAGAGCAGTTGCATAATTCCGCGATATTTCAGCAATAATGTGCGATGTGGAGAAGAAAATAAAAAATTACAGAATATAACGTACATCGAGCGTAACCCATGTAATGTTAAAAATATATAAACCATAAACCATTTATATACGTATAGAATTACATACCCTATAATATTCATATATTAAAATTTTGCACATTTGGAAAATCCTACCGTACCGTACGTTTTTCAGCTTAAAACATTGCAATTAAGTTTTTATTTTATAGTTTCCTGTTTCAAATTAATTTTTATTTATTTTTTACCCTTTTTCAATCAATTTTCAGTTAAGCAAAGTTTTATATTACATCTTGTATGATAAAAGCAACAATATCTCTATAAACTATTTAAGAACCCTCTATAAAAACTGAGTTATACAGGGTGTTCTAAATTTATGCGAAAATAATTAGGAGATGGTTCCTCGTTGAAAAGTATGAAGAACCTTTTCTATATAAAATTTTTCTCAGCCCAATTCCTAAAGAGATGTCACCCCCAAAAGAACGGAATTGAAATTAAGTTTCTATTTTTTTTTCAAGTCTGAATTGATGTATAAACGGAAATATTGGGGTTTATATACATACACTCATAAATTATTATGAAATTTTCTCAGTTTTATCATTACCATTACGTATGCCCTTTATATCTCTATGTTATTGAATTTTTAATTTGATTTCACTTAATATACTTTAAAACTTGTTTTCTTTTTGTTCGCAAATTATTATAATACTATTGAAAAAAGCGAGAGATAAAATAGGTAAGAAACAAAACAGGAATTCCGAATAATATTTTTAATTTATAGAATTCAACCTCACAAAAATTTATGACATAAAATAAAATAAGGGTTGTTAATTTCGCCTTCGGGTTGATATCTATTTCCTTTTAGAAACACCCTCTGTATCGAAAGTGCTTATTGGCTTTGGGTATTTAAGAATATATAATTATTAAAATTTATTGTAAGAAGTTAGGTCAGGCGCAAATCAAATAAATAATAAGAAATACATTATAAATTTGAAACAAAACAACTAAAATTTAATTTGAATAAATACATGGTTGGAATCAAGTATGGAACTAAGTAAATATCTTTAAAACGAAACGGACGATATTTATGAAATTTTACAAGTAAGTGCAATGGGCCAAAATGCATCTGATGTACAGTTTTTTGTTAATAATATACTTCTGGTTTAACCAGAAATACCCTCAACTTTTTTAATTTAAATGGGACACCCTATATATTTTTGCAGACTTTGAAAGAGCTTGTTATTTCTCCAATTTGTACATACTGGGTTTAGTGAAAATAATTTGTAAAAACGAGAAATAACTCACTATTAGTTGTTAAATAAGTAAATTTATTTACTTTACACTAATGAGAATAATAATTTAAACAAAATTCATTTAAATCAACGTTTGAATTTTCAACCTGACAATATGCCAGTATATTAACAAATTCTTGAGTCACTCTTTCCAAGACTTCTCCACGTATTAGTTCACATTCATTAATAATTCTTTGTCTCAATTCCTGCCAGCATGTTGGTCGTTCAACGTAAACACGTGATTTTAGATAACTCCAAAGAAAAAATCTAATGGCCTTATATCCGGAGAACGAGCAGGCCACTCTATGAATCGATCCCATTTAAATTAAAAAAGTTGACGGTATTTCCGATTAAACCGGAAGTATATTATTAACAAAAAAAATGCCCCATTGAACTTATCTACAAAATTTCATAAATATCGTCCTTTTGGTTTTAAAGATATTTATTTGATTCTATACTTTATCCCAACCGTGTATAAAAAAGTTTTTTATTTGAATACCAAATAATGTATTAATTCGTAAAATATTCAGGTTGGATTGTTTTTACAAAAAACATTGTATTGTTCGACCCAACGTGACACAGACTAGGAAGTGTTTCGTAACGAATTTACTATAGTTACGGCATTTGGACTTTTGCAAAAGAAGGGCCGACAGTTAGCTGTCAAGTCAACATTGGAAAGATATATGGTACACACCTATCCGACATAAATCTAAATGTGTACCAACAAGCCCAGCATGCAGCAATTTAATGGTACTTTTGTAATTTTATTGCAGTAGAATTGCGATAGGGCTTTGCGATTGCTCTGTGAAGCGTGCCTAAATGGGCCAGCTCGTTTTTTCATCTTTACACCTTTATTGGGTTTATGATATTGTAAATCACCTGGACTTTGATTGTACAGGTAGTTTGTTGTTCTACATATTGTGACATATTTTGAAAACAGGTAAATTTAAAAACTGCGTTTTGTGTCTGTTACTTGGAAGTAGGTAATGGCAATAACAACACGAAAACAGTAAAAATAGTTGTTTCTTTATTTACATTGTTGTAACGCTTCTATAGAATTCCTTGACTGCAATCCATTGGATGAAATATTGCTTATACTGCATTTATAAGAAAATATAAGAAAATTGACAAATTAAAATAAATATTTGTTGAAGTAGTATGAGTACCAAGATTTTTTCCTTTTGAAAACTTTGTTGAGTTTAGGTCCAGTTAAGAAAAATCAGTGTTATTTCATCCGACAGCGTTTCCGTACATTTATTCGACCATCATTAGGGCTTCTACCAGGATTACAACTATGTGCAAATTGTCAAACATAACAATTTAAAAAAAAACAAAATTTAAAAACCTAAACATGTCTTAATTTCCAAAAAATCATTAAAATATAAAAATCTAAAATTATTATAAAAACCTGAAACTTCTAAAATAATTAAGAAAGAGTTAATTGAAACTGTTGGAGTATATTCTTAATAATTCTCTATAAAACGAGTAAAAAATGAAAACAATCAAATTTTTAAGAATATATATATTTTTTATTCGTTTTTGGAGAATGATTAAGAACGCCCTTCTATGGTTGCATTTAACGCTTTTTTGATTATTTTAGAACATTTATCTTTTTATATTAATTTTGGATTTTTAACTTTTAATGTGTTTTTTGAAGTAGTAATGTTTGATAATTTACATTTAATGAGCCGAAACGTAGACACATGAAAAATAATGATTTTTTTAACTGAATCTAAACCCAACGAAGTAAATTAAATAATATTTTACAACCAAAATATGATTATGAAATTTACATTTTCGTCTCATAAAAGTAAATAAGAAAAAAATTATACTTTTTACCGTAATAACACAATGTACTATTTTTTTAATAAAACCTGTAAGACATTTTTTTCCAATTATCTTTTAAATATTACTACATGATAACAATCAAAAGCTGAAAAAGTTTTGATTCTGCCAATTAGCTGTGCTTTTTTACTTAAGGACAGTTTTAAGAATTATAAAGGGTGATCAAATAAGAGCTATAGATTTTTAATTGATTAAAATAAACACAAAACGGTATAAGATGTTAATAAATTTTTTATTTAGTTTGGATATTCATTCATGAAACTTTTATTTAAAAATGTTTTCATGTAAATAACAGCATTTATATATATATATATATATAAAATTTATTTGCTGTAATATATGCACAAAATTTTTTTCTCTCTAATTATTGGGGTGACAGTAAAAAAGACAAAGTTATCTATTTATATTTATTTCCAAACTTTCGGAAAATGTTTATTTCCCTCTTCAGTGAAAAAGATATGTTTAGAGTAATTATAAATGTAAAATAATACAACAAAATATAAAACATTAAATGGCCAATTAATAAAAATGTAGATTTGTAGAAAATATATGACAATAAAGCCAATAAAGAGTCATTTCCAACTATTAAATTTTGCTAAAAGTGTTTATCAGAAAAAACTCTATTGGAATATTTGCAGGGATAAATAAAAGGTCCTGTAGTAAATATATCAAATATGGAACTATAATGTTATTGTAATGCTATTAATATATTTTTGCGTCATTGTGTAATTATCATGTTCTTTTTTAACTTTTAATTATACTTTGAATTACAAAAAAAAAACTACAGTTTTCTCGGAAAATTCATTTCTTTTAAATTAACAATTGTTAGAAATACAGTATTATTTTAATTAGACATTTGACATACTTTTTTTATCAAATTATTAATTGCGTTTAGTTACATAAAAAAAAGTACTGTCCAATTACATATCCAAACCGTGAATCACAGCAAAATTTTTTGATCAACTGAATTTTATACGCCTTGAAATGCAAATTTTTAAGAATAATATTCCATGTGGTACTAGAAGAAAACTCAAGTTCTTGAAAACAACTTTTAATCGATTGTTTTCGATTTTCATCCACACTTTAGTTCACATTATCGATAGTTTCAGCAGTATGTTTTTAACGTGTTGGATTTTTAACATCACAAACACCACTTGTTCCAAATTTTTTAATTACATTACGAATTGTAAGCTCTTTAGATCGATTATGTTCACCATACATTTCACGTAATACGCGAAACGTAGATTCATTATTTTTGTCATAAATTTTAACAATTCCTATACTGTGTGCAAATGTGTACCTTTCGATTGTGATTTGCCAAACAATATTGAACAGTAGTGTCAATTTTCGAGTGAATCTGAAAAAAATACCTCAATTCTAATTAAAAATGGACGCAATCAATACAACTGAAGCATATTCAGCAAAATCGTTGAAGAAAATATTGAACAACTTGAGCTTCAAGTAAGGTCCTCGCGGAATACCAGAGAGAAAGACTCGTTCGTTCGTTAGACTTACAATTGGTAAATCGAACATATTACTTTCCTTTTTAAAAGAGATTGAAAGGTTGTTATTAGTTAAAAGTACGAGATTACTCAAGAAAATAATAAAAAATCAAACTCTTAAAAAAATCATTGATATCTTTCTGTTTGGAGAAATAATATTTTGCATATTTCTTGATTATTTTGAGAACAGCCTCGAGTATTTTGAGTATATTGAGTAGACCAATTTCGAGTATGGTGCACCACTGAGTTTTTCAAATTAAATCTTTTTATTGGAAGAACTCGAACTCATGTATTTATTTGAATTAATTTGGACGATATAGAAAAGTTTTTTATTTATCCCTTGATAGAGAAAATGTAAATCTTTTTTTTATCGATTTCTGACAGAATGATTGCAGAAATCAAAGTTGACTCTCTATGTAAATTGATGTCAATTCCCATGACTATTACCCGAAAAGGGAAAACATTGCTATGCAAATAAAATAAAATAAAATAAAATTGAATTTTCTGGTTTATCCCAGATCTGTACAGTTTTGACAAGAAAATATAAAAATAAACCAATTTGTTTACAAATGTTTCTTTGCCGTTTTATCCATAATTTAAGTCTTAAATGGAGGAAATGAAGATAAGCCATTTTTTAAAAATGTGTGCTTGGCGTCAGTTGATATATTTTAAATAAAAATAGGGATCTACGGCACTTCATATGGAAGACATTATTGCATAGAATAAGGATTAGAATTTCTTGATTTCGGGATTTTTCAATTATTTTACCACAAATAATTAAAAATGAAAAGATAATTTTACTTATCTGAATTTTCACCGTATTAAAAGCCTTTTTTTAATATTATCTATGTTACCTTTGGTTTCAACACTCATGTGTGATTTTCAACGACAATTGACAGATTTTGACAATCCTAAATAACCTCCTACCACAAAACATTTCAACCAACCACCATTAAGATGTTCTTTTTTCTAAATAAAATTTTTGGTTATTATTATATTGGTATCTAGTCTAAAAGGTAATCTAAGATAAATGAATTTCCCATGTTTAGTTGTTCATTCAATACTGTATACTGAGGATAATTTAGGTGTTTCTTTATTTCATATTCATCCAAAAAATCAAGTTCTTCTTTCTTGTTACTTACATGAAGTATTTCCACTGTTGTTTCCATTGTGTTATTAAGTGTAGATTTGTATTTGGTGTCAATGAGGTGTTTTGCGTAATGTGACTTATTTGGTTGTTTTAATCTATAAGCTCCTAAGTGTTCATAGTACTTTATGTTAAAAATTTTAAGGGTCTGCCCAAGATAGATGGCGTTACAATCCGGACAATTTAGTTTGTAAATACCCGATTTTAAAAATTTATTCATTTTAGGTTTTATATTTAATAAAAATGAAGCTATATTTTTTTGATATTTTGTTCCAAACCCCACAACGTGTCTTCTTATAAATCTCCCAATTTAATAAAAATATTAGTGTCATTTCTATGAAAATAATACCTAGAAGCTTTAACGTGTATATTTATGTTAACTTAAATATCATGGCTTGACATTTACGAAATTGTTGCCCATTTCTCAGGTATAATAAAAGGCAAAACGAATTGGCAAATTGCACGCCTACTGCGTTTGTTTGAAAACAACACGCTTCCTTTGCTTTGTGGACCTGTCAACAAATACCTAGTTATAGAACTACTTATAAAATATCTATTTGGATCCCTCAAAATGCAATTAACAAGAGAAAGCGTGAGGTATTATAAAACTTTTAGTCACTTTATTCACTAGACGATCCCTACCATTTATAATGGAGTAACTTTTAATCTTTTTGTTGGTGCAATAAAGTCAGAACCAAATTATATTGTGTTCTAAAAATTATTTTTGATATAGTTTGTATCAGAAACTAAGATTAACAATATATGAAACGAGTTGTATGTTAAACTAATATTTGGGTGAATTTTTATTAACTATTGTATCGTTTTAGGGTAAGCCAGCAACTTCTATTAATATAAATAGTGTAACTAATTGGCACGTTTCTGTTGAATACCTGTTGTAAATTGTATTATGTTTTGACAGGTGGAAGTTTTGTTAACCAAGCCGTTTGTTAAGGAACTTGTATGATTAGAAATCAGTGAAACTATTTTTTTTGACGATTAAGTCATTATACAAGATGATAATTGTAATATAGAAATAGAATAGACACGTTTCAAAGTAATAATAATGATGAGAAGTGTAAATGAATACTATGGTGGTTGAGAAGATTTGTAGATGAAAATAAATTTAACATAGGGAAGATAAATCATTTTCATGTTAAATTATTTTTTGTTTTTATTTTGAAAATAAATTAAAGTGACTATTTCTTATTAATAATTTATTTCAAACTAGAAAAACCAAAATAAAGGAAAATCGGAAAACCAGATAGAAGAACTTTAAAAAATAGATTGAATTTAAAAATGCTGTTTTAACGGCAGTAGGATATGCTCGCGGTTTATCAAAATAGTAACTAAAGAACTGTAACAATTTTTACTGTAAAAACTTACTACACGATATTTTTATTACTACCAACTATTGGAATTATTCCGAAATAAATTAAAGATCCGAATCTAGTCGAATCCTACACGAGCGTTCATGCGCATGCACAAATTTCAACAGCAAACAAGATAAAAGTGATTATTTTCATACATTTATAACTATTTAAATAATACTTACTCAAACATATCTTTTATAGCAAAATATCGTAAATGTGTGATAGAGTAATCCGTACTTTATTTTAAATAACTCTCAAAATATGCCTTTGAAACCCGTATTAAAGTGAAGTTGAACTGTTGGACAAACTGATTACGATGTTGTTTCTGCCACATCATTTATTTTGCCATTAATTTAGGTTAGTACATTGTTCATGTTATCAAGCACTTTTGTGTTACTATAGGTTTATATTGTAACTGTTTGTTTAATAATTAAAAAGCTGTTGTTCTAACTACAAACTTAATATGAGTATATATCAAAACGGACCAAAATGTTTATTTAATTTATACTATCGCATTTTTTATATGATTAAATTGTAAATAATTATTTTACCGCGCCCAAACGGTATGAAAAGTGTAAACATTCGAAATTCAAGTAAACGATGCGTTTTTATTTGCAAACATTTAAACTATGACAATAAAACGTAACCTTGCATTTTTCTTCTATTTTCTCCCGGTTTTTCTCTACTTTTGTATCGGTTAGTTAACAATGAAAATTTAGCCACGTGCTCTCTGACTTGTATCGGTTTTTGTAGTAAACATTCTATATAAATATCCAGAAACTATTTTTCGGGGCATTAAAAAACATGTGATTGAAACAAAATGAAATAATAATAAATATCAAAAATATAGATGAGAATGTATTAAAGAAGGAAGAAGAAATATGGAAATACGAAGAGAATATTTAGAAAAAATCAATAGATGAAATAAATTAAGCAGCATTGGAAGATAAATTAATTCGAAATAATATGAATGTATACGAAAGAGAGTAAATATGTAAAAACTAAAAAGTGCTCTGAAACCAAGGAACTATTAAACGTATAAAATATTTAAAATGTTAAATAGGTATTCAAAACTGAAAACAGAACGAGGGTGACATGGTTCTTATAGCAAAAGATAAATTAATAATAATAATAATACGAAAGAACGTAAAAATTTACAAAGATCTTTCAAAGACAATGCACAAGAAAATCAGTAAAAACAGAACAACAACCATAATAATAGGAAAAGAAACAAATAATATTATATAATTACATTCTAGTCTATAATCACCGAATCAGCCAATAAGGAGCAATTTAATTGTAACTTAAAATAACTAAACTTAAATATGCTCATTAGTGTTCCTCAGGTTAAGTTGCAGTATTTTCTTCAAACTGTCACTATACTAAAAGGGCTTTGTCCTCTTGAATCTACTTTTTATCTCAATGTAGTCAATTATCTGCATGGGCTCACAACATTCATATGATGATGGAGTCTATCTTTATGACCCTTGGCAAACTTTTGGATGATCAGGTCAACAATTTCCATTTCCAAGTGCCTATAGAGGCCTCTCATTCCCAAATTTGGATACCATAAGGCCTAATTAGCATAAGCAAAGTAGAGTAGAATTTCTTCCAATGAGCCAGTACATTTTTCTATTTTTGATTTTGTGGTCTTTCCCTTTTGGTAACACCAAGAAATTTAGCTGTGTTTGAAAATGGGATGAAGTGATTGTTTAGTCTGAAGGGTACAGGGTATAATATTCTTCTATGGATAAAGTTGACGTGAACAGATATTGTCTCATTGAGTTTGATCTTCTATTTTTATGTCCAGTTCTAGATAGAGTTGACTGCTGTTTGTAGGTTGTTGGTGGCTTCTTCATTGTTGTTTTTTACTGCTAAGATAGCAGTGTCATAAGCAAAGGTGATTAAGAACTTTGTTTTCTAATTGACGAATATCACATGTGTACAGAAAGTATAGTATTGGGTACATAACGCATGCTTATTATTATATCTCTTTATTTAGTTAAAAAACTAATACAGTACATAATTTTAAAAATACAATATTACATAGAAAAAATTAAAATTGGTATCAAATACTAAACACTAAAAATATAAAACTTAGGTACACATATAACATACAAATAATAAATAAACACTTACGTAGCCAAAAAATATTCCTTCAGTCGGTATTTAAAAATATTCAGAGATGAACTATCCTTTATATCATCTGGTAAGTTATTATACATAATCATGCCCTTATTAAAAATTGAATTAAATGTACTCTTTTTCCTACACGTTTGTACATGAAAGTTACGCCTGGCTCTAGTCTCATAGTTGTTATAAGTTAACTTATTCTGTAGATATACTGGTGCCTGACCAATTTTGATTTTATAAATAAAAATAAGTGCATAATACTTAAGGAGTTTTACTATCGGCAACCAGTTAAGTGTTTCCAGCATTACTTTTACGGGAGTAAATCTTGAACACTGTAAAATTATACGCATAGCACGATTCTGCATTTTTTGCAGTCTATTTGTTTCATTCTGTTTTAACATGTATAATACAGTTGAACAATAATTGAAGTGGGGTAACACGATTGTATTATATATTGCAAGCCTTGACCACTGGCTAAGGTATGGTGAACATCTTAAGTAATTAATTTTATATGCTACCGTTTTAATTACCTGGTTAGCATGTTCCTTAAAATGTAATTGACTATCAATTTTTATGCCAAGATAAACAAATTTATCAACCCTTTCTATATCATTGTTCCCTATCCTTAAATTTAAATTCAAGTTGTTTTCCAAGTCGTACTTTTTACTATTCCCCAACACCATCCACTTTGTTTTACCTACATTAACTTTTAACAAATTCGCACAACAATACTTATAAACCTCTTCCAGAGTATTGTTCATGACGGCCATACCATTGTGTAAGTTATCGCAAGCAAAATCTACAAGGCTATCATCAGCAAATAGACGAAACTTACACTTACCCTTAGAGTTAACTATATCGTTGATATATACCAAAAAAAACAATGGTCCCAAAACACTGCCTTGGGGAACACCAACATTGTTTTCTATTTTTTCCGAATATATTTGGTTTAGTTTTAGTTTCTGTTGCCTATTTGTTAGATAATCAATTATCCAGTTCAGTGCCATCTCATCAATCCCAACACCCTTCATTTTGCTTATAAGTCTCCCTCTATTAATTGTCTCAAAAGCTCTCTGCAAGTCCAGAAATACTGCTATAGTAATGAAATTGTTTTCTATATTATGGTACTCTAGCTTTATTCTTTTTCAGATCGAATACTATAATTTAAATGGAACACAAAATTTTGATGAAGTTGAAATGTTAGATATTTTGATGTATCAGAATATTAGAAAAGAACGGAGGAAAGGAGAAATTATTAAGAAAGAGACAAGTACCGAAAGATACAAATATATTTTTAATAGTAAAGTAATAGGGTACACAAATTTTATAGTATTTTTAATTTCTGTGTCATTATCTTTATCTTTATTTTCTAATATTTTCTGTAAATATGGAAACATTACATAAAATTACATAACGAAAAAGTTCACACTTTTTTTCTCTTACTTTAGAAACACAGTTAGCAGAATGAATTCGTACAAACGCACCAGTTGTAAGTACTTTCTCTGTCCAAAAATAAAAGAAAAAGAAATCGCTATGCCTACGCATATTAATTTGACCATTGTTACCAAACTGGCAAGTCGTTACTTAACACATAATGGATTTTCTCATCGCAATAGGCAGTTTGACATTTTATATAAATGAGACAGTATTAAAAAACATTTTTGCTAAGTTAGAAACAATGTTAACTTAAAAAAGGATGACCTGTATTGTATTATAGTTAAAAAAACATGAGAATTGTTATATAATTCACTTGTGGAAAATATATTGATATCCGCAAATAAATACGTAGATGAGGGAAAAAATGGGGCATTTAACTATAGCCAGGAAAATTGTTGTTTTCATATTTAAAAAGGAAAAAATCCTTATGTTAGGGTTACTGACAACCGAAGTGTATTTGGAACCAGTACCTACGTACTTTTTAAAGTCGACTGGGTACAGAGTGTTCAAAAATTAACATTTTGAACAAAAAATAGAAACTATTAGAGAATAAGACCCAAAATATGAATTTGACTAAAATTTTGGATATGTTTAGAAATTGGTGAATTTTACCTTGACTTATACTTACAATAAAACCTGATTACTAAAATATAGGCTAGAATTATGAATAAGAATATATTTTTAAGAGCACTAAATAATGATCATATTTTCATCAACAGATTAATAGTTACATATATGTCTTTAAAACAGGGATATTGAATTATATCGTAGAAATAAAATTAAAAACATAGGAATCGGAAGTTCTTAGAAAAGTTGAAGCTATCAATTTTGGAGAGAAGCATTCACAAAAAATTGGAAAAAGTAGGTCCATTATGAGGTTTATTATTATTATTATTATTATTATGAGGATTTAAAGAGGATGACTTTTTTAATGACCGTCTCATTTATTTGTGTTAGAAAAGAACCACCAAACATATCCTATCCGAATATTATCAATAGAAACGATATTTAAAATAACAACAATTAGATTACTAATGGAAAGTTCAACTTCTTAAAAATAAATAAGGGTTTTAATACAGCTTACTTGTAGCCTAGGTACGTGGTTTTTCTAACTCGCTTTAAGGGTAGTTTTTCCTGTGTATTTTACTTGCTATTGTCACTTGTTGTTGAATCCGGCTCGAAGCATCATGTACAAAATTGGAGGCTTTCGAATCTTGTTGGCCTAATGATTTGTACAGGTACTGATTCCTGTTTTTACAAAAATTATAGCGTAGCTGAGTCGCTTTAATATGTTGTTATTATAGTTGTTGATTAAAACAAGAAACTAATCTTTAGATATAAAATCTCCGTATAACAATAAAAATTAGAACAAAAAAAAATGATATATAAATAATAACGATGTATGTGATAAAACATGAATAATTAAATGAGTAGAAGAGAAGGTACTCTTTTCTAGTTTTCGTTCAAAGCTGACACTTTGACTATTAATAACAGGAAACAAATTGTAATTTTATCATTTTGTTAGATATGTCGTCAATATTTTTAGCAATTAGATATGTAATGAAATTTTATCAAATTATTAAATTATTCTGTGTAACTTTGGTTATTTAAGATCATTGTTATTTATTCATTTCTTTGACACTGCGGTTGTTTCAAGTTATATTGCATTTATTTACGACTTTCAGGCACTATGTTAAAAATTATTTCAACGTTACTCTTTATACTTTTTTATGTTATTCTGTATGAGCTTGACGTTTGGTCACGGTCCGCACCTTCGGAAAACAAGACGAATTGAATGAGAAGTTCTGGGAACGAGAAACGATAAAAACCGCATGAACGTCTCTTTTCATCTTTTTGATTTTGTAACCAACCACGTGTCTGGCCTAATTTTGGAATTGTTCAGTCGGAAAAGAGTGTAAGAGCCCCGACGGTTTCGTTGATGAGCTTTCACCGGATGAGACCCAGACGGAACTTGCGTAAAACTTTTTATTATATTTTTGTATTTTTACGAACTAATAAGCCAATTTAAATGATGTGTAACAGTCTTTTAAAAATATAAAATGATATTCGTATAAAAATTACACTTAAACACATTTTGGGAAATTTTATTCTGTTCAAATTATGTTTATACTTCGAATACTTTTTTCTTTACAGAGTTATGAACAGATATTAAAATAGATTCTAGATATCTTTGTACAGAGAAAAGATACTTTTCTTTTTGGTAACATGAATTTAAGAGAAATACTTAATTTTATTCAGTAATCTAAACTTTATATGCTTCTTCCATTCTTGAAATTGCAGGTAAATATAATTTACTGATATTTGTGCTAAGAAAGGAAAATTAGCTTAGTAGCAGGTGCTGGAGTGCTACTACTCCTTGAATACTAGTTCCCAATTTTAATTCATGAATTTATTAATTAAAAAAGGGTCTAACATTTTTATGTTTTCTTTACAGAAAGTTTGCTCTACCCAAGTAAAAGTGTTCCTTCCGAGTCTATGGTTTTTTAAATAAGGAATATTCCTATATAAAAAGTATAAGACAAAGTAGATTAACAATAATAATTAAGGATTTAATTGTTGTAATGAATAATAATAAATATGAAAAATAGAATAATTTTGTTTATTAACCATCAGATATGTATATAATGTGGATAAACTCATCCTGTAGACTAATAGAAATCAATGGCAAGAGGAACTTTTTAATTAATTTTTTTTACTTGTCTAAAAACTTGAAATTACATATTTCATTGTATTTTAAAATTCGCGCGAAATCTAACCAATAAAAATTTGAATCGCCAATTTTACATACCTCAATCTTGTCAGTGGTTTGCAAAGGATTTGACTGCATTTGTTATTTTTGTTAATCTGATCAACATTTTTTTTAATATTACTCTCCTTGAATCTGATGGTTTAGGAGAGCAAATAGTAAGTAATGTATTTATACCAAATACCAGTCAAAAGATGATGGCTCTAAAACATGGTTTTTGAAAGCCTCAAAAGCGCTTCTTCGGGCGATGAAAATCGTTGTCCATGCTTTATCTTTGAATTGTGGGAACAAGAAGAAGTCATTAGGTGCCAAGTCGGGGCTGTAAGGCGGATGACCCATCAATTCGATCTTTTGTGTGTCCAAATACTTGCTTGTTTCACTTGATGTGTGTGAGCTCGGATTGTCATGATTCAAAATTATTCGTCGTTTTGGATTGGCTTCCCTCAATTTGCCGAAAACTTCTGGCAAGCAAATGGTCGTATATCACGCTGCAATAACGGTCTTTTGATTTTCGAGAACCATAGTTGCTACATGACTGGTTTTCGTGAAGAAACACGCCACCATTTGTTTCTTAACACTTCGAGAACGAGTAACTTTTGTTGGCTTTTCTTCACATTGAAACACCCAAACTGCCGGCCTTTTCTTTCTGGCTCATATCCATAAATCCACGACTCGTCACTTGCGACGATGCTGTCATTTTTTATAGCCTTATTCAAGTGGGAAAGACCCTCTACCAAAAAACCAGAGAAAAAATTGGGGGTTGCCATTGAAAAAAATTAACTATGTCACTCCGCAAAAACTAAAGACGTTACAACTTAAATTTTGCTTGTCAATATCGTCATTTAAAAAAATAAAATTGATCTGTCCGAGGATTTTTCTTAAACACGTTGCATAATTGAGTTAAAAGTTTCGGTCCAAACTTTATCATCACACCGTATAATAATCATATGTGTGTATATGAATGATTACACAGGGGAATTATATCAACGCATCGAGTGTAGAGAAAAGCAGCAAATGAAATTAATTTTTTTTAGCAGTTAACTAAAGCTAAAGACATTATAATGAAACGATACATAAATAATTCATCTTTATTAAAATTAACAACCTTGTATTATAATTTTGTGGATTCCAGTGTTGGACTAAATAGCAGTTCTTTACAAAAAAAAATCAATTTCTATACAACATATTTTCTAACTAAACCATACTCCTTTTATTAAAATTATTTTAGAATGGAATAACTAAAAATATGTAAGCCTGTTGTCGATTACACAACACTGACCAAAATATTATTCTTACGTTTTA
Source organism: Hermaeophaga mercurialis (assembly GCA_951812935.1). Taxonomy (NCBI): domain Eukaryota; kingdom Metazoa; phylum Arthropoda; class Insecta; order Coleoptera; family Chrysomelidae; genus Hermaeophaga; species Hermaeophaga mercurialis. Next base: position 46,377,834 of record OX638358.1, read on the forward strand.
ATTTCAACGGAGAAGGGGGCACGGGGAGGGGGCCTTGACATACTTCTTTTGAGAACAAGTTGATGGAATATCGTGATGAAGCCACGGATAAAACGCCACAGCGGAAAAACAGTGGTAATAATAGTAATGCAATAATTACACCAGCTATTCAATTAGACAGAGAGATTTGTGTTTACAGATTGTATTTTGATGGATGAATACATTTTGTATAGTGAGCCTCGTTGTGTTAATGTGTGTAGTAGGAGGTGTGATAAATCTGTAATACAGTTTTTATTCTACAAACCTATGTCAAAGAAACTAAATTCGTCTTAAGAATATTAATTAATTAAATAATTTTGTAATTTATAGATATACCACTTGAATATTTAGAAAACAACCTAATGTTCGTCTTATGGCCAAAAAATATTTTAAGTTGATTATTCTTTTTATAAATTGTAATATTTTGGTTATAAAACATAAAATTGGTCAATTACGAACGCTATATTTTTTTGTGACTGAAGGAATTATTTAAAAAAAAATTAAATATTCAATTCAAAATTTATTGCAAAATTTAACCGTCTGAGGACCTGTTCACAATATTGCCACCAATTTCTCAATTTTGTTAGAGTTTTAAAACAGACCAGTTGGCGTTAACTTTAATTTCTGATATAATAACTGATATTTTGGAGAACTTGAAGAAATTTTGCAAGTATCATCCCATCCTTAAGGTTAAGATAGCATTGACAGCACGTGGTCTTTTTGACTTGGTTTCGCTTTTATCATATTAATTTGTCGTCTAAAACTGAAATCGCTAGGCTAGAAGTCAATTAGAACCTTCATAAATTGCAGATGATAGCAGCAACATTTGAAATTCTAAATTACAATGACAGAAAAGTATAAGTAATAATAAAAATAAATTATCTTTAATAAAATAAATGTTTGCTTTCTGACGGTTGTCGATTTATTTTTTCCTTCCAAATAATCACCAAAAATCGTAGATGTTTTAATATTTTAAATGTTATACATTGCGGACTACATGTATGGAGTAAATTATTTTTATCCGGTATTCTAAACCTTTTGAAAGTATCATCAAACAAGTTTATTTTTAATGTAAATATTGCCCTCTCTGGGAATTATGACAACCACCCCAAAAATTTTAATATAGTTCGAAAGTGAAATTTAGTCTTCTTTCGGTAGTTTTTTAAATTTAGAGCATTCATTAATAACAGAGAGGAGTTATTTTGACAATGTGAAATTTTGGTGTCTTATAGTCTCAACTGAGATATTTCTTTCTAATTCTGGAAAACAAAAAATCTAGTTTGTTCTTTAGTTTTTTATATATTACAAATCATATCAATGAATGTTCAAAATGTTCGCCAATTTGCTGCTGACAATATCAAGACGATCTTTGAATTCTTGAATTTGACCTAACTTAGAAAATCAAGTTTTAATCAGTATTTTTCGATTTACCTTCGTAGGATTGAAGAAAGAGAAAAACGTTTTAAATAAAAAAAGAAATGTATTCTAAGCGTTCATATCGGCCGCCTACTAAAAACCATGTGCTAGGTTGCCTAACCTAGAAAATCAAGTTTTAATTCTTTTTCGAAGGTATATAGAAAAGTATTAAGTATTAAACATAGAGAAAAACATTTTAAATAAAAAATAAAGGTATTCTAAATATTTAAAAATGTGAACAAGGAGTTTCAATATAGATTAGAGAAATATTTTAAAGCTGGTGTGACTTCACTTTTATTCTGTTTGTTTTGTGTGTTATTAGATTTTTGGAATGCAATGATTTGAAAAATATGTGCGAAAAAAATATTCCAGAATAATGGATTTTAGACCAAGATTTTTACCAAAAATGACATTTTATTTTGATTAAATAAAAAATAAACGATTTTTTACTTAAAGTGAACAGGCATACTCTACGACCTTGTTAAAATATTTACACTTTGGTCCGACTGCAAGAATTCTACACCTTTAGCACAATTACACAACAACTTAATTATTAATTTTAAAATAAAATAAAATAAAATAATTAGTTCCAGACTATTATGATATCCTGATATTTCAATTCAATACTTTTATTAAATTTAAATGGCCATTCATGTAGGAATTTATTTTTATAGGTTCTCTAAATTATAGAGCAGACGTCAAAATTGTAACATGATTATGTGATTATACAATAATTGTTGCAAAATGTTCCAAACAATTTAACAAACAGCACACCTCATAAAACGCTGTATGGTGTAAGTTTTCATTAAACAAACCTTATTGATATTTGAACAAGCAATATTCCATCCAATCGGCTTTTATCTGAACAGCCATTCTTTTACCTTATATGGGAATATTTACAAAAAATAACGCATTTTATATTACTTAAAGCTTTTTACTAATATGGCATTAAAAAATGAAACAAATGTTCCTGAAAATGTCAAAGACAGCTCAAATTAAACAATATAACCAAAAATTAAATCACGCCTTTTGAATATTATCCTTGAAGGTGGTGGGAGAATTTCCGTTGGATCTGCAGCGCTCCGTGTTTTATCTAATTGAAAACAAAGGCAATCATATCTCAATTAAATGTATAAAAGAGAAACATTTCCCCACAGTGCAATTACATCTGCAACTGGCACAAATTGAAAACATTTAAATATTTTTACATTGTCGATGTAGGCATTGGCAAGGACACACGGCCAAGAACCGTGACTGATTACTAGTGACATGATTTCGAATCTGAGAAACAAGTAAAAAAGTGTGGAATAAGAGATTTCCCAATGGGCTGTGGATTCCGATCAGGGTTGATAAAATTGTTAATCTCTTACAAAAACAATAAACAAAGATAAAATGAAAAGCATAGGAGGGTTGTTATTTATGTACTGAGAACTGGCAACACTGGTGTTGCTAGGTGGAATCTGTCATTGCCATCGACATTTTTGACAGTATACGTACTCAGAAAGTTTTGACGTGCCGAGCACTATTTGTGTTGTTTACAGTAAGTTGAAAATCTAATCTCGGCCAAAAAATGGAATGGAACTCGCGAAAATTTTCGAGCTATGATTAATTATGACTTTCGACGTGGTGTAACTCAAGAACAGTGCATCAACCACCTTAATTCAACTTTTGGCGATGAAGCACCATCCAAAGCCAGTGTATGTCGCTGATAAACTGAATTCAAACGTGGCCGTAGTTCGCTCACGGACGAAGTTAAAGAAGGTCGTCCAAAATCGGTCGTTGTGCCGGAAAACATCGATGCTATGAGAAAACTAATTGAAGAAGATCGTCATGTGACATACCATGAAATCGAGGCATGTTTAAGCATTACTATGACCAGCATACATAAAATTTTGCACGAAAATTTGGGTGTTCACATTTGTTGACACATGCTCAAAAAAAGGCTCTTGTCGATTGGTGCCGTAAAATGAATAAAAAATACAACTGTGGTGCATCCAAAGCCGTATACATATATATATATATATATATCTTGCATATCAATTTTGTTGAGAAAAAATATTTTTTTTTAAGAAAAGTGTAATCCTTCAGCTATCTGACATTGTCATGACTGAGTGTAAACAATTTGGATGCAACAAGTAAACATTTCAGAGCTGATTTGTACCATTTCGTCGCGAATTCTTTGCTGCAAATCTTCCAAATTGACGGGTCTATCGTAATAAACTCTGACTTTCAAATAGCGGCACAAAAAATAATCTAGGGGTGTTAGATCTGGAGAACGCATGGCCATTCCACTTGTGTTCAAAACAAAAGATGAATGTTGTACCAAATTGTGGATTAATTCCGTTGATTTTTAATCGGTGGTTTCGTTAAAAATAAAATTTGAGTTGAAAATTATTTTCAATAAAAATTTTTATATCGTCATTCAAATGGTAAGTTTCTCTATGAAAATCAGAGAAAAAGTTGGGGGTTGCCAATGAATAAAATTAACTATGACGTCACCTCGCAAAAACTTAAATTTTGCTTGTCAATAGTGTCGTTAAAAAAAATCAAATTTACCTTTCCGAGAACACGTTGTAAAAATGAATTAAAAGCTTGATTCCAAACTTCATAATTACACCGTATTCTGAGTTTTAAAGGAATTCGCATTCTAAAATTGTGTGTCAAATTGTAATAGTGTCAAAACTATGAAAGGAATCGTAACCTATAACCCTGTTTTGCAATAACAAAAAAATATGATATGCATTTTTAAATTAGTATACGGAAATTGTTTGAATTCAAAGCCCATAGGTTGGGCTGAAAATGGATTTGCAAGCAGTAGAACAGTCCAGAATGAGCTGAAATGTCGGTCGCTGTAACAAGAGCAGTGATTTATGCATGTTAATACATATATTTGTTTACACAACATCGACAGTTTATTTGCAAGAACCGTATTATAATTACTTATTAATTGTTTAATAATCTTACACAAGAAGAAACGTTGGATAATTCTTAAAAAGTGCATTTTTCTACATGGCTTACTTATGTGTATTTAGCAGTTCCCATTCACAAATATCTACAACTTTTTCTCTCCTTATTTTATATCTCTATTTTTCTTCTTCGGTGCTTTTATTTGGCACTACTTCATTTATTTAATGTCATATCTCATTTTTTTTAAATTTTGTCCAGTGGTTTGTGTTTAACCTCTCGTGATAATAATCAAGTTCTAAGTTTTTTAATAATGGAAACCTCAAAGTACGAGCTGTCATAAAATGTTTTGACATTAAAGGTTTAAACCACACGGAAATTAAAATGAGCTGGATTTTATCTTAGGTGAGTCTGTTCTATTAGTTTCGATTGTCAAAAACAGATTTGCAGATTTTAAATAACAATCAAGACAATGAGTAGCGAAAAGCGAGCTAGTCCTAAAGACGACGAAAATAGTTTGGTGGGAATGGTTATAGTGTTGATATTTTGGGATGAAAATAGGCATTATTATTATTCATCACCTTGAAACGGGTAAAAAAAATTAATGGACCATATTATGATGGCTGATAAGCAGTAACAGAAAAAAAAATACTGGAGAAAAGGCTTGAATTATCAAAAAAAAGTATCACCGTATCACAAAAATTAGTAAACTGGGCTCGGTTAATTAAGTTCTCTAATACTCTCTTTAAAATATAAATACCACATATTTCTTCTTCAGTATATTAAGCGACAAGGAGACTATATCTAAAAATAAAAATATTTTTTACTCCAACTTTTGTTTTTTTCCTTTATTAGGCTGTAAATATTATATCCCGTCCTCGTATTACTTTCATTTGTCATCCTCTATATTTTGCTGTCATTGAGTAATAGTACGGTCATGAAAAATCCATAGTTTTACTTACACTTAATTTGCATTTGAAATTAAAAAATGTACCATGAAAACTTCATTATGCATTCTCAGAACATTTTTCTATAAATCTTCATCAAAAAGCCATTTATCAGGATTCGCTCGATCTAGGACATCGTAATAACCGTCAGTAAGGCATTTAAGGAAAAATGGAATTTGTGCGTTATAGCAATTCAGCTTAAAGATATGAGAGAATTGGTGTCTTCATTTCATATAATAAATATATATTTACTTTTTTTTATTTTATCTGAAATTTGTAATTTATAATATACCTTTTTTTTTATAATTTAATTGTTCTATATGTTTTGATACTTCTATGTCCCCAAACATAAAATCAAGAGGATTATAGGGATTATAACAACTAATGGGAAATGAGGTGGAACTCCATCCTGCATAAACCACAATTTCCTTCTTACATCTAGTGACATATAATCCAAAATATCACTAAAAAGAATAAATAAGAATCTCCATTTAAATTTGGAGGCAGAACATATGGTCCTAGTAGTTGGTCGCCTATAACGCCACACTAAAGAATCAATTTAAATTCATGCTGAAAATGTCTTTCTTTACCAGCATGCGGGTTTTCTTCCTCCCAGTAATGACTGTTTCACCAATTAAAAACCCCTCATCTGGTAAAAGTGGCTTCATCGGTGAACATAAATTTCGGTCATCAATATGCTTGTTGAGAATACGTTGGCAGAACTGTAACCGTCGTATGAGATCTCTTGAAAGCAAATTTTTAACAGGAGTAAAGTGATAAGGGTGGAACTTTTGTTTTTCTAATAATAGACGGCTGACTTACTCCTGTTGTTGCTGCCAGTTGACGTGCATTTACTTCAGGATTTTCATTTACTCGAACCAAAATTTCATCTTCTTCATTACATGTGACTTTTTTCGGACGACCACCCAGATTTTTACTATGAAATGACCCGGTTTCACTCAAACGACGAAATAGATTTGCAAAAGTTTTGTGATTTGGTTACCTTCTGTCTGGACATAACAATTCATAACTTCTGACTGCAATGCGACCGCAAAAATTTTCTTGTGCGTATACACAAACAATATCCCGCATTTCTTCATTCTTAAAATGATTGCGGCGAAGCATTTCAATCGAAAAAACTTTAAAAAATGCAACTATAGACTATAAGCTCACAGCAAAAATAGTTCACTGACAAGAAATGATATTTACCAGAAACAATTATCTGACAGTCCAAAGAACACTTTTCATACATGAAATAATATTAGAAATCCTCTTCTGTCACTCTTTGCGATTTTCTCGTAAACGGGTGAAATTATCGTGAATTAATATTACATAGAAATGATGTTTACAACATATTTTCTAATCAAAATGTGTTTCTTCACGAAAACCGATCATGTGGCAACTGTGGCTCTCAAAAATTAAAAGACCGTTCATTCAGCGCGGTATACGACCATTTGCTTGCCAGAAGTTTTCGGTAAATTGAGAGAAACCAATCCAAAACGACGAATCATTTTGCATCACGACAATGCGAACTCATACACATCAAGTGAAACAAGCGAGTATTTGGACACACAAAAGATCGAATTGATGGGTCATCCGCCTTACAGCCCCGACTTGGCACCTAATGACTTCTTCTTGTTCCCACAAATTAGAGATAAACTGGGTGGACGACGATTTTCATCGCCCGAAAAAGCGGTTGAGGCCTTCAAAAACCATGTTTTAGAGCCATCATTGTTTGGCTCGACAAAGTGCCTTGAAGGGTGGTTCAATCGCATCCAAAAGTGTATAAAGCTTAAAGGCGAATATTTTGAAAACCATTAATATATTTTTGATAAAATTCATTTGTTTGTTCTTTCTATTCTCAATACATAAATAGCAACACTCGTAGTAGTTGAATCCTGCGCTCGGAATAAAACTACACAGCCACTATTAAGGTGTAACAAAAAAAATTCATTTACTACTTCACTCAATAAGGACCTTCCAGATCAACAATCAGACCTATGATTAAGTAATAAAGTGGTGTAGTGGAATTTACCTTACCACATCCAAACATATTGATGTATTCTTCCTTTTTCTCTTTTAACGATATTCGTTTCTAATGCAATAAAACCACGCCCATTAAAGAACGTGCACCAAATACGGAAAATATCTAGTTTAAGTTCAGTAGGTCAACGTCGCCGTGGACGTCGCAGAGCGGCGTCGAAGTAGGTCGCTGAAGACGAGGCGTCACGACGCACTTACTCGTGTCGACATTGACTTTCTGGCTGACAAATTCGATGCTAATCCAGCGGCGTCTAGAAAAAAACCTCCTTTATGTAGTTGGTTTATACCATCAATCGCAACTCATTCAAACATGAATAAATCTGAAAATTTTCGGTCTACTTTTAATTATTTTAATAAACTAAATATTTTAAAATGCCCCTTGTGTGTGAGTTTAGTTATGACCACTTTGAACCTGTACCAATTGACCAGATTAGTAAAAACATTGTAAGTGAAGAATAATAACTAGCCTTCTGAAAATGCTTTGCAAACTAAACAAAACATATAAACACTTTAAAGCTAGGAAATTACATGCAGGTTATGCCAGGAAAAAGAAAAAACCGCTGTATTGTGCTACTGGAATGTCTATCCCTAGATGAAGGTAAACCTAGAGAACTTAGCTTCTGCCTTCTGTAATAACGGGAAATGAAGTAAATATAAGGATTGCCATAAAGTGAAATATTTGCTCGGATTGTGAAGTATAGTTAGAAAAATAGAGTAAATACTCCTTCACAAGAATATTCCACAATAGGTCATTGTGGAATAAGCAGAAGAAGCAGAGTAACAGTCCCTTTATAGAGTAAAACTACTTATAAACTATGTACAGATCTTGTAAATGTAGAATGGTCTTCTTCTTTAGTAACTTTTTACTTTGGCCTTTCTTCCTTTAGATATAATCTTTCTATACGCCCCAACCATGTTAACCAATGAGTTTTTTATTTTTGATATCTTTGGTATTCAATCATTTCTATAGCACTTTTGGTTCTCCTCTTGGTGTTCTCACTCCGTTAAAAATTGCACCAAAAATTTTCCGGTCCCATCCCTCCATCTATATTTTATTTAAGATTCTTGAACAGTATTTTCCTTCCTTGATGACAAATATATTAATAAAATTTGAAAGAACCCTGCGTCGAAATGTCACTGTTTTAAAACGACGGATAATTTACACACGCTTGCTGTCCGGATCGATTCACCTCCATAAGACGAAAGGGGTGGTATATAAATTACTTCGGAAATTGTTTCGAAAATTAAGTTTGTGGAAAGATCGCAGATTCTTGATACACACAATATAGGATGATCGTAAATCGAGGAAAACCAATACGGATCCGAGAAGGTTTTACAAAAAACCGTTCTAATTTGATAGGAAATGCAACTTATTAAAAATTAGACACGTAAGCATCCTCAATATCATCAATATAGACTACATGAGATTCTAGAGAATGTATCAGCTGAAAGAGGGCGTAGCTGAATAAAAAAACTGTTTATTTTTACCAACGTTAATGTTAAAGGACATTGTTTTTTTTTCGAAATCGTATTTTTGTTTTAAATATTAGAGGTTTGGCAGTGGCTTTAAAAAGGAGTAATTGGGGAGGGTAAATTATGTACATTCACTTTCAGCGTTTTTAGTTTTTATTATTGATATTAAAATGATGATGATTTTACAAAAAATCAGTTGTATCTATATATAAAAAAATTAAAACATTTAATTCCCAACTAACACAATAATAATAATAATAATAATAATAATAATAATAATAATAATAATAATAAAGACTATATAAATTATACCTATCTGTCCCATAATAATGAATGTAGTGCTACTTAAGTATTTAATTAGTAATGCAGATAATTTGGTAATAGTTGTGGTAAGTTAAAAATTTTGACCAAATAAGTACAGGATCCTACTATGACATGAGCATATATGATAAGAGGTTCCAAATTATAACTAAATAATTATCAAAATTAAATTTATCATCTTCCGTCCATCAGGTTAAATTTGTTAAATTAAAATTAATTTATCAGTGTAATTTGTATAAAAAGCTCAGGTGATATCTTAAGTTTTAGAATTTAAAGATTTAATATGATGTCAGATGATATTATCAAAATTAATTAATTCGTTTCATATTGGAGCCATTCTAATAATATTTATAATTAAATGTATTAGAATCAGGTAAAAGTTGTTATAAAGTCTTAAATCAAGGAATACTTGAATAATTTAAATCAAGAAGAAAGTCTAAACTTCATAATATGTAACTATTTTATGGGAAAACACGTTCTGTAATCTGAATTTAGATAATTTAAATTTGATTTTGTATGAATATTATGCTGTCAAATCATAAAAATAATTTATCTAGAAAATTATAAATACCACTTCAAATTTTGACAGCACTCTTTTCGAAATTTACTTGTCAAGTCTCCACTTCGTACGAATAATTAAAATCCGTTGCATACAACGTAATTACAAATAAAAAACTTTATTCGTTTTGAACCGGAAATTAATTTAATAGAAACAAAACATAAAATTTCACAATATAAATTCTGTTGCAATAGGTATATTTATAGGTATTCGTTTTTAAACTTACATTTTGTATATGCTGTGTCATACCTTCAATTAACTTATCTTCACAAATAAAAGAGTACTAAACAGATACTATGATATACCAAATTATAATTATATCCTGAAGCATGAAAAACTGTGTATTTTAATTATTTATTCGTATTCAATTTATTTATACATCAAATTTGAAATATACCTCATGATAATGCATAAAAGGGTTATAGTCACACTATAGACACTTTTGGAAAAAAGTTTCCATTCGCCCTATTTCTAATTTTAGACGATGAAGCACAATTAATTATACCAAAAAAAATGTAAAATTTGTAAGAATGAGCAACTTAACCCTAGCATAAATCGTTAAATGAGTATCAATGATGATGATAATGATGAAGACTTTGAACAAGATTAAAAAAATTGTTTCTTTTCTTAGCTTTAACATAGATAGATAGACCAAAAGTCTCAAAACGGCAAATTATCTCATAAATTGCTAGTCCGAATTCTACTAAATTTGGGATGAGCCTATTTTGGGATACGGAGATTCCAGATTTGACATATGCAATGTTGCTAGATTTGCCGTTTCTTTGATATCACTTTGGCTTTTTATATGTATATTCAGTCATTTTTGGAATCTTCTCTTCAATACGAGTGCAACCATATGTAACACTTATGATTTTATGTAGTCTACAAGGTCTTAAATAAATAGAGACTCATTCTACCATCGATTAAGGTACTGTCACCTCATAATGGAGCACATTTTAAAAATGTCGTAATCTTTCATTGATACATTTTAATGTAATTGAAAATAGTTTATATTAAGATCTTCTAGACTACATAAAATCATAAGTGTTACATATGGTTCCAAAAATGACTGAATATACACGGTGATATTTTAAAAAACCAAAGTTACTAATAATATCAGAGAAACGGCAAATCTAGCAACATTGCAAATGTCAAATCTGGAATCTCCGTATCCCAAATTTTGTAGAATTCGGACTAGCAATTTACGAGATAATTGGCCGTTTCCAGACTTTTGGTCCAATCTGTATATCAAAATAAAGTGCTTTGTAATTTGTAACTACTAACAAATAACCTAACCCAATCTAATGTGTTACATCTGACATTTGGGGTTTTTTTAATATGGTTTGTTCTTCATCCATAATCGATAATACGATATTTCACATTTACAAAAAAAAAGTTGATTACATTTTATCAGTCTTCCGACTTCCAACGAAAATGATTAAAACAAAATTGGTCCTTTGGACCTTTAACAGATTGGTCGTTTGCGTAAATAGGTTTACTTATGTTAAATTAACCTTGCGACATGATTTGTTATAAAATATTATTACTTCGATATTTCCCAGTTATCCTTCAAATAACCACAAAACTTTAATAAACAGAAATACAATTAACCGACAACATTTTAAGATATATTTTACAAGATACGTTCTCTAATTTTAGAAATATTGAGCGCTCTAAATACTTGACCTAATAATGTAATGAAAATTTCGTTGCTAAATAAAAATTCTTAAACTAGCATAACCGTTTCAAAACAAAGCTCTTAAACGCGAAACAGAATGAGTATTGATCTTCTATAATACATTCTATATTTATAATAATTATTGTCGTTAAATTTGTATGTAACTAGAACGAACGGCCCATACTTAGATTATGCACATTAAGATCATAGAAGAAATTTTTGTAGTCATTTGACATTTGATTAAGGTAGGGCCACGTCTAACGAATATAGAGCGTATCGAAAAAAAATTATGTTTCAAGTTTTAGAATTTATGATTATCGGTTTGAATTCAGTTTTTTACGGAAAGTTTTTTTATCAATGTCTCCACTCAACTTCGACTCGTCTGAAAAACAATCTCTTCGGTCCATTTGTGAGTTTCTGCTTCTAAAATGGAATAATAAAGTTGATACTTTTTTTCATTCTACCTACTTTTTACCTTTTTTGTTTCTCTTTGGTGATATTTTTATTGTACGGTAATAAAATTTATGGTTCTATATTTGACGGTTCTAGGCATAATAATAATCTTTTAATTTTACGGTAAATACGTACGAATAAGCTCTTAAAATGTGTTTAATTTCACAGCTTTATGCAATTATTAAACAGTTACAGGCAGACAATTCTCGCATTGTAATCGCGCACAATTATTTAATTTTCATTCACAACAATAGCCAATATTTCGTTGTTGTAACAATATACTTACAACCTTGGCACATTTTTTAACAGAATAAATTATCTTGACAATGTGTGTATGTTTGTCTGTTATGTTATTTGTACATCTTTTTTTATACGAAAGAAGATAAATTCTAATAATAATCCTTTTCTGTAGCGATGTTAAATGGGTCATAATCAGCAGCAAAATAATACAAAGTAAACCATTTATTCCTGAAATTAATGTCAAGAATAGATTTTTAATACATAAAATGAAAATTAGAGTTGACTTCTAGTGATATAAATTTAAAAAAAAATTGGCTTCCACCGAAGTGATTCTTTGGCTTCCACATCTGAACATAAATATTTGTAACCTCTTTTTTCGGTTGGATAAGGAATCGTAAATAAACCGAAAATACACATCGGTGACCTACTATTAAATACTCGAACTATTTTATTTGAAACTTGTTCAAATCAGTACCTGACCTACTGAACTTTAATTACTATAAAATCATATGTACAAACACAAACACCGACTGCGTTTCGCGAGATTTTTAGCAGATAAAACCCCGCAAACTTCCAGTGTTAGAAACATTGCGCAATTATTTCGTTTAATGCTAGTGTTGACCCAACTATAACAGCTCTCATTAAAAGCCTACTACAACGATTAATTTTATAATATTAATAGCTCATTATTGTGCCCCTGTTGACCTACTTCTTTTTTTAAATTCGACCAAACGCTCGAACTGATCGAGATGAAAGAAATATTTTATCGGTAATGCTTTTACGAGAACAACTCTGAAAATACTTTGAAGTTGATCTTATTTAGAAGTAGTTATTTCTTTATGAAAATATATTACTCTGTTAAGAATATAGAAAACATACGAGATGGCAAAAATCTACAGAATAATTTATAAAATTATTGTAATAAAGTCGATCATGGATATTTCGAAGCAACAATTAAGTAATCATATCAATAACATAATTTCATAACGCAACACCCAATAGAGGAAACGGACCAATATAATGAATGTAAATTAGCCAAAGCAGTAAAAGAGCTCCAGGTGGAACATGTGAAGCCGAGCTGCACCAACTATGGAACTAAATGTCAATGAGTCAAGCGATAGTTTATATCATGCATTGTGGCTCTTATTAAAAAATACCTTGTAGTACAAGCGGTACAATTCCATTTAAAATTAGACAAATTCGTAGTTGACATAGTTATCCATTAGTAGTAGGTATCAGATATAAAAATTGGATTGAGCTAAGCAGAAAAGATCTATCTATAAATTAATGAGAAGGATTAAGAAAATCAAATTTTAGTTCATGAACTCTACCTCCTCCATTAAATATATATATATATATATAAAAGAAATAAATTTTGTACAAAATTTTTATGACCATAATGTTAATTTAACAAAATAATCCACCAGAGATTTATTTATTTGTCTTCTTAAATTTAAGTTTAATTCTTTTTTTTTCTGAATTTTATTTTTACTCCAATTTCGAATTTAAATTTACATCAGAATTTTATTTATCAATTTATAAAAAAATCACACCCGTATGAGAGCATCTAAACACTATACAGGGTTGGGATAAAGTATGGAACCAAATAATTATCTTGAAAACGAAACGGACGATATTTATGAAATTTTACAAATAAGTGCAATGGGGCAAAATGCGGCTGATGAACATTTTTTTGTTCATAATATACTTCCGGTTTAACCAGAAATACCCTCAACTTTTTTAATTTAAATGAGACATCCTGTAGATTTTTGCAGATTTTGTAAGAGCTTGTTATTTCTCGAATTTGAACATATATTTCATAAATATCGTCCGTTTCGTTTTAAAGATATTTACTTGTTTCCATACTTTATCCCAACCCAGTATTAACTGCATTAGAAATAAACAAATTTCATTGAAACCTAGGATTTCTTGTACCATATAAAAGCCCCCACTAGTACTGATCAAATTTTAGCACTCCTTTCACAAATTTTAGGAGCTTAGATATATGAACCATTATCGAGTTTTCTATACCGCCATCACTATAAGTTAAATATTGCTTACAGATCTGAAATATTTATTAAAGCTCTCGTAAGAGCTATTTATGATCGATCGCTTTCCTTTTGTTTTGAAATTGTAAAGATGGGGAATCACCTACAATAAACTTTGTTAAACAATGGGTTTATTTGAAAAGAATCCTTTAATTTGTCAAATGGACAACAGGTAACGACGTGGTGATGATCACTCGTATACAGGATGGTTCAAAATTCAGTTACCAAACTCGTAGGGCTGAATATTGCTCTTATGAAATAAGGAATATTTCATGAAATAAAGATTTATTATCTCAAACTAGAGCAATGAGTGGTATACGTTTGGAACCCGAATTTTTAAATTATTTTACATTTTAAAATTCTGATGAAATTTTTAGGCGTACAAATTCAATACGATTTACTTGTGTATTTATCGAAAAATGGAACTGTTTCCAAAAACCGTTTTTTATGTTTGTTTAATGAATTCTATAATTTCTAGAAGCACTGATAACTGCTGACAACATTTCTAAAATGGTTAATAGACATATTTTCACATAACAACTAGTAAAATACGAATACAAGACTTAGAAATTTATTTAGGGATGTTTATAGCTTTTATTGGAACAGAAAGGTTTTATTTTTGACAACATGAAATTTATGTATTTATTTTATAATACTATCAGTTTGGACATTGTCACTGATGAATATCTCTACACATAAAACATATCACTGTTTTTTATTTATTAATTATACAAATTTAATGTAAAAAAATTTACATATTTTCTTTGTTTCAGGTAAATATATGTATATTCCATTTTCAAGGTCAACCGTCCTTCGATAAGTAAGTTTTTTTAAAATTAATGGTTAGCGGCAGCTACTTGTACTACCCACATCAAACAAATCGTTACAGTAATTCTATATATTTTACTTTAAATAAATAATTTTTATGTTTTTCTGCCAATCATTTCGACTGTTTTGACATCATTAATTTTGATTTTTTATTTAAAAACGCGTTCGGCGATAATATTTTTTTAATATTGACAATAAGAAGAAGGCTTTACGTGTACTTCTTACCAATATCAATATTGAAAAAAAATATCATTGCCTAACCAATATTCATTAAAAAACTTTCCAATCCAGTTCAGCTCGGCTCACAATTTATTTACCTCAACAATTATTACAAACAAATAAACGTAAATCCTTTCTGTCTTTCTTAATGCATGTCATATGCTTCTTTTTTTTTGACAACACACCACATATGCACACCTTTTTCCCAATCAAATGGGATCAATAATAACCGAGATTACAAGTTAAGGCCTTTCTAAATTGTGATATCAAAGACCCTCTAGACATTGTCGAATAACGTATTTTGACGTCAGCTTAGCACAAGAAGTCAAAATGTTACTGTTCTTGTAGCTGTTCTGTTACACCCCCCTGGTCTTTGTTGATCACATCGAAAAGAACTTGATGGACAGGTTACCAAAGTGTTCCAGTATCCTCATTACTTTTGCGTGTGTCATTTACTCAATCGGAAGAAATAAAAAAAAATTGAAGTGATACTAGGTAAAAGGTCTGTATAAACACAGAAAGCATGAACGTGTAGGTCACTTTTCGACTATTTTAGATCTGGATGAAACTAACGGTCATTTCTAAAAAAATGTACGTGTATCTGTATAAGATTTTGTACGTTTTTAACTTGACGGGACTAAAAGTTGAAAAACAAAAGGCTAAATTTAAAGAATCCGTATGTGTGTAGGAAAAATTGACAATGACCTTCAGGTTTCTAGCAATAGGAGATTCTTATGGCTTTTTAAAATATCGATTCAAAGTATTTGTCTCGTTATTTCAGAAGTTTGCAAAGCCCAGCTAAAAATTGAAAGGATTAAAATTAAGGTGAGGAATAGTCTCGAACTATTATTTTTATAAAACAAATTTCTTATGAATTTTATTGTCATAATATTAAAGTACATTATGAACGTGACAAACTTGTTTAATTCAGTGAAAGTATTTTCTGAGGATTGCGTAGATGTAAAAGACGAGGGAAAGTGTGGTCTAAAAATAATGTTACCCCTTGAAATATCAGGATGCGGAGAATTAATTGAAATTAATTTTAAAAATGTAAAATTTGATAATGTTCCTCTTCAAAAGTTTACAGAGAAAGAAGCATAGAATCTCATATAATTAAAAATGTATTTTCTAATGCATTTTACGTATATATTAAGTGTTTAAACTGATATACATCTAATTCTTGACAATAAGCAATGCGATCTTGGAATTATCGTAGAACATTTTATATAACTACAGGGCTTAATTTTCTCAGTTATGAATGCAGCAAGTTTTAAACACCTGTATATTGCTGAAAATAAAATTAAAATCCCTTTCAAAAGAGATATCACCCGACCCCTTTTCTCATTAAAAATGTTCGGGAGTATGTCATAATTCACAGGGGATGAAAGGAGAGGGTAATATTTTTATACCACTATATGTAAACTTAAGAATAAAAATCGACGTGTCTCAGGTTTTTCCCCAAAAGTTTATAATAACGTTATAATGAATGCATTACATACATATGGACCTCACGTACAAAAGTAATCTCTCTAAATCTCAATGAGATCGTAAGATTTGGCATATCATTAAAATTTATTAACCAATGTTATAATAATTATAGAATATAAAGATTTCTAATGATATCATAGTGGATTATGATAATTTGTATAGTATTCTCAATTAAAAATTAATATTTTAAAAATTAATTTAATCTATAAAAATTATGAAAGAATTGATTTGTTGTAAGTTTAATGTGTTTTTTATTACCATTTGCACCAAATTATTATAAAACTACCAAAATTTTGTGGCGTAATTACTCTTGTCTTATTTTCGTAATATTTCAACTGAAATTAGTTTATTATGAAAATTGGGTACATCTAAATTTGAAAGGAAGGTTTATAAATTTAATAAATAATAATATATAATTATTTTAAACGAAAATATGTTCCATTATTGAATTTAATATTATTAAAGTTTGCTATAATAGGGAATTTCATAAAAATTAGCTGTCAAATTATACAATTATGTTTAATGTGGCTGTCAATTCTAAAAGTTATATAGGCCCTGGGAAGAATTTATAGCTCTCTCTCCTAAATTTGATTGCTAAGGGAGAACTTTGTTAAAAAATATACACTTTGCTTGATAAAATATTTATATTGCATGTAACATAACCTCACTTTTTGTATATAAAATTAACAAGATTGTTCAAAGTAAAACCTGGGACACGTTTATAAAAAAATTGGTGTAGTGAAGTGTTTCTCCTCACTTTAGAGTGATAATATTCAGCAAATTTGTTGATTTTGGACTTCAGCTGTTTTCGCCTAGTGTTTTAGAAGACAAGAACGTTATGCAGATTTTTCAAGTGACAGATTTCTTTTTGAGGGGGTTTTAACTTCCAAAAAATACAGATAAACACAAATTTTTGGGTTTCACGACATCGACGGCAAAAATAAGTATGGATTTTAGACATAGAAGCTTTGCATAAAGATACTTAACTTTGTTATTAATCATTTCATCCCTTATGATTATCTTATCTACTGTACTAACTCTAAGGGCATTGTCCTCTTGAGTCTTCTTGCCTGGTTGGTGTTGTCGAGGAGTTTTTTCTAACTTATCAAGGTTTTTTAATAAAACCATTTTTTACAATACAATTTTTGAGGTCTATATCTCCCTCATTATTGAACTTTCGAAAAAGTGTATATAAAAAGTTACCTTTATTTTTAGGTGAACTATCATCCCTAGAAGTTTGGACCACCCTGTATATAACAAGTAGTCGGCCGAATGTATAGTGACTAATTATTAATATTTCAAATAATTAATCATATCTCCCATCTACCTACAACAATAATATTGTGGAGATTTCCTAACGAGCTGTAAATAATTATTGCAAAGTGATTGAGTTGAGTGGCATATGAGATCAGATTTAAATTTGTAAAGGAAACATACAAGAGATTTTTCTCTACGATTATAAAAATAGGTCAAAGGAAATGGCTTCGAAATACTTCCTTTTTTTTTATAATTGGGAGTGATAGAAATAAGAAGCTCTTAATCAAAAGAAATAAATATACCTGATATTATATTATTGGATGCGTAATTAATTACATAAAAAGATTTTTAGACCAATTAAAAATGTTTAGAATAGAAGCGGAGGAATAGATGACTTTACGTAAATGGGAATTTAACAACACTAAATGGCCGAATAAATTTGGAAAATAGTTTGAGTTGTATCATTTTTCAAAGATTAGACAAAAAACAGGTGGCATAACCATTTAACTAAAATTTACGCTTCGATTTAGGTCGCCAAATTTTGATTTTTGTGGTTTATAAATCATAAATATTGTGAATTGTGAGCCACCTTAGAACTGCAGTTATCTATTAGACGACCTCTTAACGAGATTAATTTCGTACACAGCATGCACATTACGTTTTCCTCAATTTAAAATTATTTATGTGTACTAATCCGGATTTAGTAATTTACGAGCTCGGCATACTAACTGATTTAAGGCGTAAGAAATGGGTGGATATTCATTGGGCAATCTCTTGAATAAAATCGATGGAATTTATTAATACTCTCCTATAAATGTTACTTCATTCGTCGATCGTTTCTGGATTGCCCCATTACTATAATTACTGCATTCAGGCTCTTCTTAGAGGTGTTTGCTGTTTTGTCATTATCATATCTTTAAGTGGCTTCTTTTTCTTTAGAAAGTCAAAACGAAAAAACTATTTACAATGGTTATTTGATTTATGTTTAAGGTTCATCAATTTTTAATGAAAAAATTGATCGAGCAAAAAATTTAAATCGGTTCAAAAACCGAATTACTCGTATTTTCCTTCATAGTTGGCACTTGATTTCTTTTTTAGGAACATCAATTTTTAATGAAAAAATGGCGAGTGCAAAAGTTTTGTAATAATTAATACCATCGAACAAAAATGGCGAAATCTTAAATTTTTTAAAAAGCTAATTAATATTTTTCGATTCTTAATTTTTTTCATAGTCATTCAATTTTAATAGTTTCTTTCTAGTTTTATATTATATACTAGCCTTTTTATGACTTATACACGGATACACTCTGTATAATGTTCCACTTTTTCTTGTAGGTATACCAAATTTTTATTAAAAATAATCACCCATGAAAAATTATAACTTTATTAATATTGTGAAAATTGAAATTCATTATCGATTCAAATTGCGACATTGATATTGAGCAAGAGTTTCTTCTTTTACAGAATTTGCATGAACTATGAAACCAAAAGTAGGTTTATGGAAATATTTAATTAATTAATTCAAAACCTGTCGTAATTATTAGCGACGTCCCATTTAAACAGTAATCGAATCCACTTAGCACAATGCTCATATTTACTTTTACAAATATGTTACGAATTATTTACATTCACAAATTACCCACCCCAACATTCATTTCAAACTAATAGTCTAAAGAATAAAACATTATAAGAAAAGATTTCTGATAGACTGAAACACTGAGATGATGGAAACTGACAGGAAAGTGACAGTTTTGAAACGAGAAAAATTATGCAAACGAGAAAAATAACGTAAAATGCAGCTATTTTTATATCTTTATTTATAAATTTGGTATAAAGAGTTTTTAAGGAAATGTAGGTCAATCAAATTCCGTTTTTTCTTTCTAAACTCTCTGCTTTTTATTTTCTGTTGAATGTTTTATGTGAATTAAAAACTCAATTATTACCATAAAGGAAAAACAATAATATTTGGTATCCCAAAGTTTAATTTCCAAGCAAGTTCTGAAGTGAATGTGCTAAAAATAAAAATATTTAAAACTTTTGAAAATGTAAATCTTGTAAAATATATACTGTGAAACAGTTGAATAAATTGTCGATAAAAAACATAAATCAAATATTTGCTTTTAAAATAAATCTAACTGTCTAATGTAAATGTGTTTCTTTTTAAAAAACTATCTAGTCTGTTAGATACTACGTACATACGTTTCACTTTTAATTAATAAAACTACGTTTCGAAATATTCTCCATTTCAATAAGTGTTTTATTTACTTTACTAATGCGAATAAACATTAATACAACATGAAAACATTAAATCTACATTGACAGACTGTTTGTTTGAATAGTTATATCCTATCAAAAATCTGCAACGATTAATATCTGGTAATGTCAATCATTGAAAAGAGAACAAAAAAAATTGACACGCTCCAATTCGCCATCAGATATCTGTAACATATTTTAGTCCAGTCCCAAATGGCCAGGAAAAATGTATTAGATAACATGAACTCTAAATAACAGTGGAAATTTTGCTGAACGAGAGCAGTAATTCCACGCGTATGATAGAAATACATAAACTTTTCCTTTTGACAAACTGGGTGATGTGTCCATATTTCACTATAAATTTAATTGTACGATTTTCAAATAGAGAAAATTATTGACTAACGTTATGGTTAAAGAGTGGAAATTATCGTTACTCATTATTGAATTAAAATGTTTGCGGATCGGCCTACAACTAAATTCGTATAATTAATTTCGTTAAACATACAGTTTCTTCGGACATTTCCATTTAGTAATGAAAGGGCAACCATTAACGACGACATTTTGCAACAAATTTCTGTATAAATAACGATCATAAGCAACTAAACACTGTAATTGTTAGTTGCTTATCTAAATATGTTATCGGGGATCGCCCACTACGGCTGTTCTTAACTCTTGACTGACATTGTTTTATACTCTTAATTTGTTGAGAATTACTTTGCTATGAATATTGTTTGTCGCTATTGTTCCTAAAATTACCGTCCCAAATTTAAAATAATTTCGGAAATCGCATTGGCGAAATTCTCTTTAAATATCGTGGATATACTTTCCTTAACTTCCTGTACTTAAAAGTATACAAGATAGAAAGACCTTATTCGTTTTCCCACATTGGTGATTGAGAATTTATTTTTCCAATTGATTTACAATCTGCTACCAAAAGAGCAATAAGTAAATTCACAATTACTACCACTGGAAAGAAATACTATAATCTAATAATTTAGTTCTACGTCTTACAATCGATTCTGAAATTTGTTGTGGTGAATAGTCTTCTCCAAATTATTTTTTCTTTCTTACGGTGTACACATTTTGGTCGTTGGCAATGAGACGATTTTTCACAAACCGAAGAGTAAGTTTAATGTGTCACTTGGATTGCAATCTTTCACCTATCTCGATGTTGGAGTTAGAAGTCGAATTCAACAATTGAACTCCTTTGGACCAGAAGAGGAAGAAGCCGACCACCATTGACTTTTTTTTTAGAATAATAGTATTTCTTCCATGTTAAGCTTATGTTACATTACATTAGTACTTGTACTTTGCCTTTTATATAAAATTTTAATCTAACTTAATCATAAACGTACTACTAATATTCACACCACTACCTCATTCCACCTGGTTTATACAATAGAGTTTGTATAGATTTTTTTGCGTAATAATTCAATCTTTCATTCAATTTTTGTGCAGAGAAAATATTTTTGCCTTCCCTCCTGCGCTAATAAAGGGAAAGGAAAAAAAGGACAAAACAAAGTTGGATGTAGCTTAAGTAGGAAGCCTAGAAGAAGTAAATTTATTTTAAAAACAATCTGTCATAGTAGAAATGGAAAAGGTCTATTCATTTAAGAATTTTATCGAAACCTTTGAGAATATATGTACTTTTTCATGGGAATAAACCAGTTGACATTTTTTCCAATCTTAAGATAACACGCATTTCACGACATTTTTAAACACTTCTCTCCATCTTGGGGTTGGAAAACGTGCACCACGCAATTGATTTTTTTTGACTTTTGCATTGTCTTGGTACAGAATGATGTGACGTCTTCTATTAATTTTTCTTATTTTAGAGAAAACTTTTGGTAAATAAATATTTCTGCACCACTCGATATACACTGTTTTGCGATTTTCTAAAAGAGATTAGCGATTTGCTTAGTTTTCGACACAAAACAAACACCATACAGTGAATTGTTTCCGGTTCATAAGAATATATCCAGCTTTCATCACCACTAACGATGTTTTAGACCAAAGACGACATACCACCATTTGACTCTAGCTTGTTTTTAGCTTCTGTTAAATTATGCGGTATCCATCAATAACACATTTTTTTAACACCTAAATAATCATGCAAAATTTGATGAATCTGTTTCATATTAAAGCCTAAATAAGACTGTATGTCACATGACGATCTACCATTATCATTTCTCTTACAGCATCAATGTTTTCTGCCATTGTTGAGGTTGTTGGTCGACCTTCAGGAAATTCGTCACTCCGACCAATTTAAATCCATAATTCCTTTTCAATTCTTTACTTTAAAATTAAATTGTAATTGAATAGCTCACTATATTCAACTTCTGTTACTTTTGTTTACCACAACAAAAATTAAATTTTACAAATGTTTATACGTCAAATATCAGATAAATAGAGTGGTGCCATATCCAGAAATTTAAGCAGAATCCGTGGTAGATATTTTTTTGCTTTATTTAGAACCTGAGATAGTATTTATAGAATAAGCATTATACATAACAATATAATAAATAGAATAGACATTAACTAATTTAAAACTGGAAATACCAAAGATTTTGTAAATGATCAAATAGTAAAAGTAAAACGAAAAAACTAACTAATAACTAAGAAAAATAACAAAAGAATTAGACAATTTAACTATTAACAAACCTAAAGTTTGGTAGTCTTAATTAAACTATGTGAAAAAAGGGATTAACAGTTAACTTAAACATATTAATTAACAAGATGAAAATGTACGAACTTTTCTTTCTTAGACTGTTCTACTCTTGTAAAGAGGCTTCAAAGTGGAAATGTTGCCTCCACCATGCGTCTTCTTCTATTATCAAATCGTTTAGTAATTTATGTCAGTTTTCACAAGGAGCTTTCTCATAATTGAGGTAGCACATATGTACAATGCGTGGGAGCCGCGGAACACCACCCACAATAAATGTTTTGAACTATTTCAGAACAACGATTTTCCAATTTGGGTCGTTGACAATTCCATGTTAAGATTTTGCCCCTCGGGTATACCAAGGTATTTGGTATCTGTTGTCGGAGGTAATTTGTGGCTATTTAGTGTAACTGGTGAGTGCATAACTCTTCTAGTGTATATGGTATAAGAATGGTTTTATTTTCGTTGACTTGAATTCTCAATTTTTTTAACCAATTTGTTGAGAATGAGTTGTAGTTCTAATGACAAAATCTGAGCATTAGGGGTATTGTCAACAATAATTGAGTTAGTGCATCACTGCTTGTAGGTACATGACTGGTATACAATATTTATAAAATTGGTCCGATCACATTATATTGTGCAATTCCAGATTGTTGATTGCAGATAGACGTGTTTTACTAGAAAGTAGCAGTCTTGCAGATTGAATTTTAAGAGAAGCAAATAGTTTTTATGTGACAAACTGGTTTGCTATACTTTATTAAAAGCTTATCTAATATCACGAAAAGCAGTTGAACAAAAATTTTTTTTTCTCTTTTCTTTTTTTCTTATAATTTTAATGGCAACTCGTTGGACTTTTTTGCTTGAAGACGAACCAGTTCCAAATTGGCGAAAACGGTTCGATCGACCAAAAAGTTCATGGCGTCAGTATTTTGGGATGGAAAAGGCGTTATTTTTCTTCATATACTTGAAAAGATTACAACAATAAATAGAAAATATTATGCTACCTTGCCTGATCAGCTTC
Source organism: Hermaeophaga mercurialis (assembly GCA_951812935.1). Classification (NCBI taxonomy): domain Eukaryota; kingdom Metazoa; phylum Arthropoda; class Insecta; order Coleoptera; family Chrysomelidae; genus Hermaeophaga; species Hermaeophaga mercurialis. The sequence goes on from OX638358.1 coordinate 46,401,662, forward strand.
AACAGAAAATTTTGGAGAAAAAGCCTGCCATGGCTAAAATGAATGAACTGAGCTTTGGACTTCAGTTTATTTCCAAACTTAAAAAACTTCACGTTGGCATGTTATTTCCAATAGAAACACCTATTTTGAAGATGTTGATAAATCGGCCTATAGTACCGCCAAAAAGGCTTTGATTTTCTTTGGGCGAAGTGTATTGAACGACATGGAGACCATATTTGTATTGGAGTTGTTTTTTTTTCTCTTAGACTGAAAACGTTTCGTTCCATTACTGTTCCTAAAACCGAACTGATGCTTTGTTTGTTTTTCCATTCCTCATGACACCATTTAAAGATCAGAAATATATTTAGTATACCTTCTATTGAAAACGACATTGTTGTGTTCCTATTGGGGCATTTTAAATGTATTTCGTTAGTGCTTCAAGAGGAACTTTAACAATGATGACATCAAAACTGAGAGATCTTTGCTTTAAGGCATTTATTTTATTTGTAACCTGATACATAGTATTTGATAATCATTATCACATAAATACGATAGGTTTGAAAACTTTATACAGGTGATTAACTAAGCCAGCTGGTTTTCTTTGTTGTCTGTTGTCAGTAATTTTTTCTTCAGAACGGGGCGTATAGCGTATAAGGGCTTTTACTGATTGAGTTCGACCAAAAATGTTTAGTTAACAGGTTCGTTAAGGAGATTCAAATAGTTGTATGTTTGTGGTATATAAAATACTGCATTTATTTAGTTTCTTGTTATCCCAATTAGTTCTTTTTATACACTCAGCAAGATATTTGATTAAATTTTGGGTCTCTTTCTAATAACAGTTGTTAATCAATTAATTAATGATATGATCATGTGAGAAGTATCTGAGGCCGAAATTCTAGCGCTGACTCTACGTAACTGATCATAATTCGATATAATTTGTTTTCTAAACCTTTCCTCGAACTTTATTATTATTATTTTTAGTTTTATATTAACCTATAGCAGCCATATATGTTCTTAAATACTTATATAAATTCTTTATTAACAGCTACAAGAAGTTGCAAAATTATTTTCACACGTTTTTATCTAAAAATATTGTTTTTTCTCAAATATATCTTTCCGAATTATCTCTTTATTCAGATTTATTAATACCGGACAATAGAGGATAAGCTAATGTTTCTAATTTTACTTATTTAGTAAATAAAATGTTTATGATGATTACTTAACACAATGTTTAATATAGCATGAAAAGACGACTGTTTCAACGAATTAACTGTGGTGACACAGTTAACCGGCAACATTGTTGAAGATCACAGACGTATCCTACTTTTGCGTGTCTGTCGATCCTTGTTTGGAAATTCTCGCAACCCGTATTTATAAACAGAAAATGAAATCAGATTCACTTTTTAAACAATGCAGTTTCGCTTTTTTGTTTTGAATTTTACTTTCAGTTTATTTTATAAACACTTAGTTGGTATTTGCATAACCTAGATTCGTTATTTAATGGTTGTCTCGAATTTTAGCGTTTATTACTGCATTGTGCCTTCTAAATGTTGTCATATTTGCATTTGATGCCATCACAGTTCCAATATTTTATTATTATATTACATAAATTTAAACAGTGATAGATTTTTGGTAAATGTATGTTTTTGTTTCGCCAGTCATTTTTATTTAAATATTATCACGATTACGTGTGAGTATGTGTAGTTACAAATAAAGTGTTTTATAAACTTTCGTACGTTACCTTGCTTAACAAAAATAAAATTATGTTTGTGTTTTTTATCATATACATATTTTAAAATGTTTCATTTTCCGGTATTTTCTCTGTTTATCTACCATTTTAATATTACGTACCATACAAGAGTTTTAAATTTCTATGAGTTTTATATTTTTCAAAGACACCAGGAACTATATTCAAATTTTTCTGAATAAAAAACGTGCTATTTCGCTTGGTACCATTTATTTATTCGTGAATCAAATCAACCAAAATTCAATGTAATTCTACATCTAAGATCTTTTTTTATCTAACAGTAATCTCTAATTAGTTATCAACTTTACATCTCTGGGTTAAAGAACAGTACACCTTGTTTGTGCCTTTCTAAACTCTCGGAAGAAGAAATTCTTCTTCCTTATTGTTGATTACTTACCAGTTTTACATTCATCTGGATACTAGAAATCTACCGACCTGATGTCACTATTCAAATGATTTTCATTTGTCACAGGTACCAATAACTTCGTGTTTACTATCTTATTTTTTTCGTTGAATTCTATACATTATACAAGTGTTTACGTTTTTGAAGGAATTTTCAATATCTCTTCCCCAATCTTGTCAATAATCTCAACAGCCTCCAAAAAGGGCAATTTCTAATTTTATTAATTTAACTAATCAATATTTGGATGATCACAGAGCAACACCACGTAACTCTTTTTGACAAAATAAGGTTTTGTTCTGTTTGATGCTCCGTATCATGGAGAAGTGTAATAAAAGCCAGAATTTGCTTCATCTATAATGAACCACACCATTTGTAGGCCGTTTTTTTGTTCTCCTGAAAATTTTTATACAATCAGTTGCGTGAAGTTGCTCTGTGATTATCGGTTTAATTTTCATTCACTTATTCTTGCCTTAGTAGATCCATCCATTGAATTTACAAATTCGTCTGATTGGATATATTGTCTTTTTACTTTAACATATTTTTACAACGACGTTTTTACAGCCCTGTTGTTAATTTACCGCATCTTTTCCTCCATTAACTTCTGTTGTTCCAATCATATTCTCTAAGGTTTCTAGTCTGCATAGCTTTTTCTATTTGTTCTTTTCACCATTTCCTAGGCTTACCTCTTCTCCTTTTTTTGTTTGTGATCCACTGGAACGTCTTCTAATAAATTATTTTAATTTAATTTTTTTAGTAAATCCTGAAACATGTCTATTTTTTTTTTCGATACACCCTATCTATCAAAAGAGTGTTACTTTTCGTTTTCATATATTAACTTCTTCTATTATTTCTTGTACTTCTCCATTGTTGATAAATTAAATTTTTCTTTCTACAGATTACGATCATAGTCTTATTCCTTCTTCTTGCCCTCACATATTTTTCTAAATATCCAATCCCCGTCCATTCGTACCAAATGTCTTCCATTTTCGTATTACAACTAATTTTATCTGATTAAGAAATTTTCCATTTAGGGAATGGTATAATTTGAATATTATTCCTATTCTTGATTTTATTTCGATTTCACATTACAATTCTACAACTATATATTTAAAAGAATTCACCTGTTCAAACGTCTTCCTTTATTAGAACCATTTTCTTAGTTTTTACTTTGTTTACATTGATTTTCATTCTTTTGAGTATCTTTTTCCGAGCATCTAGGTTATCTTTGAATTCTCTTTCATTATTTACAATGATTATTACTATGCCATCCTCCCAAAAAATAACTTTTTTAAAAATATTTTATCGCTTAATTATTGTTTCTTTATTTGTGGAATCTATCCATTATAAATGTAAAAAATAAAATATGCATATCTTAAAATTGATATTGTTTTCTACAACTTTTAGGAGATTTCGTATATGACCCGTTTCTCTGAATTTAATCTTAATTTTGCTTACGGTGGATTGCGAAATTGGTTCGTGGTTGGGATATTTATTGTTGAATAATTCACAACCCTCCTTCTATATCATTATTGTGTGTTTAGCAGTCTTGATAAGAACGACATTTTTTGAAAAAAAAGTCGAACAAGAAACTACCTTCTTATTTCCAGTGATGATCTTTACCAAATTTACTTTTGGGTATTTACAGAGAATCGAAAATTAATACTTGAATAATTATCTATTATAAATATTTTTTTTGACAGTTTGCAAACCTCAATTATTAAAGGCGGAATAGATAATAAGACCTTTCAAATGATGTAGCTCACGGATCAAATTTCTAATTAAAAAAATCATCGATTATTTCAGTATGCGTAATGAATAAAAACAAAATCTGTTTGAAATTAAACATCGACGGGTTTCAGGATTTTTTTAATAAGTTACGAAATAATTAATTCATTCCCAAAGTTATTAAGATCTCTTTCTACCTCTTGGAACCAAGTTCGATCATTGAAAATATTAATTTTGTTTCGGGTCTCCATACATGTTCCAGCCATTTTATTTGCTCTTTATTTCCTTTAATTACATCTTTTATTTCGGTTTCTCTGTATCCTTCGTTAGGTATTGTTATTCCTACATGTTATATTTTAACTGCTTCTTTAGATGTGTAATCTTCAAGCTTAATGTTTTTATGTTGACTTTGCTTCTTGAAGTTTAATAATTTCTGCATTTATTTTTAGTCGAATTTTCTGTACTACTATCTTCTAGACTTCCCTTTAAATAGTACGATTAATTCTAAAGTGATCATTGTTGTTTTTTTTTCACGAAATACTAATGATTGAATTTTCTGTGTTAACTTTCTTCGTGTTTGAAATGTTTGTGCCACCTTGTAGTATGATTAAAAATAATCGTTGGTTGTGTTGAATACAGAGAGAGATAACTTATGCGTGTTCAGTGATCGTGATCACTGACGATGGTGTTTCTTCTTACGTAACATTTTAACCATTATGGTGGACTGACACCATTCCCATCTAGTGCCCCACTACCACGACGATAGCGCCAGAGTCAGCAAGATATTTGTGGACTAAGGCGAGTCGTCATTGTTTCTACATGATTTTTATAAAATTCCTAACATTTATAATTATATAGATGGTACAGTTTTTGGACTAGTTGTATTAGACTCTTTCATAAGGAATACGATAATTGTTGTTATATTTTATCGATTTTCTTCACTCATTTTAAATTTTGTGCATTGTTAGTTGGTCATAATTTAAACATTTTCTTTTTCCACTATTAATATAATTAGGTATTTGCGTATTATTTTCATCGAAATATTTCGTCTCTTAGAGTATTAAAATGTAAAATAATTGTTTCAACCATTACTTATGGAATTTATCCATAATAAATATAAAAAAAGTAATTATACCTACCTTAACTTCCACAGTATTACAAAGTTTTTTTTTTAAAATAACGTTTCTCTAACCAAGGTTTTGCTTAAACAGCATTATCAAGGAGTGACATAAGATTGACAGATTTGTTAAAAGCGTACTAGACTTCATATCATAAATATTTTAACTAATCATTATCAAGCAACATGTACAATAATATTCTTCTTCTCCTAAAATTTTTTTTGTTAAGATTATATAGGTATTTAGTCTAAAAGGTAATCTAAAATAATTGAACTTTCCAGGTTTAGTTGTTCATTCAATACTGTATATTGAGGATAATTTAGGTGTTTCTTTATTTCATATTCCTCCAAAAAATTAAGTTTTTCTTTTTTGTCACTTATATGAAGTACCCCTCCACTGTTGTTTCAATTGTTTTGTCAATTGTAGGTTTATGTTTAGTGGCAATGAGGTGTTTTGCGTAATGTGACTAACTTGGTTGTTTTAATCTATAAGCTCGTAAATGTTCACAGTACCTTATGTTAAAATTTCTAAGAGTCTGGCCAAGATAGACGGCCTTACAATCCGGACAATCTAGTTTGTAAATACCTCATTTTGAAAATTTATTAATTTGAGGTTTTACATTTAATAAAAATGAACTTACATTATTTCTTACATTAGAAGATATTTTGTTGAAAATAACTCCAAAATTTGTTATGACCTGTCATCTTTAGATTGTTTCTGAAGTATAAGGTTAATGGCAACCTTTTCTTCCTTTTTATTAATCAACCTATTTATTAGATATAAGGGATAATTATTAGAGATAGCGATTTGTTTATAAAATGTGTTCTAAGTTTAACGATTTCGTAAAATGAAGTGGTTAGGTTGTTTCTACCGGGAATTATTTCGAAAGAATGTTTAATTCAAACCCAAATAAAACAACAGGCACAGTTTATCCGCTTGGAAAATGGGTCAAGCAGCTTTGGCATGAATTAGGTCACCCAGTTTCCGGTTTGCCAGCATTCACCCGACATCCAACACATCACAAACGGTATAAAACCGAAAAGCTGACTGCATTACCTACTTTCAGCATAAATGATTTGTTCTCGTTAAATACATTTTATTTATTTTTATTAATTCGTGAAATATGTTATGTATTGGTGCTAATTTTCGTTTTACGTTTTATGTTTGTGGTCCAGTTTGTTAAAAGAAAAAAGCATTTGCTTCGTGTAATAAAGCAGACACTTTAGAAATAAGCTTAAGTCATAAATTAAAATTCTAATAACAAATTATTATAATGTTGAAAACTATTTCGGTTCTCTAATTGCTTAAAAATCAATAAAATTTCAATGAATGTTTTGACCTATTTCCTTGTTTCACGAAACACAATCTCGACAAAATTATGCAAAATCGCAAAACATTATTTCTCAACGTTATTCCCAAAATATCATATGCAAATAGATGAAAGAAAAAAGTACCTAGAGAAATTGGAAAAACTTATATGCATAAGAATAAGATAAAATAGTAAAAAATAGATTGATGCGGAATGCCAATAACAAAAGCTCAAACAGTAGAAATGAAATAAATGAAAATCAGGAATCAAATCAACGTATATACAACAAGCGAAAAATAAAAAAAGAGTCTCATAGAATCAAAAAATAGAATGAAAAGGTTATTACAAGTTATATTATAAAAACAAAAAAGGAGTATATTATAGAAATAGAAACGAATAAAGTAAATAGGTCAAATCGAATATGTAAAATAAATGAATGAAATAATAAAATAAAGCAAATAAAACAAACAATAATAACAAATATATAAAACAGAAATCAACAAGTGTGAAATAAATGAATACTATCAATGATTCTTTTAAAGGCAAATTTAAATAAATTCCTTAAAAAAATAAAAATTTCGTGCGAAAACAAAAACATATTATTATTTACATATTTCGATTCAACACTCTCCTAAAAACTACTTCGCTTTTTTTATCTGTCACGGCTATTTTGCCTTCGAGATGCACTCATACCCTGCTTTTCTAGACATTTTATTTATGTTACAAATTCCCGAACGGTGTGGGAATTATAAACAAGAAGAATCCTTCAATAGAATGGTCGTTTCACATTAGAATGATAAAATAAAATATGAACAGCTAAAGAACGAGGGGCGGTCTTAATACAACTACTAATACTAAAAAAAAAATAGTGCTTACCCCAATTTATAATAATTGAATAGAACCGGTGAAAGAATTTGAAAACATTAATTATGCCATAGAGAACTTTTTCTTAATTTAAACTTTTCGTACACGTTTTCTCAGTGTAGCTTTATTTTCATATTTTATATTATTACGAAAACTACAATGAACAAAAGAAATATCTTAATTAAACGATGACGTTCATCATGCGTGGCTTGCCAAATTTGTCTTTTTTTATAACAATTTCATGTTTTATTGCGACAGATCTTAATTTTATTAATTTAGCTACCCATTATTTAATTATTTCACTCACGTTTTTAACCTAAATTTTTGTTGTACTAATATAATAATAATTATATTTATTTATTTATTACACAATAAATAAAAACGACAATTATTTCATTTTAACTAGACGCAACTTTTGGCTCAAAATACTACAAAATACAAACCATAATAACTTTGTAAATTCAATTACATTCATCTGTGTATACAGAGTGGACCAAAAGTCTGGAAACGACCAATTATCAAAATCAGCAAATTTAGAATAACTGAACTGGTACTACACTTCACAAGTGTCACTGTCATTAGTGAGTATTAAAGAGTAGGTTTACTGTGTTATTATCACAACTTTTTACATCTGAAGTTTTTACAATAATGATAACAAAAGGTAAGCCCGTATTAATTTTAAAATTATCGTTTCTTCAAAACTATTAATTACCGTATACAAGTACGATATATTTTTGGAATCGTCTTAAAATTTGCAATCTAAAAACAATAAAATTAACAGGATGGGCTATTTAAACAAAATGTCGATGACATCGTTATACACAAATGGTTTACCCTGTATATTTCATTGTTATGTCAAAATGCATTACTTTAAAATCAAAAACCGATCTGTCTCGGAATTTTTCCTCAAAATTGTTTGTTTACCTTAAAATGAATTTTTTCCATACTTTATATACAGTGTATATTCCTTTTTATTCATATGTATACATATTCCTTTTCTTCCTTTGTTTTGGAAGTAACAACAATAAATACATTTTGCTAATTGCCTTTCCAAAACAAAGGAAAATATATATATGTAATTTTTTTATTAATTTTTAGAGAAAGATTTAGTACAATTTAATATTGATTTTAGATTTTTAAATTTTATTGGTTTTTGTCTTTGCTTGAAATGGTAATATGTTGAGGATTTTGTTCATAGTTTGTATTCCCTGTAGAAGCCCTGATGATGGACGGTAAAGGTGACGAAATATTGACAGATGAAATAGTTTTGGTTTTCTTAACTGGACATAAACCCAGCAATAAGGTTATTGATTTGGTATTAAAAAATTATTCCCATCATCATTTTCTTCTTGTAATTGAATAAATAAATACTAAATAAATAAAATACTATCTCCAATTTCAACCAATTTTGTTTGAATATCCTGGCTTGGATGTTCTAGTATCTATCTTAAAATAAGTGGTTTTTTTGTGAAAATGTCTATTAGTTATTTAAAGAAGCATTTAAACGTTATTAAATTATGATTACAAAGAACAAAAATGTTTTGTGATATTCGGCACTAATCAGAGCAGTGTAATTAACTAAATTACAATAATACATTAATCGGTAATTTTCCACACCACCACTGAGGTATTACCACGGCGCGTTACCATTTTTAAGGGGATGGTTCGCCTGTAGCCATATAACCCCATAAAACCCCAAATAAATAAAATTCTTAATAATGAAATCTATCAAAAACGAATTGTTTACAACACGAAGTAAAAATCGTGATTCCAGGAACTAAAAAAATAACTTTAGTCGAAAACGGAAATAGAAGAACAGAGAAAATAACGCCAACCAAAAACAGGAAAATAGAAGAAAAGTCCCTTCAGAAAAAGGGAAAAAAGCTCTAAACAAAAACGAGGAAATTTATGAAAATAGAGGTGCACTAGTGTTCAACGGAAATCGGGGAAAAACAAATCATTTACAACACGAAAAAACACGTCATTCCAGGAACTAAGAAAATAATAATCGAAAACGGAAATAGAAGAACAGAGAGAATAACTTCAACCAAAAATACGAAAATAAAAGAAAAATGCCCCTCCAGCAATAGTGAAAATAACAAATAACTTCATCATCAAAAACAAGGAAATAGAAGAAAAGTCCCTTCATAAACAAACAAAATACCTTCAACCAAAAACAGGGAAATAATAAGTCCCTCCCTAAACAAAGAAAATACCTTCAACCAAAAACAGGGAAATGGAAAAGTCCACCAATAAACAACGAAAATAATTTCAACAAAAAACAAAGAAATGGAAAGGACCTCCATAAACAAAGAAAATACTTTCAACCAAAAACAGAGAAATGGAAAAGTACGACAAACCAAAAAAGAGGTCTCAGTGAAAAACAACAATGTTATAAATCGAGAAATATGAGCCATAAATAATAAACAAAACCAGAAATAATAATACTGATGATCACAAACCTATCAAACTTCAGTTTCCGAGTTTCCGGAATAAATCCGACTGCCTTTCCCTTTGACGCATCCGCTTGCTTTGGACACAAGACTGACCAATGCGGAACCGGCAGAGACCCCCACTAGAGGTGCACTAGAGTTCAACGGAAATCGGAAAAAGAAGGAGTGCCCCTCAATGAACAACGAAAATAGAAGAATAGATCCACCAAGAACAGAGAACGTAACTTCAAGGAAAAATACATAAATAGAAGAACACGACCAGAGAAAATACCTTCAACCAAAAACAGGGAAACGGAAAAGTCCCTCCGTAAACAAAGAAAATACCTTCAACCAAAAACAGGGAAATAATAAGTCCCTCCCTAAACAAAGAAAATACCTTCAACCAAAAAGAGGGAAATGAAAAGTCCCTCCATAAACAAAGAAAATACCTTCAACCAAAAACAGGGAAAAGGAAAAGTCCATCAATAAACAAAGAAAATGATTTCAACAAAAAACAAAGAAATGGAAACGGCCCTCCATAAACAAAGAAAATACCTTCAACCAAAAACAGGGAAATGGAAAAGTCCATCAATAAACAAAGAAAATGATTTCAACAAAAAACAAAGAAATGAAAAAGGTCCTCCATAAACAAAGAAAATATCTTCAATCAAAAACAGGGAAATGGAAAAGTCCCTCCATAAACAAAGAAATTATCTTCAACCCAAAAAAGGGAAATGAAAAGTCCCTCCATAGACAAAGAATATACCTTCAATCCAAAAAAAGGGAAAATGAAAAATCCCTCCATAAACAAAGAAAATAACTCCAAACAAATACGAGGAAATTTATATATTCTCTCGAGAAATAGAGAAAATAGTTCCAAAAAGAAAAAGAGAAATAAAATAATAGCCTCTCGAGGAAAACAGAAAAACTTTATAACGAAAATCACGAAAGTAGAAGAACAACGAAAACCAGATAAACAACGTAATTCTCAGAGAAACAGGTACGAAAAACCAAAAAAGAGATCTCAGTGAAAAACAACAATGCTCAAATTCGAGAAATATAAGCCATAAGTAATAAACAAAGCCAGAAATAATAATACTGATGATCACGAACCTAACAAACTTCAATTTCCGAGTTTTCGGAACAAATTCGACTACCTCCCCCTTTAGCGCATTTGCTTGCTTTGGACACAAGTCTGATCAATGCGGGTTCAGCAGAGACCCCAGCTAGAGGTGCACTATTGCTCAACGAAAATCAGGGAAAAAGAAGGAGCGCCCCTCAATGAACAACGAAAATAGAAGAATAGATCCACCAAGAACAGAGAACGTAACTTCAAGAAAAAATAGGTAAATAACGAAACACAGGGTAACGGAAAATGCCCTTCATAAACAAAGAAGATCCTTTCACAAAAAACAGGGAAATAAAAAGACCCTCCATAAACAAAGATAATACCTTCAACCAAAAACAGGAAAATGTAAAGTCCCTCCATAAACAAAGAAAATAAACATCAACGAAAAACAGAGAAATGGAAATGTCCCTTCATAATCAAAGAAAATAACTTCAACGAAAAAGAAAGAAATGGAAAAGTCCCTTCATAAACAAAGATAATCTCTTCAATCAAAAACAAAAAAATGAAAAAATCCCTTCATAAACAAAGAACATCTCTTCAACCAAAAACAGGGAAATGAAAAAGTCCCTCAATAAACAAAGAAAATACCTTCAACAAAAAACAGGAAAATGTAAAGTCCCTCCATAAACAAAGAAAATAAACATCAACGAAAAACAGAGAAATGGAAATGTCCCTTCATAAACAAAGAAAATAACTTCAACGAAAAAGAAAGAAATGGAAAAGTCCCTTCATAAACAAAGATAATCTCTTCAATCAAAAACAAAAAAATGAAAAAATCCCTTCATAAACAAAGAACATCTCTTCAACCAAAAACAGGGAAATGAAAAAGTCCCTCAATAAACAAAGAAAATACCTTCAACAAAAAACAGGAAAATGTAAAGCCCCTCCATAAACAAAGAAAATAAACCTCAACGAAAAACAGAGAAATGGAAATGTCCCTTCATAAACAAAGAAAATAACTTCAACGAAAAACAAAGAAATGGAAAAGTCCCTTCATAAACAAAGAAAATCTCTTCAACCAAAAACAAAGAAATGAAAAAATCCCTTCATAAACAAAGAACATCTCTTCAACCAAAAACAAAGAAATGGGAAAGCCCCTCAATAAACAAAGAAAATCTCTTCAACCACAAACAGGGAAATGAAAAAGTGCCTCAATAAACAAAGAAAATACCTTCAACAAAAAACAGGAAAATGTAAAGTCCCTCCATAAACAAAGAAAATAAACCTAAACGAAAAACAGAGAAATGGAAATGTCCCTTCATACACAAAGAAAATAACTTCAACGAAAAACAAAGAAATGGAAAAGTCCCTTCATAAACAAAGAAAATCTCTTCAACCACAAACAGGGAAATGAAAAAGTGCCTCAATAAACAAAGAAAATACCTTCAACAAAAAACAGGGAAATAAAAAAAGTCCCTCAATAAATGAAAGTATAATACGAGCTACAAATAATAAACAAACCCCCAGATAATAATACTGATGATCAGGAACCTATCAAACTTCAGTTTCCGAGTTTCCGGAACAAATCCGACTGCCTCCCCCTTTAACGCATCCGCTTGCTTTGGACACAAGTCTGATCAATGCAGGATCGGCAGAGACCCCAGCTAGAGGTGCACCACTGTTCAACGAAAATCAGGGAAAAAGAAGGAGCGCCCCTCAATGAACAACGAAAATAGAAGAATAGCCCCACCAAGAAGATAAAACACACCTTCAAGAAAAAAGAGGTAAATAGAAGAACAGCACTAGAGAAAATAACTTCAACGAAACACAGGGAAATGGAAAAGTTCCTCTTTAAACAAAGAAAATACCTTCAATCAAATACAGGGAAATGGAAAAGTCCCTCCATAAACAAAGAAAATAAACCTCAACGAAAAACAGAGAAACGGAAATGTCCCTCCATAAACAAAGAAAATAAACCTCAAGGAAAAACAGGGAAATGGAAATGTCCTTCAATAAACAAAGAAATTACCTTCAACCAAAAACAGGAAAATGGAAAGTCCCTCCATAAACAAAGAAATTACCTTCAACCAAAAATAGCAAAATGAAAATGTCCCTCCATAAACAAAGAAAATATATTTAATCAAAAATAGGGAAATGGAAATGTCCCTCCATAAACAAAGAAAATAACTTCAACCCAAAACAGGGAAATGAAATTGTCCCTCCATAAACAAAGAAAATTTCCTCAACGAAAAACAGAGAAATGGAAATGTCCCTCCATAAACAAAGAAAATTTCCTCAACGAAAAACAGAGAAATGGAAATGTCCCTTCATAAACAAAGAAAATAACTTCAACGAAAAACAAGGAAATGGAGATGTCCCTCCATAAACAAAGAAAATTTCCTCAACGAAAAACAGGGAAACGGAAAGTCCCTTCAGAAACAGAGAAAATAGCTTCAATCAAAAACAGGGAAATATAAGAAAAATCCTTCAGAAACAGAGAAAACAACATCAACAAAAAATAGGAAAATGTAAGAACCTTAATTGCAAAGAAACAATAACAAAGTAGACCACATAATACCGAGAAAAACAGAGTAATTGACCTAAACAGAGACACAGGAACCACAGGCCGAAAACATATCTCAACGAAAAACAAAAAAATATTCAAAGTTGGAAATATAATAGAGCTATAAACAATAAACGAAACCAGAGAAAATAATACTGATGATGATCAAACTTGAGTTTCCGAAACAAATTCGACTTCCTTCTCCTTTATTGTATCTTTTTGCTTTGCTTCCTTTTCATTTGAACTGTCTAATACATCGTTTAGTGTATTGAAAAATTGTTCTTTCTCTTGTTCGGTTGCATTATCATTCATTTCAGTACTCTTCCGTTTATTTGCTGGTAATCTTGTATATATTTCCTCTATTTGTTTTTAATTATTATTGATATTCCTTTTGCCGGTCTTTCATGTTTGGTAACACCACTCCATATGTATGTACATATTCCGATTATTTCTTTTTTTTTGTTTCACTTACACTACTATATCTGTATCCAGCCTTTCAATTTCCGAAAGTATTTTTCAGTTTTGTTTTGTTGCCATTCTTTGTATATTCCATATTCCAATTGTGACGAGTAGTAGACCCGACGCCTTAACTCTGCATTTCTTTGGAGGACCATTTCTTCCGCTCTCGTCGGCCCTGACCCTGTTTCCGACCGAGATTGGTTACCTCGATCTTCTACAGGGTGCTCAGGTTACCGAGGAACACCTCGAGGAGGTGAGAGTCGGAATTGAGTGGGAGAGGCTAATTGATGCTAACAGTTGAGAGCATCATATATTCGCTTCACCACCCCATTTGTTCCCCAAATAAATTAATTTAAAAAATTAATAGTTTTATTCGTTATTGCTAACAACCAGTTATTTTGTTTAAACTACCCTAATAAAAATTTAAGAGTTTTAACAATAATGATACAAACTGTTCTCCAAATTTTCAATTTAATTTAATTTAATGAATTTAAAAATAAAAAAACACTAATCTTATCTTCTTCTTCCATAAGTAAAATTTCATATCCAAAAGGTCACTTCACATACTCGCGATTAACCGGATCTTAAACCACATGAAATCCTCTACGAAAACGAAGAAAATTGAAAGCGTTTTAATTTTTAAACTAATTAATAAAAATCGAACAGAATTATTTGATTTTTAGACCGTTCGCGGCGACGAACACTCAAATAATGATTTTTTTTTCGATACATTCATCTCTTAGTCATCAACCCTTACATAATATTGTATTCCCATCATTAATTTCTTCTTGTAATTGAATAAATAAATACTAAATAAATAAAATACTATCTCCAATTTCATCAAATTTTGTTTGAATTTCTTAGTATGGATGTTCTAGTATCTATCTTAAAATAAGTGGTATTTTTTAAGAAAAAGTTGATTTTTAATGACAAAAAGAACGTTTTTTTGGTAAAGTGTCTATTAATTATTTAAAGAAGCACATAAATGTTATTAAATAATGGTTACAAAGAATAAGAATGTTTTGTGATAATTCGGCAGTAATGAGAGCAGTGTAATTAACCTCAACTAAATTATAATAAAATATTAATCGGTAATTTTCCACACCACCACTGAGGTATTACCACGGCGCGTTACCATTTTTTTAAGGGGATGGTTCGCCTGTAGCCATATAACCCCATAAAACCCCAAATAAATAAAATTCTTAATAATGAAATCTATCAAAAACGAATTGTTTACAACACGAAGAAAAAAACGTGATTCCAGGAACTAAAAAAATAACTTTAGTCGAAAACGGAAATAGAAGAACAGAGAAAATAACTCCAACCAAAAACAGGGAACAAAGAAAATAACCTCAACGAAAAACAGAGAAATGTAAATGTCCCTCCATAAACAAAGAAAATAAATTCAACCAAAAACAGGAAAATAGAAGAAAAGTCCCTTCAGTAAAAGGGAAAAAAGCTCTAAACAAAAACGAGGAAATTTATGAAAAAAGAGGTGCACTAGTGTTCAACGGAAATCGGGGAAAAGGAAGGAGCGCCCCTCAATGAACAAAAAACATAAGAATAGCCACATCAAGAATATAAAATGCACCTTCAAGAAAAAAGAGGTAAATAGAAGAACACGACTAGAGAAAATAACTTCAACGAAACACAGGGAAATGGAAAAGTTTCTCTATAGACAGAGAAAATACTTTCAATCAAAAACCTCAACGAAAAACAAAAAAATGAAAAAGTCCCTCCATAAACAACGAAAATCTCTTCAACCAAAAACAAAGAAATGAAAAAGTCCCTCCATTAGCGCATTTGCTTGCTTTGGACACAAGTCTGATCAATGCAGGTTCGGCAGAGACCCCAGCTAGAGGTGCACCACTGTTCAACGAAAATCAGGGAAAAAGAAGGAGCGCCCCTCAATGAACAACGAAAATAGAAGAATAACCTCACCGGGAAAATAGAACGCAAAAACAAAGAAATGAAAAATTCCCTTCATTAACAAAGAAAATCCCTTCAACCAAAAACAAAGAAATGGAAAATTCCCTTCATAAACAAAGAAAATCCCTTCAACCAAAAACAGGGAAATGTAAATGTCCCTTCATAAACAAAGAAAATAACTTCAACCAAAAACAGAGAAATGAAAAAGTCCCTCAATAAACAAAGAAAATCCCTTCAAGCAAAAACAAAGAAATGGAAAATTCCCTTCATAAACAAAGAAAATCCCTTCAACCAAAAAAAGGGAAATGGAAATGACCCTCCACAAACAAACAAAATCCCTTCAACCAAAAACAAAGAAATGGAAAATTCCCTTCATAAACAAAGAAAATAACTTCAACGAAAAACAAGGAAATGGAATTGTCCCTCCATAAACAAAGAAAATCCCTTCAACCAAAAAAAGGGAAATGGAAATGACCCTCCACAAACAAAGAAAATCCCTTCAACCAACAACAAACAAATGGAAAATTCCCTTCATAAATAAAGAAAATCCCTTCAACCAAAAAAAGGGAAATGGAAATGACCCTCCACAAACAAAGAAAATCCCTTCAACCAAAAACAATGAAATGGAAAATTCCCTTCATAAACAAAGAAAATCCCTTCAACCAAAAAAAGGGAAATGGAAAATTCCCTTCATGAACAAAGAAAATCCCTTCAACCAAAAACAAAGAAATGGAAAATTCCCTTCATAAACAAAGAAGATCCCTTCAACCAAAAACAGGGAAATGTAAATGTCCCTTCATAAACAAAGAAAATAACTTCAACCAAAAACAGAGAAATGAAAAAGTCCCTCAATAAACAAAGAAAATCCCTTCAAGCAAAAACAAAGAAATGAAAAATTCCCTTCATAAACAAAGAAAATAACTTCAACGAAAAACAAGGAAATGGAATTGTCCCTCCATAAACAAAGAAAATCCCTTCAACCAAAAAAAGGGAAATGGAAATGACCCTCCACAAACAAAGAAAATCCCTTCAACCAAAAACAAACAAATGGAAAATTCCCTTCTTAAACAAAGAAAATTCCTTCAACCAAAAACAGGGAAATGGAAATGACCCTCCACAAACAAAGAAAATCCCTTCAACCAAAAACAAAGAAATGGAAAATTCCCTTCATAAACAAAGAAAATCCCTTCAACCAAAAAAAGGGAAATGGAAATGACCCTCCACAAACAAAGAAAATCCCTTCAACCAAAAACAAAGAAATGGAAAATTCCCTTCATAAACAAAGAAAATCCCTACAACCAAAAACAAAGAAATGGAAAATTCCCTTCATAAACAAAGAAAATAACTTCAACGAAAAACAAGGAAATGGAATTGTCCCTCCATAAACAAAGAAAATCCCTTCAACCAAAAAAAGGGAAATGGAAATGACCCTCCACAAACAAAGAAAATCCCTTCAACCAAAAACAAACAAATGGAAAATTCCCTTCATAAACAAAGAAAATCCCTTCAACCAAAAACAGGGAAATGGAAATGACCCTCCACAAACAAAGAAAATCCCTTCAACCAAAAACAAAGAAATGGAAAATTCCCTTCATAAACAAAGAAAATCCCTTCAACCAAAAAAAGGTAAATGGAAATGACCCTCCACAAACAAAGAAAATCCCTTCAACCAAAAACAAAGAAATGGAAAATTCCCTTCATAAACAAAGAAAATCCCTTCAACCAAAAACAAAGAAATGGAAAATTCCCTTCATGAACAAAGAAAATCCCTTCAACCAAAAACAAAGAAATGGAAAATTCCCTCCAGAACCATTCCAAAGAAACAAAAACCAAATATACCACGTAATTCAGAGAGAAACAGAGAAATTGTCATGAACTTAGATACAGAAACTACCGACCAAAAAAGAAAATTCACTGAAAACAGCCCAAAATCCGAAAATATAGTACCAGCTACAAATAATAAACAAACCCCCAAATAATACTACTGATGATCACGATCCTAACAAACTTCAGTTTCCGAGTTTTCGGAACAAATTCGACTACCTCCCCCTTTAGCGCATTTGCTTGCTTTGGACACAAGTCTGATCAATGCGGGTTCAGCAGAGACCCCAGCTAGAGGTGCACCACTGTTCAACGAAAATCAGGGAAAAAGAAGGAGCGCCCCTCAATGAACAACGAAAATAGAAGAATAACCTCACCGGGAAAATAGAACGCAAAAACAAAGAAATGGAAAATTCTCTTCATTAACAAAGAAAATCCCTTCAACCAAAAAAAGGGAAATGGAAATGACCCTCCACAAACAAAGAAAATCCCTTCAACCAAAAACAAAGAAATGGAAAATTCCCTTCATAAACAAAGAAAATCCCTTCAACCAAAAAAAGGGCAATGGAAATGACCCTTCACAAACAAAGAAAATCCCTTCAACCAAAAACAAAGAAATGGAAATTTCCGTTCATAAACAAAGAAAATAACTTCAACGAAAAACAAGGAAATGGAATTGTCCCTCCATAAACAAAGAAAATCCCTTCAACCAAAAACAAAGAAATGGAAAATTCCCTTCATAAACAAAGAAAATATCTTCAACCAAAAACAGGGAAATGTAAATGTCCCTCAATACACAAAGAAAATCCCTTCAAGCAAAAACAAAGAAATGGAAAATTCCCTTCATAAACAAAGAAAATAACTTCAACGAAAAACAAGGAAATGGAATTGTATCTTCATAAACAAAGAAAATCCCTTCAACCAAAAACAAAGAAATGGAAAATTCCCTTCATAAACAAAGAAAATCCCTTCAACCAAAAACAAAGAAATGGAAAATTCCCTCCACAAACAAAGAAAATCCCTTCAACCAAAAATAGGGAAATGTAAATGGTCCTACACAAACAAAGAAAATAACTTCAACCAAAAACAGAGAAATGAAAAAGTCCCTCAATAAACAAAGAAAATCCCTTCAACCAAAAACAGGGAAATGTAAATGTCCCTCAATAAACAAAGAAAATCCCTTCAAGCAAAAACAAAGAAATGGAAAATTCCCTTCATAAACAAAGAAAATAACTTCAACGAAAAACAAGGAAATGGAATTGTCCCTTCATAAACAAAGAAAGTCCCTTCAACCAAAAACAAAGAAATGGAAAATTCCCTTCATAAACAAAGAAAATAACTTCAACGAAAAACAAGGAAATGGAATTGTCCCTTCATAAACAAAGAAAGTCCCTTCAACCAAAAACAAAGAAATGGAAAATTCCCTTCATAAACAAAGAAAATCCCTTCAACCAAAAACATAGAAATGGAAAATTCCCTCCAGAACCATTCCAAAGAAACAAAAACCAAATATACCCCGTAATTCAGAGAGAAACAGAGAAATTGTCATGAACTTAGATACAGAACTACCGACCAAAAAAGAAAATTCACTGAAAACAGCCCAAAATCCGAAAATATAGTACCAGCTACAAATAATAAACAAACCCCCAAATAATAATACTGATGATCACGAACCTAACAAACTTCAGTTTCCGAGTTTTCGGAACAAATTCGACTACCTCCCCCTTTAGCGCATTTGCTTGCTTTGGACACAAGTCTGATCAATGCAGGTTCGGCAGAGACCCCAGCTAGAGGTGCACCACTGTTCAACGAAAATCAGGGAAAAAGAAGGAGCGCCCCTCAATGAACAACGAAAATAGAAGAATAACCTCACCGGGAAAATAGAACGCAAAAACAAAGAAATGGAAAATTCTCTTCATTAACAAAGAAAATCCCTTCAACCAAAAACAAAGAAATGGAAAATTCCCTTCATAAACAAAGAAAATCCCTTCAACCAAAAACAGAAATGAAAAAGTCCCTCAATAAACAAAGAAAATCCCTTCAAGCAAAAACAAAGAAATGGAAAATTCCCTTCATAAACAAAGAAAATCCCTTCAACCAAAAAAAGGGAAATGGAAATGACCCTCCACAAACAGAGAAAATCCCTTCAACCAAAAACAAAGAAATGGAAAATTCCCTTCATAAACAAAGAAAATAACTTCAACGAAAAACAAGGAAATGGAATTGTCCCTCCATAAACAAAGAAAATCCCTTCAACCAAAAACAAACAAATGGAAAATTCCCTTCATAAACAAAGAAAATCCCTTCAACCAAAAATAGGGAAATGTAAATGTCCCTTCCCTTCATAAACAAAGAAAATCCCTTCAACCAAAAACAGGTAAATGTAAATGTCCCTCAATAAACAAAGAAAATGATTTCAACAAAAAACAAAGAAATGGAAAAGGCCCTCCATAAACAAAGAAAATACCTTCAACCACAAACAGGGAAATGGAAAGTCCCTTCATAAACAAAGAAAATACCTTCAACCAAAAACGGGGAAATGAAAAGTCCCTCCATAAACATAGAAAATACCTTCAACCAAAAACAGGGAAATGGAAAAGTCCATCAATAAACAAAGAAAATGATTTCAACAAAAAACAAAGAAATGGAAAAGGCCCTCCATAAACAAAGAAAATACCTTCAACCAAAAACGGGGAAATGAAAAGTCCCTCCATAAACAAAGAAAATACCTTCAACCAAAAACAGGGAAATGGAAAAGTCCATCAATAAACAAAGAAAATGGTTTCAACAAAAAACAAAGAAATGGAAAAGGCCCTCCATAAACAAAGAAAATACCTTCAACCAAAAACAGGGAAATGGAAAAGTCCATCAATAAACAAAGAAAATGATTTCAACAAAAAACAAAGAAATGGAAAAGGCCCTCCATAAACAAAGAAAATACCTTCAATCAAAAACGGGGAAATGGAAAAGTCCCTCAATAAACAAAGAAAATACCTTCGACCGAAAATAGGGAAATGGAAACGTCCCTCAATAAACAAAGAAACTGATTTTAAGAAAAAACAGAGAAATGGAGAAGTCCCTCCATAAACAAAGAATATGATTTCAACAAAAAATAGGTAAATAATTCCAAAGAAGCAAAAACAGTAGACCACATATTACCTAGAAAAACAGAGTAAGAATAAAAAAATGTCTGCAAAATGTTTACTTACCTTTCGAACACGCTCTGCTCTAGAACACATTGTATATCACTCACTTTTCACAAACCGTGTAAACGCATAAAATTTAAAAATTTTCAAAATAAAATAATCCCCAATCATTTTATATGTATATCAAAAATGCATTAATCATAAATATATAGAGGGTGATACAATATTGGATCTGGTATAGTAAAAAATTGTAAAATTTTTCAGAATAGTTGATCTGATAAAAAAACCATTATGTAAATACCCCAGTTTTCTTACCTTAGATTATAAAATATTTTCCTTTGCACTATCTAAGACATCGTTTAGTGTCTTGAAAAATTGTTCCTTCTCTTTTTCGGTTGAATTATCATTCAAGGCATAAACTCCAACTATTATTGTTGGTTGTCCAAATATTTTTAACCGAATTTTCAGTACTCTTTCATTTATTTAATCTTGTATATATTTCCTCCATTTATTTTTGATTATTATTGATATTACTTTTGCCACTCCATGACTCCCCATTTCTTCGTAGGACCATTTCTTCCGCTCTCGTCGGCCCTGATCCTGCTTCCAATCGGGATTGGTTATCCCGATCTTCCACAGGGTTGCTCAGGTTACCGAGGAACACCTCGAGGAGGTGAGAGTCGGAATTGAGTGGGAGAGGCTAATTGATGCTGACGGTAAACAGCATCATATATTCGCTTCACCACCCCATTTGTTCCCCTTATAAATAAATTATTCCAAAAGGGCACTTCACCTACGCGCGATTAGACGAATCTAAAACCCCACAAGATTCTAAACAAAAACGAAAAACATAGAAAACGTTTTAATTCTTTAAACTAAATAATAAAAATCAAACAGAATTTGAGTTTTAAACTGTCCGCGGCGACGAACACTCAAATAATGAATTTTTTTCGATACATTCATCTCTTAGTCATCAACCCTTACATAATAATGACTCATATGTTTACGGACAAATATTTAATTAACAAATTTCATTTAATGGATATGAAGAATTTTAAAAGTAAAAAATATGCAACATTACCTTAATTCCAGAAGTATTAAACCCCATCCGAAAGGGCACTTCACACGCGCGCGATTGAACGGATCTAAAACCCCACAAGATTCTAAACAAACACGAAAAACATTGAAAACGTTTTAATTCTGTAAACTAAATAATAAAAATCAAACAGAATTTGAGTTTTAAACCGTCCGCGGCGACGAACACTCAAATAATGAATTTTTTTCGATACATTCATCTCTTAGTTATCAACCCTTACATAATAATGACTCATATGTTTACAAACAAATATTTAATTAATATTTTTCATTTAATGGATATAAAAACTTTTAAAAGTAAAAAATATGCAACATTACCTTAATTCCAGAAGTATTAAACCCCATCCGAAAGGGCACTTCACACGCGCGCGATTAAACGGATCTAAAACCCCACAAGATTCTAAACAAACACGAAAAACATTGAAAACGTTTTAATTCTGTAAACTAAATAATAAAAATCAAACAGAATTTGAGTTTTAAACCGTCCGCGGCGACGAACACTCAAATAATGAATTTTTTTCGATACATTCATCTCTTAGTCATCAACCCTTACATAATAATGACTCATATGTTTACAAACAAATATTTAATTAATATTTTTCATTTAATGGATATAAAAACTTTTAAAAGTAAAAAATATGCAACATTACCTTAATTCCAGAAGTATTAAACCCCATCCGAAAGGGCACTTCACACGCGCGCGATTAAACGGATCTAAAACCCCACAAGATTCTAAACAAACACGAAAAACATTGAAAACGTTTTAATTCTTTAAACTAATTAATAAAAATCAAACAGAATTTGAGTTTTAAACCGTCCGCGGCGACGAACACTCAAATAATGAATTTTTTTCGATACATTCATCTCTTAGTCATCAACCCTTACATAATAATGACTCATCTGTTTACGGACACATATTTAATTAATAAATTTCATTTAATGGATATAAAAACTTTTAAAAGTAAAAAATATGCAACATTACCTTAATTCCAGAAGTATTAAACCCCATCCGAAAGGGCACTTCACACGCGCGCGATTAAACGGATCTAAAACCCCACAAGATTCTAAACAAACACGAAAAACATTGAAAACGTTTTAATTCTGTAAACTAAATAATAAAAATCAAACAGAATTTGAGTTTTAAACCGTCCGCGGCGACGAACACTCAAATAATGAATTTTTTTCGATACATTCATCTCTTAGTCATCAACCCTTACATAATAATGACTCATATGTTTACGGACAAATATTTAATTAATAAATTTCATTTAATGGATATAAAAACTTTTAAAAGTAAAAAATATGCAACATTACCTTAATTCCAGAAGTATTAAACCCCATCCGAAAGGGCACTTCACACGCGCGCGATTAAACGGATCTAAAACCCCACAAGATTCTAAACAAACACGAAAAACATTGAAAACGTTTTAATTCTGTAAACTAAATAATAAAAATCAAACAGAATTTGAGTTTTAAACCGTCCGCGGCGACGAACACTCAAATAATGAATTTTTTTCGATACATTCATCTCTTAGTTATCAACCCTTACATAATAATGACTCATATGTTTACAAACAAATATTTAATTAATATTTTTCATTTAATGGATATAAAAACTTTTAAAAGTAAAAAATATGCAACATTACCTTAATTCCAGAAGTATTAAACCCCATCCGAAAGGGCACTTCACACGCGCGCGATTAAACGGATCTAAAACCCCACAAGATTCTAAACAAACACGAAAAACATTGAAAACGTTTTAATTCTGTAAACTAAATAATAAAAATCAAACAGAATTTGAGTTTTAAACCGTCCGCGGCGACGAACACTCAAATAATGAATTTTTTTCGATACATTCATCTCTTAGTCATCAACCCTTACATAATAATGACTCATATGTTTACAAACAAATATTTAATTAATATTTTTCATTTAATGGATATAAAAACTTTTAAAAGTAAAAAATATGCAACATTACCTTAATTCCAGAAGTATTAAACCCCATCCGAAAGGGCACTTCACACGCGCGCGATTAAACGGATCTAAAACCCCACAAGATTCTAAACAAACACGAAAAACATTGAAAACGTTTTAATTCTGTAAACTAAATAATAAAAATCAAACAGAATTTGAGTTTTAAACCGTC
The DNA here is from genome assembly GCA_951812935.1 of Hermaeophaga mercurialis. Taxonomy (NCBI): domain Eukaryota; kingdom Metazoa; phylum Arthropoda; class Insecta; order Coleoptera; family Chrysomelidae; genus Hermaeophaga; species Hermaeophaga mercurialis. Next base: position 46,425,467 of record OX638358.1, read on the forward strand.
CGCGGCGACGAACACTCAAATAATGAATTTTTTTCGATACATTCATCTCTTAGTTATCAACCCTTACATAATAATGACTCATATGTTTACAAACAAATATTTAATTAATATTTTTCATTTAATGGATATAAAAACTTTTAAAAGTAAAAAATATGCAACATTACCTTAATTCCAGAAGTATTAAACCCCATCCGAAAGGGCACTTCACACGCGCGCGATTAAACGGATCTAAAACCCCACAAGATTCTAAACAAACACGAAAAACATTGAAAACGTTTTAATTCTGTAAACTAAATAATAAAAATCAAACAGAATTTGAGTTTTAAACCGTCCGCGGCGACGAACACTCAAATAATGAATTTTTTTCGATACATTCATCTCTTAGTCATCAACCCTTACATAATAATGACTCATATGTTTACAAACAAATATTTAATTAATATTTTTCATTTAATGGATATAAAAACTTTTAAAAGTAAAAAATATGCAACATTACCTTAATTCCAGAAGTATTAAACCCCATCCGAAAGGGCACTTCACACGCGCGCGATTAAACGGATCTAAAACCCCACAAGATTCTAAACAAACACGAAAAACATTGAAAACGTTTTAATTCTTTAAACTAATTAATAAAAATCAAACAGAATTTGAGTTTTAAACCGTCCGCGGCGACGAACACTCAAATAATGAATTTTTTTCGATACATTCATCTCTTAGTCATCAACCCTTACATAATAATGACTCATATGTTTACAAACAAATATTTAATTAATAAATTTCATTTAATGGATATAAAAACTTTTAAAAGTAAAAAATATGCAACATTACCTTAATTCCAGAAGTATTAAACCCCATCCGAAAGGGCACTTCACACGCGCGCGATTAAACGGATGTAAAACCGCACCAGATCCTCAACGAAAACGAAAAAAATTGAAAGCGTTTTATTTTTTCAACTAATAAACCAGCGAACTTAATTTAGACTTCTGGCCCCGACAAAAACATTTCGATTAATTGATTTATTCCGATACATTAATATCTTAGTCACGACCCCTTATGTAAGAATGACTAGTACATTTTTGTAAATATAAACAATAGTTTTATCTTTTATAAAGGGTGGCGTATCGTAAAATAAACATAGTAAACATTATTTTTTTTTGGTATTCCAAACGCACATTATTTAATAATAAATTGTAAAAATATTTATAAAAATAGCAATCATTTTGAATATTTGAAATTTACGAGAATTTTCATTGAAAATATTAGAAAAATGAAAGTTTAAATAATTCTTTATGTTTACAAAATATATATTTCACGAGAAAAACCTTTTTTTTTTTTTAAATTGTAATTGCCTTAATTTTGAAAATTTATTATGCTTTACTAACTGAAAGAACTACTTGTTGAAGACACAATAGAAAATGAAAATCCAAAGGAAATAATAATTATGGGTGATTGGGATGCAAGAATCAGAAATGATACAGATATAGGACTAGAAAATACGGGAGGGTATGAAGAAAATATAATAAATAATGATGATAATAATGTTAGATAAGATATTTTTTGAAAACATTATTGTTGGATTTAGGTCCACTTAAGAAAAATAATAACAACTAGAGTCAACTGGTGTCAAAAAACTAAATCGATTCAATGCAGGATATTCTAAAAAAGTGTACAGCATGTTCAGTGGTGATGAATCATGGATTTACTCATATGAACTCGAAAATAAACGTTCTTTTTTTTGCCGGAAGTAATCGCTGAGTTTCGAAAAACCAACCTCAAACGACGAATCATCCTCCACCGATGCAATTAAGTTCGCACACAGCAAGACAGTTGCATTTTTCGAGCAAGAAAACCTCGATTTCTTGGATCATCCTCCGTATAATTGTCGACTCATCAAAAACGCAATTCTGATTGTACCGGCAAAATAACTGCTTCCAGAGTCCTTAAAATCTATCTACTGTTTTATCCCAACTCTATATGCAAAATTAAAAAGGCAACTCTCGTATCTACGCCTATGTACAATTTTTTTCATCGACACTGTTGTTCAAACATGTAGAGTCGAATACGGGAACATTGTTGACACTGATGTTTTAAACGTGCTGCGAGAGCAACAAGTTTGTATTACATTTTTAAATTAAAGCATTAAACTCTGCAAAACAGCTACTGAGACAGGACAGTTTTTGTCTAAAATCAGCGTGTCTGTGGTGCTCCATCCATCCTACTCACCCGATCTGGTACCGTTTGACTTTTTCGTGTTTTTGATGATGAAATCGAAGCTTAAATGACCCACTCCGAAGAGTGTTTCCATTCATGGCAGAAACGCTGGCAACTCTCTATAGACGCATAGGGTGACTACTTTGAAAGATATAATTAAATTTTTTATTGAAAGTAGGTACTTCTGTAGTTGTTGAATAATGCTTGGAACTATGGGTAGCACCTCGTACTTTGGTGTTTAAAACAACTAATTTAGAGGAGCCATCCCTGAGCTATTCTTTTCACCACAAACAACGATGATTATAAAATAATTTTCCAGTAAGGACCCCTTACAAATTGTATCAAATCTCTTTTAAAATGTAATACTAATTCAATATCAGAGGTTTGGTAAGTGATACTAAAGATAAACCTTTCGTTATTTAAATTTAGCATAGCATGCTAGGATAATTTTTTTAAATAGATGCGATAAAACGATGCACCTAATGTTTTAATTTACGATTGCATTTGAATGGATCTTAAAATAAACTCAAGGGCATCCGTTGTTATTAATTCCCACATAAGTCTAAAAATAATGATACACATTTTGCGTAAATAATTATGCAGTGTGTTCCAATCAAAAATAAATACATCAATTATGTAAAAATAAATATTGATTGTATGTAAAACAAATAATTGTTTACTAAATTAAACAAATACCAGTGAATATATTGTAATTGTTTGGTTTTCACAGGCCAAGGCGCCTGGCATGGAATGCTGAGGGGCTACATGAGTGCGCAGGATAAAATCCAGGAAAAGCAGGATAATCTAATCCCGAATATTCTCAAAAATTATCTGGATTATTCAAGAAGCCAAGAAGTGTACATAAATAAGGGGGAATTGACATTGAAGAAATTATAGTGACACGTTATTGTTAAACCCTCAAAGAACGTTTCAGTATTACTCAAAAGGGATGTTAAAAAAGGTTAAGAATATTGTTCTAGATGGAATAATCCAATATAATTATGAATAGCGCCACCAATATTACATACTTAATGTACAGTTAGTTAGTTAAAATCTCCGGGTACCAAAGTTTCTAGATAGAATATTTTTAATTATTATCATCCTGTAAGAAAATAATTAGAATCAGTTACCACTTCAGAATTACTTTGAACTACGTCATAATATTAAATTAACTTCTCGGTAGGTAGTAAGGTAGGCGAAATAGTACGAATAAATGGTTACAAGTACGTACGAATTGCTTAAAATGTATTATGCACCCTGTTGGATTATTTCATTACTACTGAGGGTTTTATTTGGGACTAATTTAAAAATGTGAATCTCAAGACTGCTACACTTTTTGTAAATATTTTTTTTTAATATCTCTTTTAATAACGGATATATCGTACTTCGACGCACTAATGCCACACCCTGTATGTACAGTGCCGCATACTGAAAAATTACACAAAATACCTCTAAGCTCTATAATAAATACCCAGGGGTATAATAGCAAAAATGAAATAGTTTTATAACCTAATGGTTATTTATACTTTCGGTAGTCAAACACTGACCAAATTATATAGGCACAATAAAACGAATTATATTCCGTTACCTGATATATAAATAAGAAAAAAAAATTATAACAATATCTATAAAATTCCTTAAGGGGCTAAGTTCTTCAAAAATATACCTGAATAAACAAAAGTTAAAGAAAGTTTTGTTTCCGAAGAATTTACAAAAGTTACTCTCTTTATTCAGCATTTAATGTTACAGAAAAAACGGAGATATCAAAAAATCAACGAATAAACCCAATTTGCAAAATAGAACTAACTTGTTTTAAAACTAATACATACAGATTCAGAGAACGGAGAATTCATGTTTGAAAAAAATATTTAACTTCATTTTAATATGTTCTCATTTTTGCAGGTTTATTATGCCAATAAGCAGATATTAAAAGAAATAAGTAAAAAAATTTTTACAGCCTGCTCTTTCACTGAGCTTAATAAATATTTGAGATTTAAAAATAAATATTTAAAAACATTCTTTATTTTTTCATATTTAAATAATAATGCTGATATTTAGAGAACAATATATTTTTATCACAGTTGATAAGAAATGTGGGTTATCGCAATAGTAGCAATTCTACATTATTGCCAGTGGGTCAGCAGTATGTTTATCTTTTTCCTAAATATACCTACTGTGATTTAATAGCTCAATTCAATTTCATTTTTTTTTGCTACTTGATGCTTTTAGTAGATTGACCAATAAAACATTTTCAACCCATTTCGCAAAGCTAACAGGGTGCGGATAAAATAAATAATTTTTAAGCAATTTGTGCATAATCTAATGTAACCCACTTACCAAAGAAACTAAAGACTTTTTGTTTCATTTTGCAAAAAAAAACATTTATCAAAATTAATCAATCGATATAAATAAATATTACTAAGTATTAAAAATGGAAGGCATCAATTATATTATAGGGGAACGAATTTGAAAGAAAACCCTTAATAATTTAAATAAAATATAATTGAAAAATAGAAATAAACAAAAACATATCAAATAAAACAAACAAAGCAATAATTTAATCTTGTAATAAGGCATTTTAGGAACAAATTTGAACAAGGAATATTAAAAACCGTGTAAATTTAAATAAATTGATTAAAAAATAATATCGTATAAATACAAAACAAATATATTACTTTCAATATATTGAACATTTTCTTAAAAAATACCTCGCTTTTTAACTTTCGCGACTATTGTCTACGAAATGCACTCGTACCCTGTTTTTCTAGCCCTTTTTGTTTATATTCTTCGAAGTCGAATTTAGTTTTATAAATTAGTGAAAGCTATTGATCTTACGGACTAGGAATTGTAAGGTAAAATTATCTGTTGATATCTACGATTGGGACGAATTTAGGGCGTGAATTTTAAAGTATGTCACATTTAAAATTTTTGTTATTTGATAAAAACAAATAACATGAATACTGAGTTAGTTCTATATATTGTTTATTTCGTTAAGAACGCAATAGTTCAGTAAATTTCTACCGGCCACACTAATATAAAAAAATGTTTTATACTCCAATTTGTATAGAAAATAAATAAATGCTGTAATCTATTAACAGTTGCCGATAAAATATTTCATAAAACCGCAATGAAACGTAATTTTATTAACATTTAGGTCAGAGGTTATTTTCGGAACAAATTTGTACAATATACAATTATAAATAAATAAAGGAAAATCAAATAAATGTTCATCACGCGAGCTACCGATTAATCTGCTTATAGAGAAACCGATCGGTTCAAATCGAATGGATTCAAAAACTAAAAGTGAAATATTTTTAGGATCAGATATTCGACCTTGCGGGAGATTGAAATGATCGTTGAAATCACCTCATAATTATTATTACATGTTTGTATACATAAATATGTATTCATTTTGTATCTGGGTCACTTTATCACATTATCTTTTAATTGAGCCAACTTTTGCACTGTCGGCCTTGACACAATATCGTTTAACTACCAATATTTTAGCTTTTTACGTGTGGATTCCATTCATTTGTGTTTTTGTTCTCGTATGAAAAATTATGAAAATTGCTATTAAGCGGAGGCTGTGCGAATACAGATTCATTTCAACTAGATACGATGTGTCACTCACTTCAACTAGTTTCAACGCAACGCGTTTATGTAGTTGAGGAGAGTCAAAGAATCAAGTTATTTGTAAGAAAATTAATCAACAAATTACTTTGTCTAATCGTATTTATTCAAAATAAATCGAATAATAAAAAATCATTACAGACTAAAGGAAGATGACTTTTCTTAGCTTAGTGCTTTTCTAGTGCCAAAACTGGTGACAGCATGTACAAATTGCTTAAAATCATTTAAATTTATTTGACACACTCGTTTAGTGTTTTTTTATTTTATAAATTTTAATTTACAGCTCTTTTTTTTAGAAATGAAGAATATACTTGCTCTAGTAGATTCAGTTTTAAGACAATTGTTAGATAGATCATTTTTTATAAACAAATTTAATTTTTCTAAAATTTATTGATCTGGATGACATAATTTAGATAACATTAAAAATTACAAGTTTAGGTTAATCTAATATATTATTAATTTATGTAGTCCTAATAGATTCAATTTTTAGATCATATTTTTATAAACTAACCTAAGCACAACAGTTTTATGACATCAGATCAATTATAGTAAATAGATAAAATTCATTTTGATCTAAAATACATGCTTAGTTCACGTTACTCTAATACTTGTAATAGGTAGATCTAGTTTAGATAATATTCTTAAAATCTAACATTATCTGACTTAAAAAGATCTAACTGAACACATCTGCTAGATTACAGTAAATTGTAAAAATTTACTTTAATCTAAATTATAGTCTAATATACATCAATTAGATTATATCTATTATAGCCTTTAAATTAACATATTTTATATCATCTTATACGACATAGATGGTTTTTACATCTTTTAGACGAACCTGTGTTCCTGGGGTACCCTGCTGAATATTTAAGGATTTTTTTAAACAATAAAGTTATATTACTGAAACAATAATTATAATCCTATTTTTTATCGGTACTTAGTGACACCATATTGAACGCATGTATTAAAACGTAATATGAAATTATTTTTGGGAGAGCGTGTTGATAAATAAAGAAATAATTATCAGACTTCCAACTTATAATTTGATAATGTTTTCTAAGGATTTCCTCAGCATGTGGTTAAAATGCAACAGCCTAATTATTTAATTTTGTAAATGGCTCAATCATATCGCCTACGTTTTATGTCCGACTTTAATATAATCAACGCTTCCTTCTTCCTACAAATGAAGAATTGTTATACTTTATTTAACGACGGTTTTGCAAAAAATGTCTATAAATATAATTCTTCAGAAATACTAAAATCGTAAACAAATAGTAAGTAGTAACATTTTTGGACCGTAAATAACAATTTAATATTAATTAATATTTATTGGTTTAAAATTCAAAATTATATATTATTAATAAATTATCTTAACAAATTATGATTAAAATTTACCTACCTTATTCTATATAAAAAACTAGCAATGATCATATGAAAAATGCAAAAAATCTAATAGTATACAACGAGAATATAATGTGGTTAATAAATAGTATAAGAGGCTCAATTAAAACAGGAGCGACAACAAATATTTTAATCATACATGTAATATTGGCATTTTAGAATTTAGAACACTTTAATAATTTTTGTTTCACATGTTTGTTTAACTTCAAAATTACAATAGAATATCTCGAGTATACTCTTGATCTAGACGAAAATAATTAAAAAACTTTATTTACATTTGTGGCATAAATATAAATATGTTTGTTATGCTTAATTAAATGAATGAATTTATATAAAAATTTGTCTATTAGTATCAATAAAGTACTACTACCCTATAAACATCTTAGTGTTGTAGGTAAAATAATTAAAATAAATTAAGAGTAGTTAACAATTTAAAAAAAATTAATATAAAAAACAGGGTCGAAATAAAGTAAGCATTAACAAAGAGAAGTAATTAAAAATAAATAAAAGTATTTATTTTTTAATGAAAAGGTACCTTTCTGGTCTATAGTGTTATTCTTCAATTTTTATCCAAAATATTTTGTTATGAAATTGGTGCTTTTTTTTGATGTTTTTATTTGAACATTATAATCTTTGGTGTAGCTTTTCATTATTATGAATTGATCTATTTTCTTAGTTTGGATTTTATTATTTTTCCTTAATAATTTTCAATTTTTCCGATTAAACAATCTATCATTTTTTTAATTGAAACCGTGAAAAATTTCATTTCATAATCCGGGAGTAAAACTTTACACAAGCTAATATACAGTATGTTCCAAATGAAAGGAATACATTCGGTATTTCGTAAATTGGCGATTTTAGGGGAAAATCCTGAAACCCGTCGATTTTTATTTTTAAATGGTCGCTTCGTCGGATCACCTTTTTATTTTTGACATCATCTCTGTGATCGTGATGACGTCATCAATAAAAATTTTAAATAAAAAAGTTGGTCTTGCAATACATCAATTGAAAGGTTTTTTAAATATCTATTCACCCATATCAATATGTAATTTAGACCATACTGTATAGTTAAAATTTAAGTAAAAAAGTACTAATACCACAATATTTTATACATTACATTTTAATCAATGATTTAATTAAAAAGGTTTTACTAAGAATTTAATTGCCTGTCCAAATATTATTAAAACATATTTTCATTAGAGCACTTTTCCTTAGAGTGATCTGAAATATGTATATTTTCTGTTTTCTTGTATTTCTGCATTAAGAGCATCTCGATGAAAATAAATATATTTTTTCAAGGCTACACTTTCAGTCTTCGTCTGTAATAGTTGACAGCTCCCCTAATGAGACACTCAACGTTTCTTCCATTATAATACACTGCTTCTACAAACATTAAAAATATTTTTTTGCATCTAGTATTTTATTAAACCTTGATATTACGAACTCAAGTGCCACTTTTACGTGAAATGAAACCTTTGTCATTTGTTATATTTTTTTATAACAATTGATGTTTCATCATTCATTCATTACTCTAATTAATCAATGTGTTCGCTAAAGAATTCTCTTTAAACAGTGTCACAAAAAAAAATCGTATGGCGTTAAATCTGGAAATCGTACGGGCCATTCAATGCTCATCATCCAATCTGCCTATAAGGAAATACCTTATCCAAATATTTATTCCCTTATTAGCATAAATAATATGGATGAGCAGCTCTTGATTTCATCAAACCTGTTAGAACTTTTCTTCGCTATTTCAACAAGGAATGGATTGAAAACAGTTTTCAGTAGGATAAAGGTCATGTCATGCCATTTAATTCGTCACGTAGAAAAACTGGTCTCACAATTCTATCACGTAATATTTCAGACCCAATAATAACCTTTTGCAAATACTTCGTAATGTGTTTGATTTTATATATCTTTCAGTGGGAAACCAAGCCCTTATAATTTATGGAGATTGTTAAATTTATGGTTTCGTTGCAGAAAAATCTTAAACTAGGTCGTTATGTACTAAATAATAAATAATAAAACTTTGAAAATAGATACTGTGGTACACATTTTCAAACAATTAGTGATAAATGTTGATTATAATACTCATAAAGTTAGCAACGGAGTTATACTTACTTAGTACGTTTTAAATATTTTTAGAACCATGTAAGATTAATAGAAAATGATGTATAACTTCGAACTTGGTTGCAAAAAACTATAAGTAAAGGAATGTGAGAAAACCCTTCATAATATCTGATTTTTCTATTTTTAAAATTTTGGAAAATTCTTGTTTTTACGAATTAAAAATCATCTCCCACAAATAATCCACAATATCTTAAATTCAATTATTAAAAAAGAGACGCAAAAAATTATAGAACTTGTAAGGACATTAAATGAAGACGCCGAATATACTGTAATTCTTTTAAAAAAATAATAATTGGGTTTACATAGGAAAGAAAGAAATGTACTTTAGACAGTCACATAAAAAATATTCTATTGAAGTAGGGATGTTCTAAAATAATTAAAATATTTTTGCCTATATTTCTTAATTAGAATAAAGTTGAAAATACATCAAAAATAACTTAACAGGACAAACGGTAAGTTGTTGCGTATTAATTTAATTTCATTAATAGAAAAAAAATTTTAACAAAAAATATATGAAAAATAAAAAACCCTCATAAGTCAAACGACGTATATATTGTGGAGAAAAAAATGTATGTATATGAAGATCTTTGGAGAAAATATATTATTGTTTCCTTAAATGCTTATCGAAATTGTGTTCTTATTTTTTGCTTTATAACCAAGTGACAAATTTTCCTTGGAATCATCTACTTCATTCTTAATTAACAAAAGACGTAAGAAAGATGTAATTATGACGTTACATTCTTACATTGTTACCTTGTTCTATACGTAATTCAAACGATAATTTTAACATCGCTATAACATTGCTTTAACTAACTTTGTGTCGATTTTTGATTATAAATTATTAACATTTAAATTAAGATTACAAAGTTAAATGAATATTTCTGTTATATTATTGTAATGTATTAAAACATTACTTACATTATTAATTATAATTTACTTAAATATGAAATCTAGATTTTCTTCTAAGTTTTTAATTTGTATTTACATTTTTATATGTCTTTATTATATTTAATTAGTGAATACATTTTAATAGTTCGTTAACTTTAAGGGAATAAACATAAAACTGGAGCCACTTATAGTAATTGTAAGATATGATAAAAAAAGCTTTTTTTACACAGATAAAAAAGAAACCCCACAAAAACAAAAGGAAAATCCTGAGCCTGGATGGAAAAATTCACTTCTATTTCCGTACAAGAACAACAAAAACATATACAAATCTGTAAAATATAGAGCTAGTTTTATGTCGGTTTGATGCAAATCACCTCATCCAAAAATTAAATATGGACGCTCTAACATCGGTTTAATTCAATAACTTCAAAAAGGTTTTCTTTTAAATGACAACATTTGACATATTTATTTCGTGTATTATGCCCAATCAAGCGACTTGTTTGGGTGGGATATTTTTATTGATAATTTTCTTGTCTCTCAAAATATCTTATCTTGAAATTTTTACAAACAAATATTTTTATCTGAAGCCTCCACAATGAACATTTTTCGAAAAAAAATGTCATATCTATGCATACGTTTCCATTGACTAAAAAATATAAAAATGAATAAAATGATCCAATATCCCTCTCAAACGAGCCACCTATGACTACAATTAAAAAATCATATGCAGACAATTTGATCGATCACAAGAAATAAATGTACAAAATAATATCAAGTTATTTGAGGTAACAGGGATGTTAGAACCCCATTTTTAAAAAGCGCTAGTTCCCTTAACAAACATTTTTGGATAAGGACATTTGCGTCAAATCGACATAAAATTAACTCTCGATTTTTCAGGTTTTTTCTGCGAGGTGAGTTTCTATACACCCTGTATAAATTTACCAAAAAATACACAAAATAAATGATATATGGGATATGAATATAATATGTTTCGAAAATCGAAAACATATTGATCTATTCGCTGCATTATATCAAAATTAATCAAAGGGATTTTTCATTACAAATTGTCAATATTTATTTTTAATTGTACTTTCCATGTTGTTTAACTTTCATTACTTTTATATGTTGAATGAAAGTTAAAAATCGCACACAATTTTGATGTTAAATTAATTAAAGGTCTTCATGTTTTATTTTCTATTTATTATGCATATTGTTTAAATTCCATCGTTAAACATTGGCTAACGTGAATAAAATTCAGCAGAAACTTTTGGTTCGATATTTTTAAACAATTGTTTAAATTTTAGTCAATAAGATTGTAATAATTTTTTTTTGCTGTTTTCGGTTTGTAGCAAGTAAAAACTTTAACTAGGGGCAATTGCATTTGCTAGGTACATCTAACCTCCAAATAAAATATATTATGTATCATGTTCGTAAGTAGTGTAGTCCTCCCAATTTTTTTTCTACCTTTTATCAAATGATTAATTAGTTTCTATTTGATTTTTTTGTTTTTCATGCTCACTGCTAAAGACGTTATTACTACTTTTATTGAATTGTGTTAAAATGTTAAAATAAAAATCCAAGGTGTGAGTTATAAACAAATAATTCGATCAGGCTGAATGAGATTTCATGAAATGAACCATTGATTGTGTATCATATTTAATTAGTTTCTATTTGATTTTTTTGGTTTTCATCCTCACTGCTAAAGACGTCATTACTACTTTTATCAAATTGTGTTAAAATAAAAAATCCAAGGTGTGAGTTATAAACAAATAATTCGATCAGGCTGAATGAGATTTCATGAAATGAACCATTGATTGTGTATCATATTTAATTAGTTTCTATTTGATTTTTTTGGTTTTCATCCTCACTGCTAAAGACGTCATTACTACTTTTATCAAATTGTGTTAAAATAAAAAATCCAAGGTGTGAGTTATAAACAAATAATTCGATCAGGCTGAATGAGACTTCATGAAATGAACCATTGATTGTGTATCATATTTAATTAGTTTCTATTTGATTTTTTTGGTTTTCATCCTCACTGCTAAAGACGTCATTACTACTTTTATCAAATTGTGTTAAAATAAAAAATCCAAGGTGTGAGTTATAAACAAATACTTCGGTCAGGCTGAATGAGATTTGATAAAACGAACGATTGATTGTGTAGAAAATGAAAATAAATTTTTGGTTGCGGTAGAACGGCGGTGCCCCTCCCATCCGATCGGAGGAAGCACGTGTAGACGAAAATAAACGGGCGAACTAAGGGCGAAGTGCGGAAGGTAAAGAAAGGACCAAGCCAGGCGCTCCCTTCGTCGATCCACATGATGCGCGGCGTTTATGTGGGTCAGTAGGACATCCCCACTCGGCCCCACCATTCTCCCCCTGCTGTCGAGTCTCAGATAGTGTGTGTGATGTTGTAAGTGTGTGTGTATGACTACACCACCGCGGCAAAGCTCTAACATAGACCTGGTTCATTGGAAAGTAGGTCAGTGGTCCCGAACTCAAACTCACTTTCACTTATTGCATGGACTCCTAATCATTTGGCGTTGTGGCCCTGTGCAGGCAGCACCGAACGTCGAGTTTTACGCTACGACACGATACCGCTCTCGCTCGGCTGGTCAGTTCACACTCTGACTTTGCGAATCGTGGAACTAGTCTGACTTGTACTTGCTTCTTGCTCTTTCATAATAACATCGGTTTCGATTTCATTAAGACCGCGTGTGTATGTGTGTATGTGCCACAATTTCATTTGGATTATACCTCACATCTTTTGGATATAACTGTGCAGTGCAGTGGTTTATTTATTTACTATTTACTATGACGTTTAGGTAGACTTGTGAAATGTTACTCGAAATGGAGAACCACTCCACGTTATTATCGTTAAACATGTCCCCTTTTAACGCGAACTCGAATGATTCCCCGATCAACAACCAGGCCCCGAGTCCGCTACCGCCCCAGTACAACTCGCCACCCATTTCGACCCCTTACAGTAGCTGCCAGCAGATCATGGGCATGCAACACCATCATCAACAATCGATGATGATGTCTCAGTCCATGAATAATCTTGACACCTCTTATTTATTTTCTTCAGGAGTCAACATATCTGGCATCGACATGGAGGCTTCCTACCAAGTAGCGGGTGCGGCGACACCCCTAACCGGTGTCGGGGACATACCGGACACTAAGTACGGTATCGAGGAACTGTGTCCCGTTTGCGGCGACAAAGTTTCTGGATACCACTACGGCCTTCTCACATGCGAATCCTGCAAAGGGTTCTTTAAAAGAACTGTTCAAAATAAAAAAGTTTACACGTGCGTCGCAGAAAGGAGTTGTCACATAGACAAAACGCAAAGGAAAAGATGCCCTTTTTGCAGATTCCAGAAATGCCTAGAAGTCGGAATGAAATTAGAAGGTAAGCTGTTTTTCTTTCTTTATTTCGTCGAACTCACTGCGATTTTAATAAAGTCCTCCAAAATCCACCCCATTACAATACGAAAGAAAGCCGACAAATTAGTAAATTGACATGTTGAATACAAAACCATTGATAATAATTATGTTCACGTATTTTTTACTGAAACACCTTTTCCTATAAGATAAAAAATCAACAAAATCCGTTAACATTTGTAATTAGGTCAGGGTCAAAATTCACGTTTCTTGAATTGCACCAGTCAATAAATACAATTATCAATGTAAAAATCACTTAATTAATACAATCAACTAGCAGAATTTAGTAACATTTATATAAACCTAAAGAAACAAATGCTTCTCTATCTATACAGAGTACATCTATAATTTTTTACTACAAACAACAGCTTTTTCTCTTTGAATATATTTAATTTTAATCTTTTGAAAATTGTATATTTTAAATGATACATTATTAAAGTTAGAGTAAGTCAATAATATAGGGTGATTAAATTAGGTGAACTAATCATGAAAAAATTAATGCTGGAAGTTTACAATAGTGGAAAACTCATTTAGTTATTACTTTTTACATATTTGTTTTCAAACGAAGAGAAAAATCTTTTTCCATTTGTTTTCTTTGGTAAAATCCTAAAATTTAATTCTTATACATAAATATATCTTGCAGAAAAGCATATCTTCGATATAACAGCATTTAAATGAAAATGAAATAAAATCCTCTCTTTTACAGTTTACAACGCTTATCTTATTTTATTTTTGGATTACAGATTATTGTCATTTTCGATGTGTCTTAAATAAAAAGGATACATTTTAATTATATTTTCAAAAAATAATTTTTATCAGACTAAAATTCAAAAATCAAAAGAATTGTGGAAACTGTTGGACATAATATTTAACATGCATTACAAAAATGGAGAATTTTAAATAATTATTTAAAAAAAACTATTGGTGTAGTTTTCCAGTTCAGTGAAACTAATTTATAATTATAAAATATATCTTACCACTTTTTCAAAAATTCAAAATTATACTGTTAAACAAAATGAACTGATGACTCAGGTCATTCTTTTTAGATAGAAAGTTGGTGTCATGAGAGAAATTCTTTCATTTGGGTTTTTAAATAACGTACCTAAATTTCATCAAATAGGATTGTTCCATTTTAAAAATGGCCCGAATTTTAGTCCAAAATGATAAAATATAATTACAAATTATTTACATGCACCAAAAAGTAAAAGCGAATTTCGTTTCAAAATCTTCTAAATTGTGAGAATTTTTTTTTGTCACTCGTTCATACAAATACCATTTCCGTACGTTTGAAACAGAGACATATTTGGTACTCACTAATAGTTTTGTTAAATACATTTTTGTACTAATTATTCAACAATAACACTGATAAGTTAAGAAATTCTATAGTTCAGGTTTAATTAAAGACATCTTATTTTTATTTTCAAATAATCTTATCAAATTTGAGAAACTGGTACAGGTTTATTGCAAAATAAATAAAATATACTTATTTATACTTCAGTTATTGATTTTTTATTAGATTTAAATTGTCAGTGTCACTATAAATATAAGAATGCATTGTTGTAATATATTGTGCATAAAATATGCAACTTATAATTTTCAACATTCCAAATGATAAAGACAAAATCAGTGATGAACCGATTGCACGTCTTTTCTTCTTTCGGAGACACGAAAGACCCAAATTTCAACACAATGATTCACACAAGAAAATTTTCGGGATTTAAGGACGTTTTAAAAGAAATTCCGTTCTTACTTTACGTAAATTATTTGTCTGAAAAAAGTGG
Organism: Hermaeophaga mercurialis; assembly: GCA_951812935.1. NCBI lineage: Eukaryota > Metazoa > Arthropoda > Insecta > Coleoptera > Chrysomelidae > Hermaeophaga > Hermaeophaga mercurialis. Next base: position 46,440,949 of record OX638358.1, read on the forward strand.
AACGGTGGCCAAAATCCATAAGAGTGTAATAGTAGTAATAATAATAGTATTATTTAGTGCTGCATCAAAAACAAAATCGTGTAGAAAATCAATTTGCCTATACCAAAGAAATAAAATAAATGCTTAAATATTTGTTCTTAAAACGAAAGATTTTAAGGGTTATAAAGAAACATCAAATTCAATCAATAGGGAACATTGTTTTGTTCAACATTTTTTAATTTTTTTTAAATGCAATTATTTCTTAACTTCTTTGTTAAATCACTTAGTTCTTAAGCTAAGAAAGACCAGCAAAATATTGTAACATTCCTTTTAGGTAAACACAAGAATGCATCGGACAGTAGACAATAAAAATTATTCAAAAAAATTTTCTTTTGTATATAATTATTTATATTTTTACAATAAAACGTTTTGCATGGATTAAAGCAAATGTCATTTAATCCTAATAGCAAATTATTTAAACTAGGTTTGATTAAATTTAGCAAAAATAACTGTTTAACCTTTTATTAACGGTATACGCAATTAATAAATATAAAGTTTTTATCAAATTTCAGCCCTTTAAAAAATTTCAAAATCTAATACCTGATGGGTGCATTTTTATTCTTAAAATGATAATTGATTTTTTTACCAAATTACGTAATATAACGAGAGATTATTTAAATATTTAAAACTGTCCAGTATACATATATATAAATTTTTTGTAAAGTTACGACTTCCGGATATCATTAAGAAATACATCTTCAGACACACTTAAAAAGTTATTTATTATATTACTACATTAATCTCATTTTAATATAAAAACATATTTTTGTAGAAATTTCTATATTCTTCTTAGTTTAGTAACCAATGTTAGCCAAATTTATATGTTATTTTAGTGGATTTAAATACCCACGGTTAAAATGTTTATAAGTACGTTTGTCGTAGATTAGATAACGTATTTTGTATAGCAAACAACTGTCTTACCTTTACTTTTATTCATATATGGTTTTATAAAAATCATAGAAGCAAATGTTTGAAATCAACAAGCCACGTGTACACATAAATTATAGTTATTTGTTTGCCGAATCTAACAAAAATGATCTCTTCGAAAATGATTCACTATTAACTAATTTGTTTATAGGAATTAATTAATGTAATAATTAATTTTGTATTAAATAAATATATTTTAATACGTAATAATTATTATACCAAGAATAAAAAATCATAATTACTTTTTTCAAATTAAATGAGTAAATCAAAAATTTGCTATAGCCATATCTAAGTTGTAGACATTGTGCTATCAGACATCCATGTAAACAGTATTATTGCTTTTATAATTTCAAATAATTAGTAAATTAGTTTCTGATGGTATAAATTAATTTTAAATTAAATATAATTTCTATTCAAAGTTTATTTAAAAAGGCGATATAACAATACACATAATTTCATTTCACTCTCATTAAAGCCAAAAAACTTTTTTAAATTCGATGAAATATGTTCTTAAACTATTGTTTAATAATATTAACATTTCAGCATATGTCATCTAGAAATGATAATCAAACCGAAAATTTGATTTATTATTAAATATTGTGCATATTTTTTTGCGGTAAAACAAAAGTTATTTGTAATAAGTATATTTTTATTTGGTTATTGTTGGCCACAGGCTATTTACAGAAAAAGAAACCATGGGAACTAAATTTTATCAAAATGATTGAATATTGTTTTTGCAAATTAGAAATGAGAACCTTACACTTATATTAAAGTTGTTTTATAGTAATTTATTTATAAAAACATAATCAAGCTATAATTTCCGAAATGCAATTTTATCAAATCATTTTATTATAGCGATAATGATATTTATAAAAATATTTTCTACAACTACTTTACTTGACCCAATTTCCCAAGGCTGTTCATTACAAAATTTTGACTAAGGTCATGATTAGTATTGTAATGTAGCAATACCGAAAAGTAAAAATTATTTTTGAATTAATTTTTACCTTGGAATGATTAGAACAATTGTTTTAGTTATAAACAATATAAACAGATTGAAAATGATACATACTTTATTTTTTATTATAAATTAGGTCAAGATTATAATCATAAGACATACTTGGATTGATAAGAATGAAAGTGATTCTGTCGGTTTGTATTATCTATTTTGACTGGTTTTTAGAAATAAAATTCAAATTACACAGGTCAAAATGTGTCAACTTAACATTCTCATTGGGCGTGTAAAGATAAAAATTTGTATACTTTATGCAATATCTGCAAGCCGTTTTGTATTATAAATATTATTTATTACTTACTTGGAAAGTTTCGCTTATTTTAAAACACACACACGATCCGTATAAGTATCGTTTACGCACAAGTACATACAGAGCGAGTCATAAAGAGTAATAGACATGCACATTTAAGATGTTTTTTTTTTAATATAAACAAAAAGTTTTAACATTTATGTGAATCATTATTTTATTCATTATTCACAGAAACATATTTAAAGAGCATTTTTTTAATTGTACTCTTACTTTTATGTTCGGCATCTCCTAAGAAAAATGAATTCAAATTTTCTATTCTTATTTCATCAAAAATCTCCTGTTCATAGAGGCGTTACTTCATTTCACCATAGAAAAAATATACCTAGAATTATTTAAATTAGACACTTTAATTAATTATATGTTTATGTATTTTATTGCACGAAGTAATAAGATTCTGGTTTAAGCACATCCATGGAGATTGTACAATCGATTTAGTCGGCATTTAAAGTCGTGAATAACTAGAATCTGACGAGCTAATAGCACAAGCAAATATATTTTTATTTTGAAAATATTACATATTACTAAAATTTATAGGTATTTTAGAGCAATGCACGCCATATAAAAGTTACTTGAATTATACTCTTATTTTAGCTTTACAGCTTTTTTAATTTCCAAAAGCACTTGTTTGAAGCTTTTAAAAACTTTTTAAAATTTTACTATAATTCTTTTTTGCCATTGTCACAAAAAAATACGAGTGGTAAATATCCCTGGTTACCCCAAATAAATTACATATTTTCGTATATCAGGGGGTCCAAATTCGACACTCTGTGAATCCTCAAGGAACCAAATCGGCTGTTGAGAAGGGTGATTTTCAAATTTTTCATAATTTATTATCCCATATTATTAAAAAACAATACAAGAACTTTCGTTGATTACTCGAAGGATTATCCCTACTTTTACGTCCTCTGAAATATTCGCATTTGAAACGGAATTCATTTTTTAAATCTATTGTGTGACTCTCTAGAGTCTCTAAACTCTAGTTTACATTCTTCTAGAATCTAGATGAATGTAATTTTAGTTCGTTAAAAAGTAGATTTAGAAAACCTTTAGTTACTTCTAGGGATTTTTTTATCTCATTTTGTTTGATCAAAAAGGATGAATGTATATTATTGGTATTATTGTTATTATTAGGTTCTTTTATAAACTCCAGTGGCATGCACCGATTATTTTTTCAAAGAGTTCACATTTTCGAAATAAAATAAAAACAAACAGTGTATTTTTATATGACATAAGATTTGATATCTTTACTTTTGTGGTGTCACTTACAAAATGAATAAAACAATTCAAATACCTGTTATTTATTTAGTAATTTGTCATTCACTTGGAAGCACCTGTGTATTTATAATCCAATATATATGTTTCTGTATTATAGGGATTAAATAACATTTTATTCAAGGTCGTAGGAAAAATATTCATAGAAAACATATTTTTTTAGATAAACGCAGGTTTCTCTGAATTTTGAAGATGTTATGAAAATTAATAAGTTAACTTGTTTTCGTATACAAAACAGCGCACATTAAATTCAAATAATCGAAATAAATATTTTTTAGCCTTGTTCCCCAAAAACGGCCCATTTTCATTTCATATTTTGAATAATCTGCTTTAACTGTGTAAATCTGTTTACGGAACACCCCGTATAATAAATCATTAAAATCAAATAAACAAGTTGTTTTAATTGAACTGATTTACTATCGAAAGTTAAACCCGATATCCCAAAAATAGTTTTTCCTTATAAACGAAATTTTTTCCTACTAAGGACGTTATAATATAACCTAATTCCGAAACGCTTATTCAAATTACTGAACTCCAAAGTAAATGTTTCTAACGACGTATTGGGTAACAAGTGTTTGACTAAGAATTTATGTAGGTTTTAGGATTGTTTAAAAGTAAACTGTGCTATGTACCAATTCCTCAAGAACTTACAACAGCGTTGAGTAATTTTAGAAAACGGTCGGTTTGCTAATGATATTTATGCTTCGATTTAAACAAGTTGATTTACAGTGGCGCACATCAGCTCAAAACGCGGAATAAATGAAATTTGGAAGAAAAACTTGAAAAATGTACTAACAGTAATGGGTGACACAAAAAAACGATTTTACAATCCAATAAAACTAGAAGTGAAAGAAATAAATTTTATTCATAGTAATTGAATCCTTAAAGCTTGCTTCATTGATGAAATCTGCTGTTGAGATTCCTCATTGACCGCTGAAATATCTCAGTTGGGATACTGTGAATTTCATCCCGAGATCTCTGTTTTAACTCATCCAGGGTTCTTGGTCGAGTCGTATACATTTTGAGGTAGCCCACAAGAAAAAATCACAAATTGATAAATCTGGCGATCTAGGGGGCCACCGATTCTTGAGATCACACGGTGACCGAAAAATTGTCGCACAGCTTCCATTGATTTCCGTGCAGAGTGTGATGTCGCTCCATCCTGTTGAAACCAGGTTTCAAAAATTCACGTTATTCTGTGTCACCTTGTATAAACAAGATTAATACAAATTATATCAGAGTATTTATAATTTTTTGCATTAGTGAAACTGACAGTGAAATAGTTATGTTCGTTTAATTTTTCTTTTCAATGCCAATCTATTCCTTGTGTCTTGACTTGATCTTTCCATCGTATTCGTGGTTGATCTACTATAGTTCTTTTTTATGACTTAGTTTTCCATATGTCTTTGGCTACTTTTTCATCCTATGTAATTATCCTAACTAATTCTTGTTGGTGTAGCAATTAAAGGATATAATAGCCTGATTAAAAATGATTTTAATGACTAATTACACAAAATTTAGATGCTTTGAAACGGTTTAAATTAATATATTTTTATTTGTAGGATTTAACTATAAAATATTTAAATAAATATTTTTAGAATAAACTTCATAAACTTAAAATGCAGCATAAATCCAATTTGAAAGGAAACCTTGTAAAAAATAACAATAATATAAACAAAAATATGTTATATGCAACTTATATTTATTGGTAGTGATAAAACTGAAAGTAATTTTATTTATGTAATTAAAACCTCGTGTTCCATTTTTATGTTCGTTTCATTTTCCTTTTTAATTCCAATCTGCTCCTCGTTGTTTGACTTGATTTTATCATCGTGTTCGATCTACTTTATTCCTTCTTTGTGACGTTATTTCGTATACATTTTTAGCTATTTTGTAGTTTTCCAATCTAACTCAGGGTTTTTTTTTCTCTTAATGATTACCGTGTTTCTTTCCTTCTTCTTTGAATTGTTTCTTTGATCTTTAAATGTTAAACTCAATTGGACGGTTGAATCGCCAAAATTTCTTTCGTCAGACTGGCTAATTGGCAAAAATTAACGAGTACTTCGACATTTTACTTGCTGGTAATTGTATAATCGAGATATTTTGGAACTGTCAGTGCATTATTCTCAACTGTTTCACAACATCAATAACGTTAAATGTGAAAGTGTAATGTTAAATTCCTCGCACTAAAATAGCACCCACTTTATAAAGCGTGTCTTTTATTTATCTATATCATTAAAACCAATTTCGGAACTGCCAGCACAAATTTAAATTAATGTTGTTTTTTTTTGGGTATTTGGGACACCGAGGAAAAGTTAAATAACACATTATGGGTCGTATGGGTTACAGATATGTTTTCCACAAATAGAAGTAATAAAAAAGATTTTTTAAATACTTTGAGTACGGTATATTTAATTTTAGATTAACCCAGAAGTTGCAAAAATCGTAGCGACTGGTTTGAATGTATTTCCAGTGCTATTTATACATACACGTTCCCATCCTTGTTATTTTTCATGTAAACAAACATTATTTTATTTATTTACTTACTTCTTTAAGCCTAGAAACACGTGTTGGTTGATTTTAAACCAAATTTTATAGTACCTTTTTTTTAAATTGGTTTTATTTTTGCTTTCTGTTTCTGCAGAATTATCTCTTTCTCTTCATACCTTTTTATTGTTTATATCCTTTTATTTTGTTATTCGTTTTCCTCATTTTTACATTAAAGTTATTTAATTATCGATTTATGTATCCATTTAAAATCTTTATTTAAATAATTCTTATAATCTATAAAATGTATATAATCTATAAAACGAAGAATGGGGTGGAAAGAAAATTTAGGGCATTTTTGATATTTCTATTTCAAAATTTAGTACATTTATGTATAGGTTGTAAAAAAATATTAAGTATGAAGTTTCTATATTTTAAAATAAAAAACACATTTATTATAATTATATCTTCACTCAAGGTTCCTATTTAAATTATTCTTCAAATCGGGTCAAAGTCGTGTATGTAGTGACTTGAGTGGTTATTTCGACCTTGACATACTTACCTACTTATTTTAATAAACCAATAAATTGGGAATGTTTAAAGACCTTAGATATAACTAAACAATTTTTGAAACAACAGCTTATATAAACATTAGTGTACGACCGAGGTTATCCCTTAATTTAGGACAAAGTAAGAAGCTTTATACAATACTATTACAATCAGGTCAGCTCATAATCGTATAAGAAAAATCAATCCAAAGCATTTTTGACAAATAATGATTAGTCGTGAAACTGAGTGTGCCTTTTTTGTAAAGGAATTTGTAATAGTGGAAAAAATGAAACTTCAACTTTAAAATTAATAGAATTTGTCATTAAATTGGGCTCTAAATATTAAATAAACAAAAATGATTATAAATTTGCAACAAATAAAAAAATATATTAAATCACAGAAATAATAAAATATACGTAAATCCCAGGGTGTACCTCAGGGAACTAACTCAACTGATATTTTTTTAGATAAACACATGTATCTAATTATAAAGACTGGTTTAAAATTTAATATTACACCAAATCGATGTTTAAATTTCCCTCAACTAAACTTGACATAATTTTCACTAAACTGTCTCTAAAAGTGTTTTCAGTTCGGTAAACAAACTATCATACAGTAAATTTAAATTTTATTTTTTGAATCTCTTGAAATACTTGCAAACAAATATCAGGTAAAAGTTATTTTCCGAACAAAACTAAATCCATAAGTAAACACAGTGTTTATAAACACTTTCACTCATAAATATATTTGAGGTTATATTACACATACACAGTAAAAATAATAAAGTTTTTATAAGTCAAAAACTGAAACCCACTTTTGATGTAAAATTAAGTTTTATGTACCTTGGAATATTTACTAAAACATATTTCTACATTAAAAAATTAAATTATATAAGATGAAACTCTATACTTTATTCTCTAGTTTTTCCATAACATTTCATAAATTTTTATAAAAATTGTTATAAATGTTAATTAAATCAACATTAGATTATAAAACTTAACCTATTTACTCTTTTTTTAATACTATTATTTTGTTTAAAAAAATATTATTTACAATAAAATTAACGTTCGATTTTAAATTAATAACCTAAATTTAATATCTAAAATTCAAAATTTAATTAAACACTAATTTTTAAGATGTTTATAACTAAATTAATAATTTATATTACTCAAATTTCATCGCGCATAGTGAAAATTGCGTTTCAATATATTTTTCTATTCGATTAAAATTAAAAAACATTCTATTAACAATTTGGCAAATGTTAAGACTCATATATAACATAATGAGCAGTTTCAGTTGAAAAATTTACATATTTCATTTTTAGAAGCAACTGAATGCCACAAGGGGAGACCAAAATAATAAAAGTGTCCAGGTGTACCCACCAAAAAATATTTAAGTATATTGTTAATAACAGGTTAGATTAGGTTTGCAATTTTAAATCCATATGTGTCTCACTTCTTATCTAGGCCACCAGCTTACGAAATTTCTACTACATTTAGCACCGACGAATGGTTTTTTTTTGTGGAAATTGCTTGAATCAATTCAGTTACTAAATCGATGGTCAACAAAGATGTACACGGTGTTTCTTAAGTCTGTTAAAATATTTGTTCAGCCAATTTTAGTTAATATTTGTCCTGGAAATAATATCCCAGACTAAATTATTTTGAATGATGCGATTTGTAACAAAATTAGAATGTTTGAAAGATTTTTATTAAAAGTTCATTAAACATCTGGTATGTTTTTATAATTTATAATATTTAATGTTAGGTATTTTGTTGGCAGGGGTTTTCTGGTTAACTAATCAAAAAGCGCGAATGATACGGGTTGGCATAAACAACTTGTGTCTGTTGTTGGAGTTAGGGTTTCAGAAAATTAACACAGGTAGATTTCTCTAATGAATTCTGGCTGGATTTTATTGAAGGGAATTATATCAGCGGAAATAGCTTTAAAAAAATGTTCAGACAGTGCAGAATACGGCTGTGGCAATCAATTTAGCATAGGCTCTTTCAAGGTGAACAAGAAAGTTGAAATACCTATAAAATACCGAATCAGTGAATGTAATACTCGTACAGTAGTTTTTACGTAAACTTAATTTATCTTGATAAACTTAATTCCAGAACTACGCGTTCAAATATTTCTTGGTAATAACATTATTTTAACATTGTTGATGTTCTTCTAGAAAATTGGCCTATATAAAGTATCTGAATTTTATTTTGCTATCTGAAAGGGGATGTTTTCAAATTTTATTTGTTCCTGGTGGTTGGTTATGTTTTATTTATATATCCCCCTATTATATTTTCCAATAAATAACGCTGATGTCTCAAATTTAATATCCTGGACTCAATTTTACTAGTTAATCTGCAATCTCTATTTATATCAAATAAAAAGAAAAAATCTAAAAAAAGCTTATTAATAAAAGCATAATTTTGTTTAATACATACTATTGACATATAAAGATATAATAATACAAAATAGTTCGTGTATTTATTTTTAGTTTGTTTTACATCACACGCTTTTTGCCTTAACAAAGTTATTGCGAACTTCAAGAATTTGCAATGTAAAAAACTCAAAAAGTATTTAAAATGCTGCATAAATTATGATTGTAACCCATTTTTATTCGACTCACCTTATCAATTTAGAAAACACATACACATATAATACATAAACAATGTGGTGCAAAGGAAATAAATAAATTATTTTCAAAATCAATGACTTTAGAGACAAATCCTGGAACGGTTAGATTTCTATTTTTAAACGATCCTTCCGTGGGATATTTTTTTATTCGTGACAACTGTGTTTTTTAAATGAAAAATCCTGTAGATTTTTAAAAGTATGTGATAACGTGCATTTGCTCACCGCAGATAATTGAAAATTATATATTTTATATTTTATTTGCCTACCCCATGGAAACCTTTAAGCTTAAAAAAGTTTATTTTCGTATCAATATCTTCAAAATTTGATTAATTCCTCAGGAAGCTACATAGAAACCAAAAATAGAGATATGTAAATGGTTTTTCTTTATCTTCAATAAATGTCACCCAACAGGCGTTTAAAATTCAAAATATGCGATTTTGAATTGTTTATAAAAAATTTAAATAAAGTTTTAAACTATTTTTATTATTTATTAAGATACGTAAATAAAATTTATTGCATATTTAAGACGTTGAAGGTACACCTAATTAACACCTACTTTTATTAATTATTTTTCTCTAAAACATGAAGAAATGGGGATCACATGAGATCGAGCCGCACCCTCTTTTTTAAAGAAACAAATACCAAATTCTTTCTTAGAAACCTATTTAGCCACTAATTTCAGCAAAATCATATTTTTATTTTTCTAAAATCCTGGTGCAACTCGATAAACTTCAGAATCAGGAAAGTCAGGAAAATGTAAGAAGTTCTTCTAGCAAAATATTTACAATGATCTGTAGTGACACTAGTAAAAATGAGATGAAGTTAAATCTGTAAAATTATATTTGTTGAACTTTGAATTAATGTAGTAAATATGGCATATAAAAATAAGTTTTGCAATTTATTACTTTATCTAACACAATCTTTCGAATACACGTGTGGTAGTTACTTGACATAAAATAGATAAGCAATCCTAAATTTAAAATCTTTGAAATGGGCAAAGAACCGACAATCATATTCTTTATAAAAACCATTTAATCTAAACCAAGATATACTTATTATTATAGTAGACGTTTTATTCTAAAACTTCACCTGAACTCATATTTCATGGATCCGCTAACATTTAATGACATTTCATAAAGGAAACAAAAAATCACATGACAATGGAACATCCGGCTTTTAATTTATTTCTCTAAATTACAACCATGAATTAAATTACACGAACGAAAATAACAATTTCTCATTGTTATCACGAGAAATCCCCCATTAATGATATCCAAAATGTTACATAAAATTGTGGTAGAATCCGTTTCACTTCTATAGGGCACGCCTGAAGTTGCAACGGTTACGTGCGCACGAACCAAATTATGTTTTACATTTGAGGTTGTATATTTGTAATCATTTGTTTGTTGAATGTTTGCAATTTTATGACGTTAGTTTGTTAGTGTTTTGTGCTTAATTTAAACCCGTATCTCATATAAAACTTATTGAAGTAAAATGCCGCTAGTTCTTAAAACTGAAAATATTTGTAAAAGTAGTTTTTCGTGATATATTAACTTACATCCTCTTCTTACTTTTGTCTGTAAAAACTTTAAAGAAATGAATGTTTTAAGTTCAGAAAAAAATACAAAACATGGAGCTCTTTAAAGATGAAGCTCTAACAGAGGTTTTCATATTTTTAAATTAAGTATTGCTTAAAGATTTAACTACTCACAAATGGATTGTTTCAAGTTATTTCACAAAGTCAGAAAATCTTTAAAAATTGGCCTCTTACTTGTAAAATAATTTGAAAACCGTTCCTCTTTATATACTTAAAGGTTACATATGAAATATTTTCTGAATAATTATTTCTTACCTGTCGCTAAAAAGGTAATATATAAAATGGCCCAATCTCTAAATAAATTACATATTTCAAATCCTCATATCAAAGTGAAACACCACATTTTTGTTGTATGCGAAAATTTGGCATTGGTGTTATTTTTTTATGTTTTAATGAATAAATTTCAGAGAATTAGTTTTATAGTATTAATAATTATAAATATTATTTTGATATATATTATTGTAATAATTTGATAATAAAACACAATTTAAATTTATACATTTAGAAAAAATCCAAGAAAACTCAAAATATTGCCACAAAATTTTCAATAAACTTGACAACTAGTTTCGACCTAACACGGTCATCATCAGGTTACAAACCTAAAAGCTTGCAACCGAAATTTAATAATCCACCCTAAATCGTAAAGAACAGAAAAAGGAAAATGAAAACGAATAAAGAACATTACGTTGGGGTTAGAATACTGGAACAGGAAGGAACCCCAGACTGGGTTGGAAAATCGGTTAAGGTAGAAGCACACAACACTCTTACAAGCAACAAAAAAGCTAGAGACCAGTGTAAAGGTAACCCCTATCAACGGGGGAGGGAAGAAATCAAGATCGAGGAAACAGAACATGGACAGAAAATACTTCAGCCAACCAACCACCCTCCACGTCTAACTTCCAATATTAAAGAGTATACCAGATTAAATGAACAATTAACATTATTACAAAATATAAAAATAAAACAATTTCAAATTCTACTATTTTTATCTTGAAATTTTTTCGGTGCTTTACGCAAGTATTATTTTTAGTATTTAAACAGAATTTAAGTGTTTATTTGAAATTGCAAAATTATATCTATAAAAATATTAATGTTGAGATGAGAGCAATAAAAACAAGGATTATACTTGGAATAAAAACTCTCACATGGATAGTTTGTGTTTCTTTGTATGGATGAAAAGTACACAGTCTAAAGATGAGGAGGAAATTAAAAATATCAAATATGTAATTATCAAAAAGATAATCACAAAACTGGGTTACTCTCCCATTAACTGTTTTTTTTTCTGCCAAATCTACGGCCAATAAATCATCAACATCAGTATAGAAAAATGAAAGACGGAAAATATAAATAAGAAAATGTGTAATTTCTGTTATGACTCCACAGTTTTTCTGATTTTCTTTAACTAAGCTCAATGTTTGAAACTTCCTATACTAAACATAACTCAAATGAAAACGACATAAACCTAACCTAAATTTTTATTACTCTGAGTTATCACAAATGTGTTTGCAGGATTTTTTGATACATATACATTGAAAGCCGAAGTTAAAACCATCATTTGATCTCAAAAGTTTACCTTTTCGACTAGACCACAACGTTGCTTTCATCATTCCGGATATGACAACTTTTCTTAAAACCAACAAATAAAATCTGACACAAAAACTATTACATTTAGTGGTCATCAAATCGTTAGAAACAAATTATGTCATCGTTATCCTTAAGAAGAGCTTAGAATCATGTAAATAAATATCTAAGTGTTCATTACAATTTTATGAAAATAATGAAAACAATTTTACTACCTACTCCTGGGATCATTAGAAGTCGATTAATTGATCTTTATACAAATTCTTACGACGAGAATACGAAGAGATTAGAATCGTGTAAATAAGTAATATTAAGAAAATTGGGATATTAAATATTCATCTAAAATTATCCAAAATTTAAAATAAAATCAAAACAGATTGTTAGATTAATTCACTTGGTTTAATAAAATTAAAAAATTGCCATACTTTAAAATATTTTTATGTTAATATATGTAATGCAGAAAGCATAAAGAGAGGATCTCTTGTTGGAATTTTTGATTTTGAGATGTTTTTCGAAAACAACGATAAAAAAGAAACATTTTGCTAAAACAGGCGTTTTGAAAAAGTCGCTTTTGAGGAAAATCACTTTTAAAAGTTTAAAAATACTGTAAAAGCTTTATTTTTCATACTTCAGGAACCAAACTCTTTTAGAGAGTGTGTTCTCTAGTCACTTGTAGAAGTCGAACAAATTTTACAAAAAAAAAAATACAATAGGGAAGAGGATATGTGCAACAAAAATAAGTCTTATTTTTGTTATAATGTTACCTAACCAAACCAGAATAATGTATTATTAGTATGGATTATTCATAAAAATTAAAGGTCTCTTCTCCATCAGCCCCCAATACAGACAATTATTTTATTACTTACTTAAATTAATGAGCGACTAATCCAAATTGTTGACAAATAATGAAAACAGTACAGGACCCAAGACCGAACCCTGTGGTACTACAATTTAGTGCCTTACCAGAGTTATTCTAATTAATGAAAGTTTATCTAAAAGTAGAGCAGATTATTTAGTAGAGGTTTTTAGAAATAATATCACCACCTTCATCATCGATGATGTGCAATAGTTTTTTCATAATTATCTATAGAAATTAAAGAAACTGAAACACACAATAACAAAAGAAAGCTGCTGTATAGAATGAATATGCAGGATAAGTAAGAGAGAAAAAAAGAGAATAGATCAGTGAATGAATAACATTACAGAGATAAAAGTCACTACAAAAAATCAAAGTTCCAATAATTACACTACACCTTACTATGAAAAACCTATTTCTAAAGGTTGAAGTAGCAAAAAAAAATATTTACATTGATATTTATAGTCTGATATTAGTTAGTTACCTCAATTTCGAGTTCTCCAATTTGTTAAATGGGCTCGGCGATTTGGATATTATATTATTTAGACAACACTGTAAAACCGGTTGTCGGTATGCGTACCTGTTTCTCTCTCTGTCCGATCTTCAGTGAAATAAGGAAGGAACATCTGGCGATGACTATTAACTGGACTCTGAAGGTAATAAGGTGGCATCCCTAGAAAGTTTATGATAGAAAAATAACTTTCTAAGTGATGAACGCAAGGTACCGTTATGAAGAAAGTAGGTCAAAGCCCTTTGCCACAGGAACCGACCAGCTCTGGAGGTATTTGAACTTCATTAAATACCTACTAAGTAAAACGAAAGAGATTTGTGTTCTTGTTATTTTTGATTACGATTCTCACGGCAATTATTTTCTGAAGAAGGTTCTAAACGCGTATTTTTATGTTTTAGATTCTAGAGGAAATAGGGGTGCAGTAGTTGTCATGATTTTAAATGCTACTGATTTACATATGCCTCCGAAACCAAAAAAGTTTTCAACTATTTCAAAATCGGCTCTGCAAAGTTGACCTCGGATGGCTTTTTATCATTATCATCCGACTATTAAAACAAACAAAATAGTTATTTAACACATTTCTTTTATTTGTGACCTACTAGCATAATAAACATTTAAATACTAATAGATGCATCAATTGGCGTTTTACTCCACAAATTATTGCAAGATTGCACTGGAGTCATTTTTATAGAATACAAATGCCAAATAAACATTTTATCTAAGTGAAAATAAACAAACATAATCGTGTCGATGATAAATATATTTATATACATTGTTACATTTTATATATATATATATAATATATAAGCTTTATGTAACCATTTTAAATGACAAAATGTATGAGAGATAAACGAAATATTATTTTGTTTATTGTTCGTAAATTTGGACAAGTCGCATTTAAAATTAAATTCATTAATTTTATTTCTTCCTAAATTATAAAAAACCCAAAATTAAAAATGAATGACGTTACAAGATTTGATAAAATCACGCCGCCAATCTATAGTTTGAACATGGAATACCAAAAAAATACTGGGTAGACCTCCACTAAGAATGATACTTTAAAAATTTTATTGTGAATTGTTAAGGGTAGATATTATATAAATTTTACTAGCCATTATCCAACCACCCAGTACATTTTTATGGTATACAATAGACATTTTATGTGTATAATATTTTCAAATAGAATTTTTTTTAAATCAGGCTGCTTTAAATTAAGACAAATTTTTAAGTTTGACATGAACAACAAATTTATATAATTTTCAATATGTAATGAAAAAAATAATCAAAACCAATAAAACGCCCTGTATCTCGGTTTTAAAAATCTAATAAATAAAACTTATTTAAGTGGCCTTAAGGTATGTGCATTTTTCAATGACACACAGTATAGTAGTTGGACCTTCTCAACTATGCAAGGACATATCATTGTCAAAGGATGTTATAAATTAGATTAAACAGGACATAGTCGTAATCAAAGAGGAAAAAGAAGACAACCCAGTTATTAAAAGGCTATTAATAATCACCAATTAACACACTACCCACCTTTTTTCCGGATGATTTTATTGTTTTTATTAGTGAATGTAACAATAAATAATAACAATCAATATTTTATGCTCTTTGTTGAGAATTTCTGTTTTAACACCTACATTTATTCAAGAATTAATCCACACAAAAGATGCTGAGTTTAATAATTTATTTTGGCATTTTCGCAGATAATAAATTGTACTCCTATCTGATGATCTTTTAATTTATGTGCTCCGTAATTACTTAGATATAAATGTCGAATTTGTTTCATCATTAAAAAAATTAAAATTCAACAAATATTGAGCAAAGAGTTTTTCATTGTTGTGCAATTCCGAATGAATCCAGGTAAATGTTAAAGGTTAGAATTGCAGTATTGAAGATAACATTTAATACAAAGTGTTAAATTCAAGTATTACATTCCTTTTTTATTTTTAAGTGTTTATTTCAAAATGTGATAATACTTTACGTAACACCAATATTTTTTTCTAATGTGAAAATTATTCGACAATTTTAACATTTCTTTATTTCAAGAATTAATTACATTTTACAACATTAATAATAACTTTGTTGGTTTTACTGTCTCTAGCTTACAATAAAAACTTTTCAAAAGATTAAACGAAATACACCTTTTGTAAGGGTTATTTAGAGATTTCGACAATGTAATGGTGTAAATGGACAATAAAATATTTTTTCTTAAAGCATATAATAATAATACGGTACATTATATCACGTAACCCGGTTTGTAGAAATAACCTATTATAGTACTAGTGTAAAAAAGTATTTTCATTTTACTCTTAGTACAAAAAAGTAACCATGGCAACGGATTAAACAAAATGGATCGTATCTACCCTTGATTTATTAGAACTGTCATTTTCATATTTAGTATTTTTCCACTTTACAAAACTACATATTTAATAAATATATTGTAATAATACTCTTATTTATTTAAAACTTATTTTATTCTTAAATCGTTCATGCAAATCTTTTTTGTACAACGATAACATTGACAACCGTTACAACAATTAGAAAAATTTCATATTCCTGCAAAAAAATACCTAAAATATCCTCAGTATACAGTATTCAATTAACAATTAAACCTGAGAAGTTCAATTATCTTAGATTACCTTTTGGACTAAATACCAATATAATAATAACCAAAAATATTTTTAAGAAAAGAAGAATATTGTTGTACATATTGCTTGATTATGATTGGTTAAAATGTTTGTGATATGAAGTTATTTACGCTTATAAAAAATTCCACTTTCCACTTATCATTATTGGTTGAGCCCAGTGTGTTGAACAGCCGAGGTGCTAGCGCAGTAACATATACTGTGTGTTTTTAGCTTCTTGCTACATTTATCAATTCAATTTAATAATTATTCTGATTGGGGTTTTTTGTTGCTTTGTTTAATTTGACAGAAAAAAAATTATAATGATTGTATCTACCCTCACTTTATGGAATCTATCCATTATAAATCTAAAAGATAAAATAAACATACTTACCATAAAATTAAACAATTTTCCAAAACTTTGTTATATCATTATGACAAGGGGTGATAAAATTGTAATAAGAAAATTAAAAATTTTTGGAAAGTCGCGGACTTTTGAGATTTATAAATTTATAAAATATTTTTTAAAATAACGCACAATTTTGACGTATTAATTCAAACTTTAATTAATATTATTATTCTGAATCCGTCTTGTATATTAAATTTTACCGTACATCCTACCAAAGACAAAAAATATCTAATTTAATTTTCTGTCAGAACTGTTGGGAATAGTAATTAGTTTTAACTTATTCAATGGAAAAAATATATATATGAATATTTATGACTCCATTATATAAAAGTTGGATGGTCACTTTTTGTTTTAATTAGTTCAGAATTAACAGATTGCATATAATTTAATGTTCAACAGAGAGCCTTAGTGAACAAACATTTCTTATTTTTAAAAGATTTATATAAATAATAAATATGCGACCATAAGAATAATCCAACATTGAGGTGTTATTTTGGATAATTAAAAAACATTTTTTTACTTATTTTTTATAAATCATCCTGCTTTTGCATATTTCTTTACTTAATTTGTTTATATGTTAATTAATAAATTCTTATTTTGTTTCAGGTATGTTAATAGTTACATCTAATCCTAAGGTAAAAAAACACGTTTTATGTTAGTAAAAATGGTATTTATATTACTTATATTAATAATTCGGTACCATCTTAATATATAAATCCGAAAAGATTAAATTAGTTGATGGCATAGGCAAAAAGGCCAAAAGACTACTAATTACATAGAACACAAAAAAATATTTTTCGCCTTCGTGAAACAATTTTTTTAGTTAGTTTAAATCAGATGGGATTTCAAATTTTTTATCGCTCTGTATTAAATATTTTTTAGCATAAAACTTGAAGAGTTAGGATAGGAACATGTAAGCCATTTTTATTGATTTACAACGGTTTGGCTGCTACAGACATCTAAATTCAAAAAAATGTGATTTTCAGGTGGTTGTAGATCCTTTATTAAACATAACAGACATAAAGTGTGATAAATCATTGAAATTAGCTCGGCAAGAGGTTTATAAAAATATAAATGAAATTCGTAAAATATCTACATCTTCAGCTATGCGCGGGAACCCTTTAAGCTCAAAGATGAACAAAAACCCAAGAAAAAAAATTCACAGTAAAATAAAAATAAGCTTAGTTTCATTTAATAAATTTCCAAAAATATATTTTATAATGTATTAAAATAGCAGACTTAAGTACGCAATGTTAAACCATTAATCATCAACAAGTAGAATAGATGCAAAAGAGAAGAATGGTTAAGTCAAAATTTAATGGGCAAGCTTTTTAAATCTTCATAATATTTCATATTCCTGCAAAAAAATACCTAAAATATCCTCAGTATACAGTATTGAATCAACAATTAAACCTGGGAAGTTCATTTATCTTAGATTACATAAAATTACATAAAATCTTAAGTGTTACATATGGTTTGAACTCGTAATAAAGAGAAGATTCCAAAAATGACTGAATATAAAGTGGTGATGTATTTAAAAAACCAAAGTGACTAATAATATCAGAGAAACAACAAATCTAGCAACATTGCAAATGTCAAATCTGGAAGGAATCTCTGTATCCCAAAATAGGCTCATCCCAAATTTTGTAGAATTCGGACTAGCAATTTACGAAATAATTGGCCGTTTCCACACTTTTGGTCCACTCTGTATACCCAATTAAATCTACAAAATAAAAATTAACATTCATAAACACACCAGTAAAATAATAAAATCTAACAGTCACTTTTTTTTTCCTTACAAAATCGAAGTTTATTCTTATATCAGATCTAATCTTGTATCTCTCTATGTATGATTTTAAGAGAAATGGCATTCAAAGAATATTGGCTTTCTATTAGACTCATATCATTGTTATGAGCAAAATAATTTACCATTTATCAAAAAAAAAACTGAGTATTTGAATATTAGAATTAGCTGTGTGTATTTGTTTGCTTAATTAGAAAAAAGACACATTTGTGTTAATTGAACTCATTACTAAAATTAGTGCGAATAATAACCGTTTGTACCAGTTTTACTATTTTTATAACTAATATGTGATGATTGCGACTTTGTAATTTGTATCTAACTAGAACAAACAGCCAATTCATGTTTCCAACTAGCGATTACCGAGCATGTGGAAATAAAAAATGAAAGTGAGGCGTTTTAATTAACAATAACTAACTTTTTTATATGGGATTATTAGTTCAACACATTTTGGATATAAATAAATGTGTTTTAAGAGGCTGTTACTACATTTGATTTCCCAATAACTGAAAAAATTGCTCTGTTTAGAACAAAACTTAAATTAAACCATTTACATCTTTCTTCAATGCGGATCAACGATCACTGAATTTTTAGCGTCTCCTGTACTAATCTAATTGCACGAAAAAAGTCGCTAACTTGTACACGTGTTGCATAAATTACTAAATAATATAAAAAGCTGACTAATTAACTGGTTATCGGTTTCCAATAAACGAAACCACTTATTTTTACGGAACTGAGCACATGGCTATATGAAAAAGTTAATTATTCTCGTTGGTAACAAAATTACATACCTCAATTTAGTATCAGTATTTACAAAAATGTTATGAATTTATAAAAGGCTAAATATAATTTTTCAAACTGACATAACAAGTAGTTTGTATAAGTAACCGCTTAAACGCAGTAGGTGGTTCTTTTGTTCCAACTACTTGCTCTATTTTACCATATAGAGAATTGTAGAAATTTCACCCACGAAGACAATGATATGCGTCTTATTATTTCTCTACACCCTCACATTATATCTCGGAATCATTATTTACGCTTTCTGGGTCGCATTTTTTCTTCCAAGCAAACGAATGGGAATGCTAACAAAGTTACTTTCGTTTTCAAACAGAGTGAATTATTTCCACGACATAATTGAACCAGGGAAGTTTCTTGAATTCAAAAAAGTATACAGTATGGTCCGAATGAAAGGAATAAATCATTTCTCTTTGGGAACAACCGATTTAATTCTGGGAACATGAAGCTCCGAGAGAAATTGTAAATATCGAGGATCTGTGATGGTTTCTTCGAAAAAGTAATGTCCTATAATCCTAATATTTATTATTCCTGCTCATTCACTTTCTCTGGGTATTGAATACGGTACTCCTGCATCCAGTGTGGAGTTTCTGTAGCCCAATACGGGATAGTCTGACGATTCACATGATCGTTTAGGAGAAATGTAGCTTCGTCAGAAAAAAGACCTTTTTTTAAAAACATCGGGTCTCTGTTATTTTTTTCCATTAGAATTTCACAAAATTCAACTCGTCTATAAAAATCTTATTTCATAAGTTCGTGCACTAAATTTACTTCACAGGGATGTCAATTCTCCTTTTTTAGCGTTCTAAGAACTATTCGATGGCCAATCTCATTGTCTAATGCTACTTTCCGTAAACTGGTATAGGGATTATCTTCAAAGTTTCTTGTTTTCAGATATTTGTTTTCTACTACCTTTAAGGAGGTCTTTTACATGACCCGTTTCTCTAAATTTTTTCTCAATTTTGCAATTCGTTCTCGGTTTGGATATTTTTTATTGAATAACGTACATACTTCTTTCTGCGTGCTTGTTTTATCTTCAGAACCAATTAATATTAGAATTTAAATTCTTTCCGTTTCAGTCAACTTCATGTTGATAAAAGGGTGAAAAAGTTTTTGATTTCGTCTACTACAATATCATTAACCACTTTACAATAACAATTATGTTGAATGTCAATAAAGGAATTTTGATAAGGTATTTAGGCTTTTTTTAAAAAAAGGTAAAAAGTAGTTTAGACATATTTTCATTGTCAGTGACGGCCTTTACCAAATTTATTTTTGGGTATCATTAAATACATCATAACAATAATAAATTAAAAATCTGTTCGAATGTTATTAATACTACTTTTAACAATAATACTTAGACATATTGATATGGGTGAATAGATATTTAAAAGAGCTTTCAATTGATGTATTGCAAGCTCCACTTTTCTATTTAAAATTTTTATTGGTGACGTCATCACGCTCACAGAAATGACATCAAAAATAAAAAAGTCAATTGACGAAGCGCCCATTTAAAAATAAAAATCGACGGGTTTCAGGATCGTCCTCTAAAATCGTCCATTTACCAAATGATTAATGTATTTCTTTCATTTGGACAATACAGTATACTCATTTATACCAACCAAATAAGTTTCCTATAATTTTTTATAAGACTACCTGAAAAGCAAATCAAGCACGGACAACATATTTCGTATGAGAAAAATCAAAAATTAGAAACGATAAATACCATAATCAGTCAGTAAAATAGTGATAAGTGCCGGATATCAACGCACCTTTATCGATATCAAATAATTTTACTTTTATTTCACCTACTTCGATATCTTATTCTTCGATAAGATTCACCCAGTGGAAACCGCTATTTCCGCTTTCTTTGTTTATTTAATGAATGTATAAGTCAAACAAATTTTATTGTATCTTTCTATCAATAAAATTTAGACACTTTTACCGCAAAATACAACCAATATCTCCAAATCTAAAAAAGTATTTTCTTATTGAACTACACAAAACAATTTTTATGGCATACAATCTCTCAAATCCACCCAGTGCTCTTATTAAGTTCTTTGGCGCGTCTTACATTGTCACTACAAAGAAAAATTACCATATTTTGTAAAGGCATACTATACAGTGTGGCCCAGCGAAAACTTGACCTGGGGGTTCTGGATAATATCGTAGGAAAAGAAAAACGCTCGGGCAGATCGATTTTTGTTCCGAGGGGAACATTTTTTACGCTACTTGCAGCATCGTCACTACAACCCTACACTAGTGGGGTTAACAACCCCTAAAATTAAAATAGGGAATATGGGTCGAGTCGCATATAGTTTGAAAGTCCGTTGAATTCACTAAACAACGATATGTAGTTTTTTAAATTTGGATAAATTATTTACAAAAAAATAACTTTTTTCTGCAAATGAACCTTTTTGTAACTTTGACATTTACAAATTTTTGTACGCCACTGGACAGTCTTTTTTTGCAATTTATTTGCTACGATACTTTAAATTATTTTGTTCATTTTTTTCCTCTTTACTGATAAGAAGACTAATACAAAAACAAACATTGATTGATTTTGATGCTTCTATTAATTCTTGTGGAAGTTGTATTATTTTTTCTTCCCTGGTTTTTTCTTCTTACTTTTTGGTTTACTTTTTGGTTGTTTGTTTGTCTTCTTCCATTTCTTTTAAAGTTGTGTATTTGCAATCGTTTTATTTGTTGACTATTTCCGATTTTTGATTATTTTAAGACGTTAGTTTGTTTAATTTAAAATCATGCTCTTAAAATTCTAAATAGTATAAAAGGAAAATTTGAAATCGGTACCTTACTGATTTGAAATCAAACGTCACATTTACAATATGGCACTTGATATGATCATGACCGCAACTTAAAGTGTGCCCTTTGCAAGTGAAACCATCCCTACAATATTTTGAAATTTAACTAAGTCTATAAATTGATAAATAAATATTTTTAACCGACCCTGCATTGTTTTTTGACGGTCCAAAACATTACAAAATAACTAAAACGTTTTCAGTTAATGAAAACGGTTTTTCTGGTAATAAATTAATAAATAATACTTTGCTTAGGAAAGTCTGCTTTGGTCCGATTCCTTGGCCCATTCCCAAAGTTTTATACCACATATCTACAATAAATAAATTGCTTGTAAACGAAAATATTATTTTTTGAATTTCTATTCAAGAGCCAGTTTAAGTTTTTGTTTTAGAAATTAAGAGCCAATTTTATAATCCAATTTAAATCCAGAGGGTGTATGTAGAATGTAACAAATTTTTGATATTTTTCAGACATAATCTAGATCAACTTTCAACAGAAGGGCTTTAATTTGATCACCAAATTGAACATAAATCTTATATTTTATGTTACGTTTTTTGAAAAATAGTAGGGTAATTTTAAATATTTAAAATAATTATGTATTTTTTTACACAATGCTAATAATTTGTTTTCGTCTGATTTTTTGACGTAGTTTCTGAAGATTACATTCTGAAAAAATTATTTATGCCGGACATTTTTACTATTTGCTTGGAAATTTGCCATAAACATTACCTTCTATTTCTGTAAAGTAAGTAAAGTTAGAAAGAGGCGCTGTATTTAATTTAATTTCTGGAAGGAAGTAGTTATTAAAATGTTAAATAAATAATGACGAAAACGTTCTAAGAAACTATCGTAATCGATAATCGTCATCCTGTGAAACTATTCAAATTAATAAAAATAAAGGGTTCTGTAAGTTCTTTTTAATTTGTTTATAACGTACTCGTAATTATGAGTAAATATAGTTCAATTTTTATTAATGAAATTATATTGAATCTAAATAAATATAATTGTCACTAACAAAATATTCGGTTTTTTTTTCTTATCACATAATCTTATCTGGTTTTATATTTGGACCACCAACTAACTACATTAAAAGAAAATCGATATATTTGAGAGACTTCCAAAATATTATTCTGCTATACTTAAGTAAATTTGTCAAATTCCTGCCGCTGAAAGTGTCTTAAAAATAAATAACATATCGATGAAAGTCAATTATTTGAGTATGAAGTCATATTTAAATTAAGGGAAAGCTTAATTAAAGAGAAACTGTCGTGCCTCAAAAATATTGTATTATTGCTTGGTGGCACCATTTGCTTAAAATCAAACTGCTGAAAGTGTATTGTTTGCAAATATAATAAATAAGAATTATTTTTGTAAACAATCAATCCTTCAGAGATCACCTTAAAAAAGGGAATTCTTCAAGGATGCTTTAAAAATATGTCGAGTATAATTAAATATTTAGATATAAAAACATATTAAAAACAAAATGCATTAATTTAATTGTTGATATTATTAAATGTTCGAAAAGTATATTCAATTTTTTTATATAGGTACTGATTTAAATTTTTATAACCACTTTCATAAATTATTCCCATTTGAAGGGGGACCTGATAAAATAAATTGTTTCTCACAAAAATTAAAAGCGCTTTATTTACATCGAACTATTAAAAAAGTAAAATTCTCCACATGGCTGAGCTCCCCATAAACAACGAATTTAGTTGTGTGTACCTGGCCTGAAGTAACATGAAGTAGGACGAGGTCGATATTGTAACATTAACGTAACAACTAATAGCAAAGAACTGGCGGCAACACTGTCTTACTTGCTTACCCATAAGACAAAATAAATACAATTTGCGTGCTACTAAAATTAGAATAAAATAAATTAAATGGAGTGGTTAATTCAAACATCCATTTGATTGGTAACAAATAAATGTTGCGACAAAATATAATTTTCTTCTTAAAATTAACATATATTTATCACAGAATTAGATCGGTTTTGTATTTAAAGCATTAATTGTTTCTTTTTTTATCCCTTCCAACGAACTTATCGTTGAACTTGTCAAAAATTCAATATATTGAACAACAATGGCTTCAAGTTGGATCGTTGTGGAACACCAAAAATAGAATTTTGGTAGTTTAGTGAAGAAATATTTTTTAAATATTGCAGTTTTATCCGAATTTAATCGCGGTGTTAAAATATATTGCTACAGACACACGTGAAGATATCAGAACCATAGATAAGATTATTTTGGTGCCTCGCAAAGATTACTTACTAATTTTTGTTTACAGTACCTATCAAATGAATCCATACAAGAATTACGAAATAATTTTAATAGTTTTATTTGGCGAACCACTTTAAATAAAATCGTTCTGTTTGGGGATTATTTGATTTGATAATTTCAAATTTTTATATCAACATACGTACCTTCTACAAAAGTAATTTCTTGATCTTCATGTACTCGGTTTCCACTCGTTTCTCTAACTACTCACTAGGCTAGCCATTTATTATCCAAGTCTGTAAATAATATTTTTTTAAATAATTAATAATCTAAAAAGATCAACTAGGAAGTGTACATTTTTTTGGAAACAGTTTTTCAAAAAAGTTAACGTAATTAAATTTAATTTCGACCATTAGTGGAATCAATTAATTCCAAAATCATTTTTAATAATAGAATGCAAACATTCTCAGTCTTGGGATATTATATATATATATTTATTCCGAAACACTTGCTTCTTGTGTGTTTTGCATGTATTTTCATTCCATAACAAGTGATGGAATGAATATTCCGCAATTGTTCTAAACAATATCGACAGCAATGGATGTCACACGTAAATGGCGGCGCCGTAATAACAAATAAAATTTATGAGTGAAACATCGAGTAAATTACTGGCCATGCAGAAAATATAATCTGTTACTCGGTTAGAATAACAAAATTCGATACACTCGTATCGATTTTTTCATTCTAACCTTGTTACAGAATATATATATATATTATTATGTAATTAAGATTTCATAAATAATGTAAGTTACCTAATTGAAAATGAAATAATTAAGAGATTAAACATAAAATTTACTTGATTTTCAAAAAAAAATAATATGTTGAGATCACGATTTTCATTAGTGGTAATCCCTTCTTCCACCATTCTAGGATTTATTAGATTTGTAAGCAGGTAAATAACTCAAATTTGGGATAACGTTCCAAAGCTATTATTATTGATTTACTCAACACTAATAATATAATTAAATTGAATAGTGTCGGCAATCAATACAATATTTAGTTAAGAAATATATTTCGGAAAAAAGGTTGATGATTGTCCCACAAGGAATAGTCGAATATGAATCATGAATAACTCTACGAACATTAATTTCTTTATTAATATAAGTAGTGAAAATTTTATTCCTGAACAGAATCATTACTTTAGTTTTAATTCCAGTAATAATACGAGGTTTATTTTTTTCAAATATGTATCGGAAACGAAATTTAAATTACAGTGAACATCAAAAATGTTTTATTTGGAACAAATAGTTATATCTTCGAGCTACTGCTCTATATAATCGAACCTTTGACTTAGACATGACAACATTGTTCCTCGCTTGTTCTGTACCCCTCAGCAGGAAGAAATCGAATACAACACGTACTTCACACTTGAGACTATTGTTGTAGGCATGTTTACGTGTTCACGGCGCGGCCATAACTGCCATAACAAATGCGATATAAAATAAGACTGTTCAAAGTTTCGCTGGATTTTCATTTTAGCGACCGATGAAAAAAAAGAACCCATGTACTTCTCTTAGAGAAGATGAATATACTAGAGATTTTCAGACGAGTAGCTTTATTGATTACTACTAGTAATTATACCAAATTTATTTTTAAAATGTTGAACCCCTCAGCATGGAATTTTATGGTTTTTATTACTGTCTACGAAATGATGTAGACAAATATTCTAAACGAGTGACATAATTATGTAAAAATTGCTTAAAACTTATTGAATACTAATGACGTTTTTATGACTCTCTTTCTCTCATTTCGATTAATATAATATAATGTAAATTAATTGTTTCAACTCGTACAATTCAATATTTCTTTTATTTGGTGAGAGAAAATTTCTTATAATAAATTTAAAAGCAGGAATAAGAAGCAAATATTCTAAAGTGATATTAACAAAAATTTACAAAGCAGCTCAACGTTATAAAATTCCTATTCAACAACGTATTTAAAGTCGTATATTTGAAGTAAGTACACTAAATGTACAACGCATGTTTCCTCGCGAAAATTACATTATTTACCTTCCAATTTATAGCGACTATTTTTTTTTTTCGTCCGCAGTGGACATTCACTTGTTTTCCTGTGGTTATAATATGATGAATCATAGCAGGCGGTACCTGGTTGAGGTACTTGATTGTGCCAAATCACAAAATGGGTTTTTCGACTGCGTAAAACGTTCTTTTGGTTGGGGAACCAACCAAGCTTGACTGTCGGAACTGGAATCCAAGCGTATTTATTGGTGTTGTAAAATAGAACAATACACACAAGAGTTGAAATACTCCGCTTTTTATTCAAGGAATAAATATTGTTTACATCCTGAAAATTATTTTCTTTTAATAATAAACAAATTATATATTTTTATTATTAAACTATGACAAAAGTTTTCCATTTCAAAATGACTCGATGAATAGGCAAAAATCAAGAAGACCTACAAAAAAAGAAATTTGAAGATAGAATAAAAGGGGGAGTAAATTACTATGAAAAATGAAAAGAAGAAAAATATATTTGTCAAATGATTTTCCAATACAACGTATACAATAAAAATCGATTTTTTCAAAATACATAAAACATATGTCTTCGGATTTATAAGGAAATATATTAGAAAAAGTAATGTACCAAGATAGAAATGATGACATAAGAAACAGCTTTAAACAAAAATCAATACATACTGGAATCGAACGAATATTTGTCCTATAGGATATAATAATAGAAACCCGAACACATTTATGAAATGCATTGCATACCGAACTAAGAAAATATATTAAATAAATATTTTTTCTTACAACAATTACTTTTAAAATATTAACTATCTTTGACGTAATTTTGTAAAAAATATAAAATCTTAGTTGTGATAGTATTAAAATACCAAACTTGTTATTATATTTTTAATGGAACTGAAATTACTTAAGATGAAGCTTAAACCACTTTCATTAGTCGTAAAAAACTGAAGATTAAAATCATTTTCAAATCAACTTACAACATATGCAATGTCATGAATCCAAATATTACAGTTTGGATTATGAAACTGTCTATGGTTTCTAAAACTAAATATGTGTAGATTTCACATTTCGGTTACGAAAAATCAACACAAATTCAGGACACAATATAATAGAAGTTTTATTGGCATGGTCCATCTAGTTTTATAAATATAGAAAATAGGTAAAAAAAAATACATTGATGTTATTTCTGAAATTATCTTCTATTAAAATGGTAAACTGTGTCTAATATTAATAATATTAGTTAGAAATTTGAGAATGATGTTCATATTTAACGATTTACAAATTAAAACAACGAAAAATCTTATGTATTTTCAATTAAGGAAGTGACATAAAATAAAAAATCTAAAAAAAAAATGTATACTTTGCTTTTGTGGATTTTAAGACATGTTACTACAAAAAAAAATATGTTACTATAAGAAGATTGTCTGGTGGAAGGAATTAATGCCATGTCTGAAAAAAATATGCAGGAAAATGTGTGGTGACTAAGATATATTAAAAATATAATTGAAACCTAAATTAATCAGAAATCCTAATCCTTTGACATTAATGTCGCTAATTAAGAGAACTAAAACAATTTTCTATTTATATGAATATGAATAGTTTTGTTTTTAATTCAAAACGAACTCCAAATTGGTAATTGTTCGCCAATAAAGTTAACCACGTTTTTTATTTTTATGAAATGTAGGTTATATCTATATGAAGCAAAACTAATGGAACTATAATTTTAACAAAATTTAGAGAATACTGTTATAAAAAAAGTATTAAAAGAACAAGAGCTGAAAACCCAAAATTGGTTAGATTATGAGGGAGTGAATAAAGTTTGTTAGTTTGGTTAAAATATTCCATCTTTATGTATTTCGGATACAGATTTTTATCCGTATTTAAGAATCTAAACAAAATTTGCAATGAAATGTTTAATAACCCTACCAAGAAAGGTCATAAACAACTTCTAACACTTTATATGCAAGTTGCAGAAAATAAAAATAAATACATTCTTGAACAAACATCTTGTGTATGTATTTGTTCAAATGATTTAATTACTTAAATTTTATGTATATAAATCTCATTAGTTTAGTTATATGTAAATATTTAATTAAGCCAAAATATAAAGGATAATAATTAAATGCGATTGCATATTTCACGGCTCAGGTATATGCATAATCCACTGATGAGAAAAACATATTGGGAGTATTCTTAGACTTGCACAAGGTATTTACTTAATATTGCCAATAAAAACAACTCGATTGACAGTATGGAATGCCTGGAAGTTAGAGAAATAGATTTAAATTAACGCATATTTTACCTTGAAAGTAGAGCACAATATATGTGGTATTTGATTTCATTAAGTGAAGATATAAAAGTTGTTATTGGGGTACCTCAAGACACAGACCTCTAACCATTATTATTCCTGATTAATATAAACTCCTTGCTTAAATGTGTAATGCCGTTTTTTTTCTGAAAATCGATGCCGAAACTGCACCTAAAGAACAAAAAGAACTTTATCACATGAGTCTCATACTAAATTTGAATAAAACAATATTTTTGATAGTTTGTTTCAATAAAATTAATTTACTTAATATACATAATTTAGCTTGATTTACTGATGATGATTACGATTGATTCTATTTCCCAAAAAAGCTTCAAGAATCTTTAATAAAATTGAATATATATATTAAATTTTAGCGGAGGAACAAATGAATCTCCTCCTGGAAATCATTATCAAGGAGAATAGAATACAAACCAATTCGACAATCTTGAATAATAAAAAAATAATTTCCTGGGTATGCAGATGACATCGCCTTATTAATAAGGACAAAAAACAACTATAGAGTACATTTTAAAGATTTGAAGAAATTTCGAAACAATATTTACTTGAAAGGAAACAAAGAAATAAAAATGGAAATGAGAATCGATGCAACAAAAGAAAGTAATTATATAACATTAAAAAGAATCAAGTCTTCGACGCAAATTGAAAAAGTTAAGCAGTGGAATATCTTGGAGTTACATTAACAAATACAGCAAAAGGAGATAAGGCAAAGAAAAAAGAATACTAAAAGGAAACAAATGTGTGGGATCACTAACTAAAATAATAAAAGTAAAATCATAATCAGAGCAGCTAAAAATCGAATGTATGAAACAATAATCCAAATCAGCTGAGGATGGACAATGACAGAACCAAATGAAACTAAAATAGAAATGTAGGATGGAAAGGGATTTATAAAAATCTAAGAAATATTACTACGACATACAAATTAAGGAGTAATGGGAACAACTTAAAAGATCAGATTTGACATAATACGAATGGAGGATTGTAAAATGTTAACAAGAGAAGCAGGAAAAAGGAAGAAAAATCGACTAAGGAAGAATTAGTTGCAAGAAGTAAAGCAAGATTTGGAAGAAGTAGGAATAAGAAATTAACAGAAACACCGAAGCACTAAAATGAGGAAAAAATACTGATGAGGTCTTCTATATCCTTCCATCAAATCTATCTTAACTCTGCTCTCCTCCTCTTCCTCTTCTCGAACTTTCCCGATACAAATAAATTAATTCTGCTCTCAACTTAAATACTGCCTTCATCTCTACATTTAATAAAGATTAGATGTTGTTTTTCTTTTATTAGAATAAATGGTCGTCTTATTTAATCAAAGTGAATATTCATATTATTTTATATTTTCCTCATGCTCGTAGAATTAATATTGTCCCTAACACATACGAAAAAGTACACCTTTCCGCACTTTTTATGAAAACAGCTAAGTCTGGTATAAAAGACAGATAAGAAATATTTTTTATGTAATAACCATTTCTCTCCGATTTCATTTTTGAGTCTATTGGTCACTACTATTTTTCACTTTTATCGAAAACTAAATAACTGAATTCCCACAAATTTTAATTTTATTTAAAAAAAATGTCAATTAATTGTGGGCGCCCCCCGGCTTAGAATATAATTATCCCTTTCTATTACGGTTACGGCTATGACGGGCATTAATCCTTTTAGATAGTTTTATAATACTGTAGTCCGAGCAATGTATTAAGTTTCATACCGAAGTTGTCGAAAACAATGTAAAATCAGTTACAAATATTGAATATTTACCGCATTTGCTTATTTATTCACGATATTTTGACTACTATTGTATATTTTCTGTATAAATTTATTATTTTTTAATGCGGTACATGTACGTTCAACATTAAAAGTTATGAAAATATTTTTATTAAACACACACAAAGAGAATAAAAAAGCTTCATTGATAATTACGGTAATTTATGGTTGAAAGAGTTAAATTTCAGTTTAGCTCGTTACACAACTTCTCTCGACAAATGACCTAGTTCCAGTAGTTTGAATTACCTCATCGATCTTTTACATTTTTTACACGACCGACACACTAATCTGGTAATGGAATTAGCCCAATTTGAAAACCGGACGTCACAATAAAACTGCCGCCCTTGTAGATTTATTCAGAACGCCCGCATGGATGGCGGCCAACCCTCCCAAGTATCATTAAGAAGAAATTTATAGACAGTCAAGTCATACTGTGTTATTAGGCCTCTTTGAGATGTGTATTTGAAAATTATAGAGAAGGTAGAAATCTGCCGCGGTGTAATTTCGAAAACAGATATAATATACTTTAGAAATGACACGAATTTAATAATGTGTCCCCTTACATTTTATTACTTATTACTTCAATATAAATGTTGGAAAATATACCTGACACTGATGAAACCAAATTAGGTTCTTTGAAGTTCCTCTTGCGTATACCTTTTGTTATTTTTTTTACACCTGTTCTTTGGGGTAGAAAAATTGTAACAACTTAGTTTCAGTTGAGGATCATAAGTGATAGCTTACAATTTTTTTCTGTATACCTTATTTGCAGTATAACGTACCATAAATAACTTCCAAACGTAATAATTATTGAAACGAAAAATTATATCAATCATTAATTGTTTTATTTCATTGTTATTTTTTCATGAATTTCTTTTAAAAAGACATCTTTAGTGAAATAATTTTCGTTTGATCAAAATATTATTTTAGTAAAAATTGTTTTCTACAAATATTTGATGAGCACAAAATCTCACAAAATGACTTATTTATATTTAATCACTGGAGTCTAGGCAACTTGAGAACTATTTATTGTTTTTTATTTGAAATTGAAATCTTCTAATGTTCAGTTATATCATCGTATTCCGTACGCATTTCTGTTTGTAAAATACACCCTTTTTCTTCTGCAAAATCAATCAATATTCCATAGACAAATTTATGTGTACTCAATAAACCTCCCTTAACACCTAAAATAGATTTCTCTTTTTTTTCTTTTCCACCAATCAATAATTGATTTTATTTTATCCTGTCCTGATTCACTAGGATTCGAAGTAAATTAACATTAATCAGATTATATATTTGTATGAAAATTTTAATTTTGTAAATTACATTTTTAATGAAAAAAGTTAGGGAGGGATAGTTGTGATTAAAAGTGTTTTGAATTTGTTCTCTAAAATAATTTTAAATAATTAATTATTAATTAAAAGTGTGAATATTTTAGTTAAACTATTTATTTTTCTAAGTGTGAAAAATCTAGTTTCCATAGAATCTTTGAAGAAAATAATACAAGTTAAACATTCATGTTGAAAAACAGAGACAATAATATAGTCTTTTTAAAAAGGTACTAGAATTAAAGAGTTGCAAAAAGTGACAAAGTGGAAGACTGAGACATAGTAGTCCAGAATATGGAAAAGAGAAATGTTAAACAATGAACAAGATAAATAGAACCATCAAAAAAAATCGTGGCTAGAAGGCACTCACTTTAATCCCTGAAAAGGTACTTGTAACGCTCAAAAAATTACACTTGGATGAAGTAATAAGAATCACGAAGAAACACAACATATGCCCTGATAACAATTAACAAACCAGTAATAAAATAACGTAGATAAGATTAGAAAAATATACACGTGCTTCTTGAGTGAAAGAAAAATGGAAAAAACATTTCCTATGGGAAAAGCTGTCGAGAATCAGAAAACCAGGAAGGAATATATTAATAAATTTAAGAAATCACAAGGCAGTGTGTTTGAACCTGAAAAATCTGTTACCCACTAGCAGGCTAACAAACTTTGCTCATACCCAGTGTCTTAACACGTAGAGATATATTTGAATAAAATTCAATCCTGCATCTACAATATCTAAATTAAATCTTAATAGATTTCAGTCTAAAGGGTTTGAAATTAAACGTCAGTGACACTTGGTTTGGTCCAAATTAGGTATTTAGGAGAATGTATTTCTCTTTGTCAAAGAAAACTTTAAACAACAGGCTACCTAACCAGATGGTAGACTCAAACTCTACAAAATACAGGAAAACTCAAGGACTTAGATAACTTTTACAATTGACTATACATTAATTAGTTGGAATTAGACATGGTGTACAAACCATAGTAATCAAAGTTCAACGTTTAATATTGGTTGGAATGAAACTGAATAGCAAAAATAGTCCGGCTCCTATGGGAAAAAAGAGAAAGGGACGACTAAATTAAAGAATGTGTGAGTATGTGGAACAAGATCTACAGATTAGATTGAGCTCAACCAGGTATTTATGGAAATTCAATTAACTTTCAAAGTTAGATTACCAACAGCGAGTCAATTTATTAGCACAGTATCCTATTTTCATCTTCAGTTGTCGTTTATTAAAAAAGTTGCACTCAAATGACCAGAAATTCCAAAATTGATTTCCTAGGGGAGGTGTTTGCCAAACTAATACACACGTCATTTATTTAATTAGTTTCTCAAGTAAGAATAGTACGAAATGAAATAAAAACCACTCTGTTACTTCGAAGTGTAAAAGTGGATTCCTCGAAATACGCTGCGTGCATCGTAATAATATTGTTTTTTACCGCCATAAGCAACGTTGCCAGGTTTTCTAATAACTTTAATTTTTGTTTTGCTTTAGAACTCGATGTGAGGCTATTACGGATCATTTGTTTTGATATACAGGGTCTTTATTTTAACTTTAAGTAGTTGTGGAGGCACTTCTATTTTAAGTAGGGTCTGTAAATAAATGATTAAACGTTATTGCTAATTTTAATTGAGGGGTATAAAGTAAAGAAATAAATGTATTAAACATCATTAGAATAGTAAAAATTAATAATTTTATTATAACTAATCAAAGTTTGAATCTACATTAAGGCCCATATAGAAATGTCATTTCTAAGTTCGTAATCCTCGTTCTTAAACAAATTTTTTTAAATAATTTCTGTTGCTACTGAGAGCTGCTTTTGTGTCTTTTACTATTTATACAATTATTGTAGCTACTAGGGTTGCTATTTAAGTATTAAGAACTGGCAATACCAGTGTAAAAAAAATAACGTGAACGAAGTACTTAACTTTTTTAACTTAATTAAATGACATACAGTTATAAAAATAATGCAAATAAGTTAGAAAATATAAGTGGTGCGTTAATTTTGAACAGGAGTTTACTTCCATGATGATTGGAAGTTTTGTTCCTTTTTATTTATTAAAAAAACTAACGTATTTTTTTGTTCCAGGTATGTACGTGCTTTAAATCGGTTAGCAGCTTCTCAAGGTAAATAAGTAATTATTTGGTTTCGTACTAGTAAGTTATTTGGTATCTCGAAGTCAGCATTTGAACTGGAAAAAAGACCTTTAAACCGCGTTGATTGCACGCAGAAATTGTTGAAAGAAAATAATGGCAACACCGCTTCTGTTACGTTTTATACCGACCCAACAACCTACATCATCAAGATCGTCTCTTGCATCACATGTTGTGTCTCTTTCTATGTAATTGTTTGCTTGAATGTTGATAGTTTCATCCTTGTCGCACGCCATTATGCATACCAACTATGATTTGCACGCCACACAGACACACTTTCCGTTTCGTTTGTGCCAATTTTTTACTTTTTAGTGGTCGCTTGCTAGTGGGAGTATTATCGAAATTATTTAAAATTATTCATAATTTTAACGTTATCGTTATCTAAAATTTTACTTGTGGCTTTTACTTTTTCCTGGTTTCCTGCTGTGAACAAATAACACGGTTTAATTTTGTAAAAGAGTATTTCCGATTGTTAATCCCTCATTATTTCCTTTAAAAATCTTGAAGCTCCGTGCATAATCACAAAATTTCAAACGCGTAAACATTGCGATCATTTTACAAGCTTTTATCTGGCAACCGCTGTGCATTGTTGCAAACAATTTTTTGTATTGCTTCCCGACCTAATTTTTCATGGGAATTGGCACTTAATAAGGTTAATATGTTCAGTTTCTCACACGTGTGTAAAATATGGTCCAGCGCCAAAAGTTTTTAAAACTATGTGAATATTTTTATAGTTTGTTGCCAATTGATTATGTAGCACTTATTTAGCAGCTGTTTCACTATACAATATTGATTTATTATTTATTTCAATTGCTGTAAATAAATCTCACTTTCATGACAATTGATTATTTATTTTTAACATAAACAATCAATGGGGTACTGAATTTTTGAAAATCATAAACCTTTTTTTTATAATTGCACCTGATCGATCTGTCACCAATTTTATCTGAATCTAAAAAATATAGTTGATTTAAACATTTAAGGTTTTTTGTACTTTTGTGTTAATTGTCACTATTGCACTATTTTTCATGATTGTAGTGGAATATTTGTTTTCTTTTAATTGTCTCAATTTTGAAAATTCTAGATAAAGTTACATTTTTAATTTAATATTTTTGAGTACTTTTTTAAATTATTGAGATTGTGTACATAGTAGTTGGCTCAACAGTTCTTTTACTTTTAATGTGTTTTTTCACCCCATTTTAATATCTTTAGGTTCGTCCCATCTTAAACGTATTTCATTGATTGTGGTGCTAATGGCTAATTTTTATTGCTCACTCCTAATTTTTCATCTACACTTTCTGAATTCTGGTTTTTCCAATGGTTGCAATAATATATTTCATTATAGTTTTCATAAAATTTAACGTTCATTTAGGGTTAAATGTTCTATCTTAACATACTTTTTCCATTGATTGAATATAGTAATTTTATTTTTTATTCCTCGCTTTTATATTAATAATTACATGTCCGGTTGGTTGAATAATTTATCAAATAAATTCACGCAAATCATGTGGAAGTAGAGATTAAATTTCTATTGATAAAATTGCGATAAATTATTTTTTTATTAATTTTTGTCTCTTTCGACGCTTCAATTCGTGTACTGTATAATTATTGTTTATTAACGTCTTATAAAATACATGGGTTTTGAATGTGGGTTTTTAAAACAAATGTTGTTATTTTATGTTATTTATACTATAATTTTTAACGTAACGGCCGTCCTAAAATTAAGTTCTTTTAAAATACTATTTTTTATAACTAATCAGTATGAACTAATATTAACGGGGGCTAAAAACTCTCATAAATACTTTGATTATTTTTACAAATATCCTGAAACTATAGGACTATTATGAATGTCATTTTGTTTATTACAAGACACTAAAAAAGGTAAAAATATAATACAAGGTCTTTCATAAGATCTTCTGTTTAAAATTAATTCATTTTAGACAAGTTAAAATAATAGCCAACACACTTTTCATTTATCTGGCATTTCCTTCAAGAATATCCCAAAATACAACAGCTGTTTCAGCGCGAGCTAATCAAAATATTAGCTAAAATCACACCATGTAAATAACCAATGATCAGTGACCACACTTACGACGCTTTATGCAAGTTCAAATTCAATTCGTAGTTCAAAGTCACAATTGCTTGCCATCAACTATGAAATGAAATTATTTTCTTTCGCAGTTGACCGCCACGAACTCATAAGTAAAGTTCTCTTTTTCGGCAATGTAAAAAAATCCGATAAAATTGTAATTAATGGAATTGCCGAATTTTTCATTATTTTCTCACGTTTACAAATTTAAGACTCGTCAATAAATATAATGAAAACTGTGTAAAATATTGCGAAATAAATAAAAGTGAAACAATTTTCATTGAATTCTGGAAAGTTACATTGTTACTCTTCTAAAGATTTCTAAATCAGTACTTTTTTTCTAGTCGTTTGCATTTAAAGTTACTATTACCATATTATTTCTTGAATGACTGAATATTGTATATTAAATCGTACATCTTGTATTCATGGAAAGAGTTTTTGTACAAATATAAAAATAGCAATCTGCACTGTTTTTGCCGAATAAATATAATCGATAAGCACTTCAAGTGCAGAATGTTTATATAATGGGGTCATTGATTTCAAATTAAACATGTAAATGGAACATAAGAGTGTATCTATTTCGATTAAATAAAACCCATGTATTCTGGGATGATACATGGATTTCGTTCCCATACTTCTATTAATAAAAATGACTGACTAGCTTGAAGCCGTATTTGTGAAGGAAACATGGAAAGTGCACGATTTATCTTGAAACCAAAAAATATTTGGGGAGTGATATAAAGTCACACAATAATTCCGTTATGTTTGGATGTTTGTTTTCCATAAAACTCTTTTCGTCCATCACATACAGGTGAAATGTGAAAATAATAAAAACATTACTTAAAATATCTCAAGAATAAACCTTATATAAGTTCAAGCCAAAAAAAATGTATTGTCTTTTTTTGGTTTTACGTTCATAATGAACAAATAAAGAAATTTCCTTCAATTTTAATTAAATAGACATTTACTGACAATTAAGTGTAATTTCGAACATTGAGTGATTTTACAAAGATATCAACTATATTAAAAAATTCCATTGAGGAAAGTTTTCCAAAATCCTTAATATGTTTCATTCACATTTAAACAATGTTTTTAACAAATAAATAAAAAAATATAATTGTAAAATATAAAACTTTTGTTTCAAATAATGGAAAAAAATATGTTAAACGTGTTAACTTTTAATAATACATTTTTAATAATATAAAAGTTGTTTTCAAAATAATATTTTCTTTTAATATATTTGAGATAACATAATAAATTTGTAAGAAATCATATAAAACCGGATACATCTTAATAAACTTGACTTCCGTTTAAAATAACTAAAAATTTTATACCAAACACGCCCACTGTTAGTACTTTCCATATCCTTATCTAGATTTAATAACGTGTTTCAACAATAAATAATCAATTAATTCATTATATTAATGTTAAACTTTTTGAAATGAATACTTACCGGGTTTTGGTTATAGAGAAACAATTTGTATTTGCCAGAACATTTTTTCAATTTATTAGAAAATTTTGATCAAATGATATTTCCTGAATTTTGAATGTGAAGATTCCTGCGACGAAGTTATTTTAATGAAGTGTGTATTCCAGTAAAAATTTTTGTTTGATATTTAGAATTCCTTTAAACGTTTAAGAAACTAGAGTGTTTGATACTTAGAAATGAAACAAATGTCTTATAAAATAAAATCGTTTTATTTCTCATGCGAATTGAGGATTTAGATATTACTCCATTTACCACAAATAAAAAATATTTGTTATGATCTAAGTTTCTGTAATCTCTTCATAAATTAGGCCAATGTCGAGTCAAGATCTTTGCTACTAGGAAACTAGTACTAGTGAGAGTAGAAGAAAAGTAATCTAGTGAAACGAAATTTCCTGAATTTTTAAACTGAAGATTCCTGCGACGAAGACTTTTTAATCAAGTTTGTATTTAGAATACCTTTTACCATTTGGTAATGAAACAAATGTTGGGAGTACTACTATTTTATTATTCATTTTAATTGAAGGATTTGATTACTAGAAATACATTCTTTGTTCTGATATAAATTTTTTTTAAATTAGGCCAATGTCGAGTCAAGATCGTGATACTAAGAAACTGATGCCGGTGAGAGTACAGGAAAAGAAATCTGTGAAATGAGATTTCTTGAATTTCGAAACTGAAGATTAAAAAATGTTATGCAAGTAAAAAAATTTAACTTATACACTATTTTGATGTTTAGAATAACTTTTCAATTTGAAGTAAAACCATTTTTTATTATTCACGCGGATTGAAGGTTTTGATTCTACTCCTTTTACTAGGAATACATTCTTTATTATGATGTAAATTTCTGTAATCTCTTGAATAATTAGGCCAATGTCGAGTCAAGATCGCGGTACTAGGAAATTAATGCTAGTGAGAGTAGAAGAAAAGTAGTCTAGTGAAAGGTGCAATGTCTTCATTCCATTCATTTCACGGTTACGTAAAAAGTTGATAGACTTTATTATACACAAAGGCCAAGTGTGCGGTTAAAACTTTATAAAATAAAAAAAATTACCGTTATTCTTGGGACCGTACGTGATGGTTTTGTTGATGGTGTTTTATATTTTGTAATGTAGGATTTCTCAAATAAAGGTGATGAATTTTAATAGCAAATATCTATAAAAAATGGTTTTCACTACATAAAGTCATTGATTATAATGTTTTTCCGAATGTTTCTTAACAGATGAAGATGTTTTTTTAAAGTTAGTCAAATTAAAATGAAAAATTTGAGGTTATTTAAATAGAACTTTCCATATATTTTGCCCAAAAGAATAATGACAAAACGTTGTTTAGCTTTTAATTAGCCATCATAATAAAAATTACTAGATCAATTGTTTCCTAATCTTTGGTACAAATGGTTTTTTCCGCAAACACAACAAAAGTTTTTTTAATTTAATCCAGTACAAAATTTGATCTTATTCAAAACTTATTTATACATATTTGTTATTTTTGTTGTCTTGTCAAGAGACTACATGAATGTATCTGTACATTTTTTTTTATAATTTCGAATAATTTTTAGAAATTTAATACAAAATTTAATTCAAACTCATTGTTTCATCATAAAAA
This sequence comes from Hermaeophaga mercurialis, assembly GCA_951812935.1. Lineage (NCBI taxonomy): Eukaryota > Metazoa > Arthropoda > Insecta > Coleoptera > Chrysomelidae > Hermaeophaga > Hermaeophaga mercurialis. The sequence continues at coordinate 46,480,215 of OX638358.1, forward strand.
TTTCAGTGCATTTAAAACGCTGCTGCAAACAAACGTCCGTTCTCGGGTCTACGTGTTTTTGAACTTTTTATTTATATATCCTATATCTGAATTGTAATAAAGAAACATTAAGAGTCCTTATAATAATTACCATAGGCTATTTTAAAAAAATGTTAGTAATTATTTCAGTAATTTATTATAACGTGCGGTAATAATGAAACTTCTACCTGTATTCCATTTACTAAAATAACATTTGAAGACATTTATATGTAATTATTTTTTCGACGTAATTACTTAATTGCAATGATGACTATACTATGACTGCATAATTTGGTTGCTCGTTTTGCTGACCTGAATTTTGCAGAATGGGATCCAATACAAACCCAGATGAATTTCATCACAGATTGTGTGCACGATTGAATCAAGCAGTAGTAGGCGTTTTGTGTCATGGGCGCAGTTACATATTACAGGATTATTAAAGTCTGTTTTATTTTGATTTTTAAATGCCCATCATCGGAAATCTTAATTTTATGTCAAACGAAAATCTAAAAAATGTAGGTACAATCATATTAAAACGTTCTTGTGAGTGTACATGATCAAAATATTTTTTTTAATAATTAAAAATATGAAATTTTAGATAAAAATCGTAGTTTTTGGAATTTTTAATGTTTTATACGGTTATTGAAAAAATCGACGTCATAAAGGGAGAAGAAAATAGTAGTTGAAGTAACATCAATAAAATCTTATTATATTCAAATAGTTTACAGTATTAAGTCCTCAGATCACTATTAATTAATAGAAGATGTTCAGGTTGAGTTGAACTATCAACAATCTGTCGCGCTTCTGATTGTTTTTCATCAATTGGGACATTTAGAAAACTCTATGAAATAGATTAATTTATAAATACTCTTGATATCATTAGTGACGGATGAATGTCGTCTAATTTGTTTAGTACTAAATTTTTTGGACATGGTGTAAAACATAATACTCGGCGTAACCTTTTGTTATCGATAAAATGGGAGTACTTCAAAAATACTTGTGCCTTAATCATTTGCTCATCACTTCCAGTTATAAATAAATGGTAAACCGAGTGGTTTTTAGTAAGAAAACGACTAGAAAAACACACCAACTTATAAATATTTACAAGATTAACAGTGCAATTTTCTAGGTTTCATTATTATTTAGTGAAAAATCGTTAACATGAGAGAGTGCAATTTAACGAAAAATTGAGCAGTATCATTAATTAAATTCAAATACAATTTTTTTCTAAGATGGAAACACACTTTAAATTTAGTGTGGACAGTACTGATATTATTTTACTTTTCACGAATTTTTTAAAGGAATTTTAAATAAGATATTTTGGTATCTACGAGCACACAAAGATGTAAAAATAATCAGCTTGAAATAAATGAGAGACCATTTGCACTTAGCTAAATAATTTAAATCGTATACTTACCTCCTTATTGTAAATTATCTGATGGAAAGTACAAAAGGTAGAGAAAATGAAATAAACTTGACAATAATAACTATAGTAATATTTATTTCGGTCGAAGTGCAGTCTCATAAATATTCACATATGAAGCCCAAAACTAAAAGTTTCGTTATTTATTGTTTCCCCTCGAAACGACATTTGGAACTATAAATTATGCTACTCGACCTGGATTATTTTCACCTATTATTACTTTGTTTTCAATTAATATCTTTTGCCATCATTTAGGAATCATTCTCGTGAAAATTATTTTTCAAACAAAGCTACTGAGGATATTTGAAATACATATATATCTATAATTTTTTTTTATTATTAATGATGGTATAAATAATACTGCAATAATATAATCGTAAAGCATAAATTTACATTAATTTAATTGGAAAAATCATATTCTACAAGATCTAGCTCGGTCTAAAATAAACTCGGAATTATTGCTAGTTTTTATTAAACGAAAAATACAACAATAATAAACTGTATATTACATATACATAGTCTATTAATTACAACAGTTATTAGAATAGTCTAATGCCATAATTACATTGCTACAATTAATTTTATTCTTATTACACCTTATTAATTATAAAAAGTAATTGCTTCATAACTTATGTCTGGATTTTATAATCATTTTCCGTACTCTGAATGTAATTTATATGTATCTTAATATTTTTTTCATATTTAGTTGTTGTGTTGCTTATTTCAATACAATTTTTTTTAAGAACAATTAATTTTCTTTTAAAATAAATCTTACGAATTATTTCACATTATGTTCCTCACTCCGCCTCTGTTAATTACAAAATGTCGCAGTAATTCACGTTATTTTTCTACTGATTATATTTGTTAAATTACACTATATTGAACTTTAGAAATATTCTGTAAAATATAAAACATGGCTCTAATGGGAATAAAATGCAAAACAAGTATTTACTTTTATGCTTTTATTTTTTTACTACTAACAAATTTAATATTTTCCAACAAATGATTGACACTAATAAAACAATTGTATGGTTATTTTTTTTGTAAGAAGTTTAAAGACTAAAAAAGAAAAAGAAAACGCTTGTTGTCTATTTATTGTTTTGTAGCTTTAAAAAAACCAAACCAAAAGAGGCCAAAAAATGAATATTTTTTAGATATTTCGATAAATTCTGACTTTTATCAAATTTTGTATTATGCCTCCTTTTTCTTTTCGCTCTTTTTAAATTTGGCTCATATTTTTTGTCTCATTTTTCGGCTCCTTTTCAGTTAATAAATAACTTAAACAATTTTCAAATTACATCAATTATCTACATGATTTTTTACTTCCTCTATTTTTTAATTTATGTTCATGTATCATTTAAATTAATTATCTAAAAATAATAGTAGTTTATAAATTATTAATTGAAATGAGCACTACTGCAGCTTACAATATTTCATTGCTATTTATATCGCCAATAATTATTCACTTTCCGCGTCAACATCATTCCCATATTCCTTATATTTTGAAATCCGATCAAAAACTGGATAGTATACTAAATGTTGATTGGGTTAATCCTAACAGGATTTTTGTTTTTATTTATTAAAAACGTGATAGCTATGATAGTTTTCTGAACATTCTTGAAAACGTCAATAATATTCTGGTAAACGTTTAGAATCTTCTGGAACTTTTGTGAAAATAAGAAAAGGATATAAATATAGAGAAACTCGCTGTGGGAGTAGAAGTCTCAAAAGTCAACATGAACGAAGTAGAGGCACTTTTATTCACTTTAATTTCTAATTTTTATGCAGTTTTCTGGAGTTTTTTGCCAAATAAAGATTGCTAAACCCAGGCAAAATCTCTACCAGACTAACTTTTGAGTCATCTTGCATTATATAAACTATGGAAGAATTTGCTTGTTTGTGTATTTAGCTGGATCTAGGGAAAACAAAATGATGTTAAGAGTCCCCGAGAGACGGCGACATAACGAGGAAAAAATACTAAAACTCTTTAACAATTTATTACTGGGGTTGGCGCAGCAAACATCTACAGAATTAACTATTGATAGTATTTTATCTTCATCTAATCTTGGAAAACCACGTATTTTCAAATAATATAAATGAAGTTCATAGAGAGAAAGAAAGTGAATTTTGTTGTGACACCGGTGTCATCAAAGTATGAAGTAAGTGGCGATTTTATTATTCTTACGTGTAAAGTTGAGAGAATCGAGTTGTGGGCACGTGTCTTAAGTATCTAGGTCAGCTTTGGATTATATACTATGTCTTCGTAGACGTAATACCTACAGAAACGGACTGGCCAGTTCACTAACGAAACCATGAAAAACATTAAAATGCGTTTATTGGATTGTACGTCCAATCCATTAAAAGTTTTTAACGATGAGGGGATCGTCGGTCAATCTAGGAAGTAAATTTTGCAATTCAAGATGGATTCCACGCCTAAGAAGATTGTGTTGTCAGTTTTCTAGGGTTGCTCAATCAAGGAAAAATAATAATTGCAAAAAGCAAGATTTGAAATTTTAGAACACCCACTTTATTTTCCAGATTTAGCTCTCAGCGACTACAGCACTTTTCAAAACATTTTCCATTGAAAAAGAAGTGAGCTATTAATGACCAGTGTAAAGATGTTACGTATTCTTTTACAATGCTCTCGATGTTTACATTTAAAATGCCAAATTATATTTTTCTATTTGGAATTGCTACTACTGTGGTAATATAATAAAATAACTCATATACAGGGTGACACAAAACAATCCAATAAAACTAGAAGTGATAATAGAAATAAATTTTATTCATAGTAATTGAAACCTTAAAACTTGCCATTTACGAAACATTGATGGAATTTATCATTTTTTAAAAATTACGTCCTTTAAATGGCATCCTCCTGTACGAATACATTCTTGAAATCTGCTGTTGAGATTCCTCATTGACCGCTGCAACATCTCAGTTGGGATACTGTGAATTTCATCCCGAATTCTTTGTTTTAACTCATCCAGGGTTCTTTGTCGAGTCGTGTACACTTTACTCTTGAGGTAGCCCCTCAAGAAAAAATCACAAACAGATAAATCTGGCGATCTAGGGGGCCACCGAATCTTGAGATCACACGGTTACCAACCAATACGCATTTCAAAAATTCCTCTTATTCTGTGTCACCTTGTATTATACACATACGCTTAGTACCTTTTCATTTAAAATGTTCATCAAATAATGAAATGGGGATTGGTTAATTACCGTTGTATATGATACAAGTCAAGGGTTCCCAACATTAACTAGTACAAAGGGAATGTTGGATGTGGTAATATTCACAAATTACGATTGGTGAGATTGCACGCGTTGCGTGCTGCGTGTCTTCCCAAGCACCAAGCGAACAGTCGTAAATAGTGTATTGTCCAGTGTTTAACTGTTACAAACTTCTACAAAGTATTTGCTAACGAGCTGTTCGTTGTAAAGTTGAGCAATGATAATGAGGAATGCTGAAATAAATGTAATTCGTTTCAATTTCAAGTATTAAGAAAATTTCTATCTAAACTCCTTAAAAATATTAATTTTATAATAGATTAGAGGTTTTCGTAATAGCAGAAGAAAACGGATTATAATAAATAACTTATTAATGGATAAATTGGATCTGGTAACATGATTTATTCAATGAGAATAAAAAAGAATTTTTAATAACGAACGGTTCGTCAATATTCATGCATGCATCCTGATGATGCAAACATAGTTAGCGAAACGTACGTCGCAAAATGAAAAATGTAGTTTTGATTAGTGGTGATATTATTTAACATTATTAAGAAAACAAAAATGGAAACTGTAATACTAACTCTACCCAACAATATTTGTTATTATTTTTAGTTTAAGAACAGTTAAATTTAGCAAGGTGGGGATTTTGAATTTTTTTCCAAAATAATTTTAAATTATTAATTTTTTACATCAGCTCAACTGTCCCAGTTACACAAACGTCAATATTTCAATCTAAATTCCAAGGTACTTGAAACATTTCTATAAAACTCAATCTAATTCCCTATTGGTTCTCATTTGTAACGAAATACCACAACCCATGACATAGATAAAACAGGACGATTTTTACAAAAACTAAATTTTTGTTGTCTAATGGTATGCGCAATGTTACATATAACCTACTTGGTCACGGAACCGTGATATTCTCGAAAACACGTTGACACTTTGCCTTTAGCTTTCGGTATCGAAAAAATAAGAATCCTACATGTTTATTGTTCGAAATGTTACCTACTCATGTTTATGTTTATGTTTAAATGTTATGGAACTTCTCGTTAATATGAACTTTGTTAAATTTTGCTGGAATCTAAAAGTGGGTGGTTTACGTTTCAGATATATTTCATTTGTTGCATGTATGAAATAATTAATATATTAGTAACCAGTCAAAACATATGATAGTATTACTTACGTTTACTACATTCACTGTTTAGCTGTAATAAACAGATAGATTAAAACATAAGATTTAAAATGTGTCATTAGAAATATATTTGGCACGTAGTAAGATATAAAACAAAATTCTTAAACCGATGTTTTTTATCAATATACGAGGGTTGACTTCCAACCTTTTTTTACAAAATATTTAATAACAGTGCGCGCTTCGATTTTGTCCATTTTGCAAAACTCCGAAAACTAGTTCTTTTCAAAGGATCACCAATCTGACACTACTTAGCAGAACGATTTACAATTTGATATTCATGCACAAGAAAGTTGGCGCAATTTATTCCATATATGGTGCTGTAATCTGAGATATATGGTTTTTATTTTAAAAGAAAGATAGATCTCTTTTATTTTCATTTTTTTCCTAAATGTAATCCCTCTTAGCAATCAGCGATCATATACATTTTTCTGGCAGTGTTTTCATTTCTTAAAAAAACAGTACCTTGAATAAAACAAAATTACCAACATAATTAGTGACATAAGGCATCAAAATAATGACCTCATAATAAAACAACAATTTCACTTGACCATTTATTTTGAAATCCTTTCGAAATAAAAACATTTACGAGCAAAATTGTTATATAACATGCTGAAAATGAAATGTGTAATTTAGATGAAATTGAAAAATAAACAACCAATCTAAATGTAAATATTTGTATGATATGAAGTACGACAGAATTACATCATCAATTCTATATGAAACTGCAACGTTTAAGACTTTTGATTTTGAGGTTTTACTAGCAGAAATCATTTTGGTGCATCACAACTCTTTGAAACAGATGCTACAATTTGACGAGAGTATTGAAAGAAATCTGTGCCAATACAAAAACTCTTGCAAAATAGTACATTTTTGGCGTTTCTCCGGATGACATACCTTCTAAACATATAATTGCAATTAATAGGGATAGATCTATTTAAAAAATATATTAAAGATAGAATATTACAAACAAGTATTTAAAAAATTAATTCAAATATATTTTGACAGCAAAGAAAAAAAATATTTATGTTGGTTGTCTTTTGTTTGAAGAAAATAAGGAAATATTGAAGTTGAATTTCATAAAAAGAATTTGCTACAAGTAATGAAGGACGCAGGGGCATTTAGAAACAATCAATTTTCAGACTTAATTATTTTTATACACTTATTGAAATAGCACCTAAATTGTTTTTGTGAAATTTGTAGTTTTTTATACAGTTGTATACTTGATGAATATTATTAAACTTCTTGTTTTAAAATTTACATGCAAAAAGGTAGTGGTTAAAAATAATTAATCTTTATTTTAAAAGTATTCATAATTTGCGCTGGAAGAAATAATCAAAACGGAGAAATACAACAATACAATACAACAAAACTAACTTACACCCATTTGTTTTTATTTTTTATATAATAAAGAAGTGCTACATGGCTTAAATCTATATTTTGGTACATTTTTAATAAAAATATTTTGATCATTTTGACGGACGGGCTTTTGATAGAACCAGATTGTCTGAGAGACACACAAAACTTGAAAGTCATTTTAAACAATACATCAATAATATAAAAAAATAGTAAGACGCAAATCAATCGATTAACTTTGTTGGTCAAATAAAACTACAAATCGTACAGAAATTAAATTGAACATTACTTTAGCTTTTGGAAATCCGTTAAAAACAAATTCTTATTCCTAGATCATTTAGTTTTTCTACCCAATAACCCAATCATACATTTTTTTATTAACAAATTGAAGATCACTAAAAAGCTTGAGGTTCAAGTCCAAAACAACTTAAACATGGATATTTCTTGGTTTTCTTGTTTTAAGATCTTCACCAGACGACACTTTCTTGAAAGTAAAAATAAATCGACCATTTTAATACTTTATATATTTTAACAGATCTTTATATACTTTCCTAATCCCTTATTTTGATGATATATGTAAATAAAATAAATATGATTGTATTCGTACCATTTTTTCAAAAAAAAAAAACCTAGTGGAAAACACACATTCTTCGAGATCCTATTGCCACCCTTCATATCAGTGCTGGTTCAGTGTTCTATAGTTTCCCAAAATAACACCCATTGAAATGACTTATCGATAAAAGCAAAAAGTCAAAGATTCTTGATGTTGGGAATGACCCTCCAGCTCTTTTCCATCCATTGTGACAATGAACCAAAGAACATAGCACAGAAGATCCCAAATTCTACCAATACTTTCAGGTTCATCTTCTATCGTTTTTCTGAAAATTGCTATTTGAAAACCTGGGTGCTTGTCTCCATAGATCTGCTGAAGTTTAGAAAACGTTTTTATTATTCTGTATCTATTTATAAAGTATAAAAACCTGAAAGTGCAAAGTTGCTTAGTACTGATGTCACTCATTTCTAGAACACACTTAAAACAATACAACGGGCAACAGAATTACTCTTACTCAAACTCTATGCGCAGTAGATGTTGGCTCATCTCACAAACTTCCTCCTTTTAAAGGCTTGACCTCAAGATGTGGATGTTCTCTTTCTAAAGCGTCTAAGATTTTTTCCCGCAATTTAATACTTTGTTGGTGTGTCTCTCGGGCATTGCGATCGTCTTGTCGTGAAATCACATTAAAACAATCAACATTCTCACTACGTTCATGAATTACCCTTTTCTAAGACAATTTGGAGTAGAAATTTTGAAAAGCCTGTGCAACCAGGTAGGAAAAAAATTATTCTCTCACTTCTCGTGCTGTTCCAATGGTACGTACTTGAATCTTTCTAAGAGATAAAATAATATTGAGACACTAGCATTGTAGTCATATATTGTTATTGGTGGCTACCTGATGAAGAAATTGTTTTTTTGCTTGTTGACTTGATATCAACTAACAGTGATATTTATATTTTTGTATGAGACCTCAGAACAAAGCCGTTGCTTGAATAAAAAGACTTATTTGAAAACGACAATCTGTTTCTGTTTTTAATGTCTGCAAATTAAAAGTGATGAATGTAATTAACATCATATACTTACTCTGCATTCATGTTTTGGCATACTAACCAACAACGTCTGATTTTATTAATACCATTATTCAATGGCATCAGTATAAGAACTTCATTGTAACTAATAACTAGTTATGCAATTTCAAGGTCAGAGAAAGTCGATTCGAAGGATTATAACACTGCTAGTGCCACACTATTAGTTTTTTAGCTACAAGTAAATTTGTAGATTAAGCGGACCGATTCATCATTAGTCAAAAATTGTAGTTTTTAGATTATTTTCATTTTTAAAGTGAACGCTTTGTGAATTGTGCAAATTGATAAAAAAAGTACGCATTATTCTTAGTAGTACGATTGAAATAATTTATTCTTATTTTATTGAAAATATCAAAAAATGTTTCTAGTCGATTCCATCTCCCAATAAATTGTTTTTACTGATGGTGCCTAAATATGCTCTTTCTATTAGTAATTACTGGATAAAGATCTATTTAATTAACCGCACACAAGGGACATTCTTCTTTCTTCATAAGCTTTTCACCAAAAAACTTTATTTCGTCAGCTGTGCCGCAAGGTTCTTACTTCGACTTCATATTCTATTTAGCTGCGAATTCTTTTTAATTCTTAATAGCCCTGTAGCACAAAAACTGCAAATAGTTTGGTGGTACCATTACCATCTAATAAATAGCTCATCTAAGACGTGCTACATTTTTAATTTTATATGAACTATATCTGAAAGAATAAGCAAAAAGAAGTTTTGGAAAGATTTCGAAAAAACCAAGATGCATAATTAATAGTAAAATATATATAAAAATAGGGGAAAAGGAAGAATAGACTATCAGAAGATTTCGACTAATGGATAAGACAAGATAAGTTTAAAAAACTTACAAATTTGTAAGTTTATTTATAAAGAACGAAACACTAGATGCCTGTTTATAAGCAAAAGAGAGCAATAGAACTAGATGTATAGAAAATTAAGCAAGTAAGAAGATATAAATACCTGGCAACAGTGATCAATAATATTGGATATGTGAAATATGAGTTAAATGAAAAGATAGAGCAGCTAACAATATCTACACAAAAAAATTATCGTAAGTAAATATAAATCTAGATAAACAAAGACATCGCTACATAAGACCATCTATGAATCATTACAAGAAAGGGAAAATTTGAATTTAATAGTTAGGGTACGAAATACCGTTTCGAGACATCAACTAGAGGTACGTAGGACAAACAAACAGATGAGTCATTGTAAGAAAGGACGAACACAAAAACGCCGTACTATGCAATCAAAAGATCTCATAATTGTCCCGTCATGTCAGCACAACAACACGATAGATTTCGAAAACGCCAAATCAAGGATAATAAGCGAAGCCACAGAAATAGAAAAAGTTTCAGATAATTGAAATTCTCTGGACGATACTTAAAGGCTACCAACATTATTGTTAGTAGTTTGATTGAAATTATAAGTTAGTCCCTTTTTTTGTTTAACTTTTGCTTATGATTTATGTTAATTTTTTATATAATTTATTATTGTTTTTACTGATGGTGCCTAAATATGCTGTTTCTACATATTAGTAATGGTAGCAACCATCTTTAAGTTACCTTTTTGTACCTTAATAGATGACTTTATTTTTGTCTAGAAACATATATACTGCAATACGATATAAAAATTGATTCCACAAATAACATCAAAGTTCTAAGTCTTAATATGATTGATAATCCAATTATATCTATGAATCGTATTAATGTATATACATTAACAAATAAAATAATTCCAAGAATGTTTTCGTATCTTTTTATGTATAAATAAAGACAGGTATTGTGGTTTTCTTCAAGTTGCAGGTAAAAACAGGTGACAATCGGATGGGAACCGACATCATCTGTTCGATGATCTTTATTTGGAGATCACTAACATTTTATTTTAGAACTGATTTGAATTTATAATGGCCTTTATGAACATTGGATATATTTTAAATGTAAATCAGCCTTTCAAATGTGATAACAAATCTTCAAGTCTTTGCTAAAAAGATTTTTCATAAATTGATAAACCTGACGTAATCGATTAAGAAATTAAAAATAAATGGTCACTGACAATGAGACTTTAGAATTTGTCTTCATATTTGAATTATTCATTATTTCCTAATATTTTTTTAATTTTGGTAAGTTCATCGCAAAAAAACTAATGAATATTACATAACCTCATACTAATGTTTCTTTAAATGTTTTCTTTTAAGAATATATCAATAACATTTTAAGATTCCCAACTTAGTTTACATATAATAAAGTTAGACCTGGGCGAATATGAATATATTGGTTCATTCCCGATTCTCATGATAGATTAAAATTTCCAGATTCACCTGATGGATTAAAATTTCCCGACTCGCTTGAAGATAAAAATTGTCGTTTTTTGCATGACGATTTAAGTTGCCCCCCATGAATTTTATGATTGCGTTCATCATGAACGTCTGTACGTCCTGCTTCAAATTTCCTCCGCCATTGCCGCACTTTGCTGTTACTCAAGAAAGCTTCTTATTACTCATTCGTCGATGGATTTTGAGCTGCATTACACCCCTCAGCATGAAGAAATCGGATTACACCACGTACTTCAGACTTGGTGGGAGACTTTATTGTTGTATGCATGTTTACGTGCTCACTACGCAATTAGAACTGACAAATGTGACGTGATGGCCGATCTACGCAAAGTTTCATCAGATTATCACTGTGGTTTTAATTTTGCGACCGATCAGACCTAGAAAAAAATAGGCCTTGTAGATTTATTTGGAGTACTTTGGAAGAGAAAGAAAACGGCATAAACAAGAATAATAAAAATAAACCTAACTTAATTCCAATTTTGTTAAGTATTTTGTAATAAATCGTTTGAAAAATTAGGCGAGACGGAACTAAAAATTTTTTTCTAAATAACGTCAGGCGAAGCTTGAATAAAATTCATCAAATTTATAGTCTGGCAAAGTAGGAACAGGCGAAAAGGAAAACTACCACCCTATACAGAGTTAGAAATATTTTGAGTTATATAATCTTATCTACGTTATATGTTTGATGTTATAAAGAATCCACAGAATTCCATTTTTTATCATAACGTATTAACTAAATTTATTCCGAGACCAACTGGCATCGATAAAAAACGATCTGCCGTGGTTCTATTGATGATCAAGATGGATGATCCTAACCATTCTGAATTTTATCGGGACCTGATAATCTTAATAGACGATTGTTTCATAGTAAATCAAGATTATTAATCAAAATATGAACGAGACAATTACCTAATAATATTTCAGTGGCAATGACCAGTTCAAGAAAAAACAAGGTAATGGAATTCTGGACATAACTGATTATTTATGGTGACCGTACCCGATTTTTGTACATGGGTTTTTGTTAATTATTTTTATCACTCTGTGTACACATGTCAAAAAATGTTACCTACAAATAAAAAAAATTTTAGTCATTTAAAACTTAAAAATAAAGATTGTTCCAAAGACTTCCTAGAAAACATCTACCGCACCTGAGCTTGAAGGGGTTGTATAAAATATACATTTCTACATTTAGATGCACTTAGAGGGCAATTAGGATCAAAGACGAAATAATTTATGACCTTGCCAAATTTTTTTCGCCATTCTGCGTAGATGTAGCAGTTTCTCCTTTGTTCCTTTGTTCTGTATAGTTATTAAGAGTAGTGAAATCTCGAAGGAAGTCGTAATGAAACTTTTGAAACAACGAAATACGCTTGGCACTTGATTTGTGTGTACGACGCCGTTGGCCTTGAAGAAAGTCTCAGTCTCCCGTACTATAATTAGCACAATCAACTTTGCATGTTCTATTATAAACGATTCTTTAGTTTGATTTGCATTACCGGGGATGTTTACAGATAATTTATGCTTTTAAAATGAAACAAATCCTGAATTCCTCGCGAAAATAAATAAAACACCGGAAGAAGATCATAAACATACACAACCATGGTTATTATATTGTTTTATTTTATACTATCACTGATGGCTTTTGCGTGTTAATTTAAACTGGTAATGTCACTTTTTTTAACATAAGTATTCAAATTTTTCCCCGTTTGAGAAATAAATTGTATTACAATGCTGACCTCATTAGTTTTTCGTTTTAAAATCAACTCTTGGTATAGCAGTGCCGTAATAGATTTTGGAAGATTTCGTATTTTTAATGTTATCCAATTTTTAACTTCTAATAGATTACGTTTTGTTTTGAAAATATGTAAATGTATAATTTATTTGGTGCCTAGTTACTTAGTGGAATCAAAACACGATTTTATGAAAAACGCCCAAGGAAATAATATTCCCAATTTAACATTTTTATGGACTTTTTTAATTTATTACCCATTTTTATAAATTAACTACCTTAATCCCATGAGAATTAAACTTTGAATCGAGAACGAGACAGAATAGGATGTTATTTGGTACTCAAAATTCATCGTTATAATGGTTCTAAATTAAAGTCCTTGGTTAGAATGACGTGGCACTTTGTAATATCAAAAGATTCTTTTTTATATAAAGTTAATTATTTATTTTTTTGCTACACGCTTTAAGTGAAATGTTTCCTAAAAAGATCTAACATACAAGGTCTTTTAATTTCATGTCACAGTTTGACTGTTCAATTTAAACCCATATTTGCAACAAACGAAGTTTAAAAAAGTTTAGAAATTTTTTGTAATTACTGAATAAAGAACTATTTAATTAATCGCACACAAGGGACATTCTTCTTTCTTCTAACCTTTTGATCAAAAGACATAATTTCGTCAACGGTGCCACAAGGTTTTTACTTTCCATTCCATCTCCCAATAAATTGTTTTTACTGATGATGCCTAAATATGCTCTTTCTATTAGTAATTACTGGATAAAGATCTATTTAATTAACCGCACACAAGGGAAATTCTACTTTCTTCATAAGCTTTTCACCAAAAAACATTATTTCGTCAGCTGTGCCACAAGGTTCTTACTTCGACTTCATATTCTATTTAGCTGCGAATTCTTTTTAATTCTTAATAGCCCTGTAGTACAAACACTGCAAATAGTTTGGTGTAACCACTACCATCTAATAAATACCTCATCTAAGACATATTTTAATTTTATATGAACTGTATCTAAAAGAATAAGCAAAACGAACATTTAGAAAAAAGGAAGAACAGAATATCAGAAGATTTCGAGTGATGGATAAGACAAGCAAATTGAGCAAGTAAGAATATTTGAATACCTGCCAACAATGAATAATATTGGAATATTGGAAATGTGAAAGATGAGTTAAATGAAAAGATAGGACAGTTAACAAAATCTATAATGCAAATACACAAAAAAATTATTGTAAGTAAATTTAGGTAAACAAAGACATCGGTACATAAGATCATCTACGAATCATTACGAGAAAGGGAAAATTAGAATTTCATAGTGAAGCGACAAATTCAAACGGTTAAAATAAAATACCATAGGAAAGTAGAAGGTGCAAGAAGAATCGATAAGAGAAGGAGTGAATATGTACACAAGCAATCTACGAAATACCGTCTCGAGGCAGCAACTAGAGGTACATAGGACAAACAAATAGATGAGTCGTTGTAAGAAAGTACGAACACGAAAATCAAAGGACCTCGTCATTGGTCCGCCATGTCAGTACCACAGCACAGAAAAAGTTTAAGATAATTTAAATTCTCTGAACGATACTTAAAGGCTACCAACAGGTTAGAAACCGGTACTAATAACAAAACAAATAAAGAAAAAAACAACATCTCAAGTCCACAAATGGCCCGCAACCCCAACCAACCAAATGCAACCATGAAGAATAGCGAAGTGGTATATAAGCCTCAAATTGAAATAAGGAACGCCAATATTCGTGTAATAAGGAGCGTACCCATAAAATTAGTGACAATACCTGAAGACGTGAAAATTTGACTTTGCTGAAACGTCGTCCAAAACCAAACGATCCTTTGTATTACCAAATTATATGTATTTCAATATTAATGTATTAAAAAACTTGTGCATCTGATTCTAAAATTATTCCCTTTACAATCATTGCGACAAATGTATAACTATAATTGCTCTGACCAAATAAGTAAAGAATGATTTGTTCGTTTCCAATCTGGTACTACTTTTGTATATAATATTAATATTATGAAATAAATTCTCAATTCCCACAAAAAGTACGATAGAAACGTGTTTCTCGCGGCTCGTTTATGACCCGGTCAACATGTTTTTGACATTTCCTTATATACATTCAAACCAATTTTCAATTTCAATTTGACGCTGTAATACCCAGATATACGAGCTTGGTTTAGTTAAAAAAACATAAATTGTATAACGACTAAACAGGATTTTCTTACGAAATTATAAATGCTAGAGAAGTTAATCACGATATGACAAAAGTGTTAAAAATATTACAAACAGTTCTTTTACTTTTAGTAACTTCTAGTATACATGAGGTAGGTGTAGTACTGTAGTATTGTTAGTGACCGAAGGACGTGCAAAAATAAGCTTCCCGCACTTGTTAGGAAAAAAAAAGTATGATGCTTGGAAAATTTGACTAATAGAAGAGGATAAAAAATGCATGACTTTTATACAATATTTATATTTTTCTACAATAAACAGTTTTATTTGCTACTAACGCTTTGTCACGATTAAATTATTCATTCCTATAACTTCTAACATATTTATTTTTGTTACAGCCGTTCGGGCGGACAGAATGAGGGGCGGCCGAAATAAATTCGGACCAATGTATAAACGGGATCGAGCCAGGAAGTTGCAGATAATGCGACAACGGCAACTGGCAGTGCAGACATTGAGGGGTGGCCTCAGTGGCGACATGTACTCCAGCCAACCTGGCACTTCGCCATTTGCCAACATCCACATCAAGCAAGAGATCCAGATACCTCAAGTCTCGTCCCTAACATCCTCGCCGGATTCCTCGCCTAGTCCGATAGCAGTTGCCTTAGGCCAGGTTAGTGATATTAAGTCCCACAGGGCCGGCTGAATTTATATCAAAGGCTCTCCAGAAAAAGTCAATAGTCAATAGCGCATGGCTAAAGTATTCTGTTACATGTTTATACTTTAGTGATGTGTGTAGAAAAAATCTTAAGCCGGCCCTGATTAGTTTATTATTTCTCTATTCTATATCGTAACTGTAATTGTAAGCCTGTAAATTTCTTTTAAACCGGGTAAACTAGACAATTTTGGGGTAATAATAATGAAATAGATTTGAAGCTAGGTAATACCTCCTACTAGGGATTTACTCATTGGTTATATATAATTAATATAGTATTTCTATTCTAAATTGCAAAACTTCAATGTTAACTCAATTTACGACTTGTAAATGTTAAGAACTTTATAAGAAATGGGCATTTCAATATTATATATACCATGTATAATCACTTGATATCTCGGGTAGTGAAGTTCAGTTGGACAAATCAAATCCTCTTAATCAACCGCACACGCATTTATAAGTATTTGACTGAGTTTCTATAGTCGTAAATCATTCCCCTTCTAAATTATCAGGCAGTAGCGCGTGTGAATGACTGTTTTATTAAAATTTTAATTTTTCTAGTTTTCAATAATTTTTAACATCATCTGAGGTTTTTGCTAAGTAAAACTGGTAATTTAGCAAAATACCTAAGCCCGGAAAAATGAGGAGTGTTTAATAAGACGATTAAAAAATTAAAAATTATTCCTACTAAAAGCAACACTTTATGTACAGTTTAGATTTCTAAAAAATGTTCTTAGGCAATGATTAATTTTTAGTCATGTATTTTTTATATATATTTCTTTATGAAAAAGTATGTTTAAAAATGTTTCATTTTCTTGTTCAAACTAGCCTGAGCCAATTTCATTCATCATTTGTCTGGTAACATAATTACGAAAACTGTTGAAACTTTTTCAACTTAGAAAAAGAAATAATCTCAAAAATAAAACATTATATTTATTAGTAAAATAAAAAGTGGATTATAATTATACACTATGTATAGAGTATTTCTTTTATTATTTACATGAACAAATAATTAATAAATAGTAATCAAATTTATGTAGATTTTTAAGCTCCTACGCCCATGGATATCTCCTTTGTTTCTTGGATTTTTATGAGCTTTTTTTGAGGTTTTGTAATTTAGAATAGAAATACTACAAGTATTATTTACTCACAATTATGTTAATTATATTATTTTACCAGTGCCATAAATTAGAGTAATAAATATAAAAACTATTTTTTCTCGATCAAATTTATATTACCGATAAAGAATTATTTATTAAGTTATTAAAACATAACATTTGCTCGAGGTAAGTCGTGGTTGACTGGGATATTTGTTATATTTAGAAATTTAACAATTTCAAGTCAAGAGTAATTTATAGACCTTATACACATTTTAAAAGGTCATAGCGGGATTGCGCTGCTACTAAAATTTATAAACTCTCTCCGAATAATAAATAAAAAAAGTGGGAATGAGCAAAACCTGCAAGAATTGGACCCTACAGATTTTGAAAATATAACAGCAGAACAGCTGTCAAAAAATGTTTACAAATATGTAAAAGAAATAAAAAAGGTAACACGCCAAAATCAGTGTAATCAAAGATAAGGAAGAGAACTTAATAGGAGGAATAAACGAAATAATTCAAAGATTAATTTGTTATTTCGAGGAGCTAATAAAAGTAAAGACTGTTGAAAGTCAAAAAGAAAAAAAGGAAAAAGAGAAATAAGAAAAAGAAGAAGTAGAAGAAGAAGGAAACAAAGTAGACGAAACAAGAGAAACAGAAGTCGAAGAAATTATCCGAAAGATGAAAAACAATAAAAGCTCAAAAGCAAACAGTGTCACTCCAAAACAACTAAAATCAGAAGGACTTAGATTTAAAAAAGAAATCACTAAATTAATGCTAGTAGTCGTTTGAACTACTGAAAGAATTCCAGACGACTGGAAGAAAGCAGCATTATTACCAATATAAAAAGGCTTACAATAAATTGGAAGGGTGCAATTATGCAAGATGTAGTTGAAAAGATATGAAGAACTGGAAAAACCTTACAAGAAATAGAGACTAGTACAAGGATGTAGTCCCGAGACCTTGTACATATTACTTGCATGTATATATATATATATATATACATATATATATATAAAAAATATAAACGAAGAATAAAAACGAATTGTTTCCGAAAATGTGTCATTTTGTAATCTATTGTAGCCATAAACAAACACTGCAGTGTCAGTTTGATTAGATACAAGTACGGGTTTAATCTATTTTTCGTAGTGAATTATTAGTTACTTTGAGTCTAACCTGAGTAGGTACTTGATCTTAATTCGATATAATCAATCCTTTTACAAACTGTTATTAGAAGGTCCCAAGGTTGTCTGAAATATCTATCATGTTGAGTATAATAGAATACCCATGGTTCACTAATTACCTACTACTTCCACCTTTTACGTTCCACAATTAATGAAGTTTAAACACCATTCCAATAAAAATTAAGAATTTTGTACATACAAATAACTATTTTTGATCCTGACATTTTTCTATTTGATAATGAAAATGAAATGAAAAATTAATCGGGAATGCAAAAAAAATTCTCAATCGAGTATCAAACCAGATTTTTTTTCGAAAAGTGTATCCCACAGTTCAGAAAATATACTAAAACTGTGAATTACACTTATTTTATTGGACATGTATTTCATCTACAATTTGCTCCGCATATTTGTGTAGATATTGTAAAAGTCTTTTACATCCTGGAAAAAATCATTATTTTCTTCTGTGATAGTAATCTAAAATTTCTATGTAATTTAAGTGAAGTGTATGTTGATAAAACATTTTTGCTTTAATTTGACCGTCGCGCAACTGGCATATTACCTTTTAAAAGTCACTTTATATCACTATAATAAAAATTCAAAATTATGCAAGTACCGAAATACCATTGTGAATTAAATATGTACGTTGATCGAAAGTGTCGAGCAGGAACTAGTTAACGGTCGTTTAATTAAAATTATTGGCTCAGTGGGAGTTAAAAGGTTAAGTAATATTTAATCATATTCAATTTAACTACTTTAGATTCCGATTTTTCTACAACATATTTAGAATTGAATTGCTACTTTGTAGAACTTGAAAATTAACGTAATCGATTGTTTTCATAAAGTCAGTTTGGTTGGAAAATTTCCGTGTCAATCGTTTCTTTTTCTTGTGTTTACCGAGAAATATTTTCCTAATTTATTTTTTGATCAAGATTTTTATTATGCCAAAAGTCCAGCCATATTTATGAGAGTACAAGTTATAGTATTTTTTCATATTATGTTTTAATTATTATTGACATATTATTTAAATCTTAATAATTTTTAATAAGTAATTGAACGAACATAAAAACCTATCTGCATTCTTTGATTAATTTTCCAATAATTTAATCACAGGTAACATTATAAAAAAAATGATTTCTAAATTAGGGGGATGATTTTTAAAACAAACTCTTTGCAAAATAGATACCATTGAATATAAGAACTTACGAGGATGGGATGAATCATTTTTATTTTTGGCACAGTTTTCTTATTGTTCCACTTCCACTTCGCTCAACAAAGTTCAAGGCTCTTATAGGCTCTTCAAAATAGGCGTTTGTGCTGACAATAATTTCCAATTCAGACACATATTTCTTTCCAACATGATTTATTTGGAAATAAACTAAAATCGGAGGGGCCCCAGTGTGGCGAGTAGAATGCATGGGGCAGTAATTCAAAACCCATTTCATTCATTTTAATTATCGTAATAAGGAACTTTTGACACAGCACGTTTTCCTGATGGAACAAAACTGTTCTCCATAATTTTGTATTGTATCGGATCAACGGAAATAAGATATTGCCTATTTAGGTCAGGCCGGAAATAACTCATTTTATCCCCATACATGATAAGTTCTGGAAAGTTCAGTGCTGACTTTTTTAATTCCATTTCTCTACATCAATGTAATTACACTAAAAACAGTTTATGTAAAATGGTTCAAACCCATCCTCATTTTAATTTTTGAAGGAATTTCCACCACATGGTAAGATTGATCAAATATTTTTGTTAATATTTTTCCATAGTTTATCACCCGGTAGATTGGTTATTTATAAGATTTCGATATATGTTCCTTATTTATTTAAAACTTATTTATGAAAGCGATTTACTATAAAAGTTAGTCCCCTAATTTTAAAACATGTTTATATATATATTACCATAGTGATTATTCACAGTGGCTTTTAAAATTAAATGTGGCTATATTTTTTATTAATTTTAGGAAGATTTGTTTACAAGATTTCACAAGAGATAAACGACCATATCAGCGATTATTAATTTTCTTAGTTTTTACAAAAATTGTAAGCTTATTGGATCAAAGACATTTAATTATTTAGGTGCTGAAATTCTTAGATTGCTCAGTATTAGTTACGATACCATCTATTAGCACTAACGAATCAATAGACTGATACTAAGATTGTGAGTTAGAGATGGTTTGTAATTTAGTCAACCAAGACCAAGATTGTTGTGACGTTGCAAATATGTGGCCGTACCTAAATTGCTCCTAAATAAATTTTCGCTGATATGGCCATAATTGTCCAATACAGTTTTAACTCCAAGATGTCATGTTGTATTTTTAATTTTAATAAAATCTCCTAAAATATATAATTAAAATTAGTGACATTATGAGACTTTCATCAGAATGCAAAGGAATTAAAAACTTTGCACGGTTGTTGGTTTAGAAACAATTAGTGTCAATCTTATATGTTTGTGGCGTCAGACTATCATGGTCTAAATATACAGAAATGTTTACATTTGAAAAAGATTCGATTTCCTTATCAGTGTCCAGGGTGGCGAAAAATTAATTTATCACTATTGCTCTTTCTTAAACCGTTAGAGTTACCAATTGAACTGTTACGAACTTAATGATCAGGAGCTTACTTTTAATCTCTAACAATTTTGAAAGTAGCAATAATGACAAATTGAATTTTCGCCACCCAGTTTGTATTAATGGAACTTTCTAACTGCTAAAGGTGAACTCGTCTTTGGTGCAGCCGGCGTCGAACCAGCAACCAGCCCTCCAGATCGTAGGTGTTCCAGGCGGCGGGCATTCCTCCATGGTTATGGGCGGCGCCGAAAACAAACTGTGGGCCCAGGCGAATTCCACTACCACATCACCTCATTCTCTTAGTCCCAAAGTGTTCCAATTCGAGACTGTAGTACCGCAAGGTGGGAACGTACTGACGAATAAAGTGTCACCGTTAATCAGAGATTTCGTGGCTGCCATAGACGATCGCGAATGGCAAAATTCGTTGTATACACTATTACAAAACCAAACGTACAATCAGTGTGAAGTGGACTTATTCGAACTTATGTGTAAAGTTTTAGACCAAAATCTCTTCTCCCAAGTCGATTGGGCGAGGAATTCGATATTCTTTAAAGATCTCAAGGTACCGTATAACCATTTTATTTTCATTGTTTTACCTCGAAGCGTGCGTAAAAAGAGTTCATTTCATGTACGACCTACTGCAAACAATCTTCTCTGAACATATCAAAAATTATTTATCTAGATAAACTTTTTCCAGAGTAATATCCCTTGTAGCATATCATCATAAAGAGCAAAATTAATGAGGGTTAGGCTAGGATCACGATGGCATTGGATCTTGCAACAATAATTTAATCTCTTTTGCTTTGTTTTTTTGGTTCCTGTAACAATATATTTTTTAGTTCCTACAACAAAATATTTTTTGGTTCCTGCGACAATATCTTTTTGGTTCAAGCTAGAATATCTTTGTTGATTCCTGCGACAATATCTTTTTTGTTTCTGCGACAATATCTTTTTTGTTTCTGCGACAATATCTTTTTTTAATTCCTGCAACAATATCTTTTTTTGTTTTTTTTTTGTTCATATGACAATATTTTTTTTTATTCCTGATACAATATCTTATTTGGTTGTTGCAATATTATATTTTTTAGTTTCTACAACAATATCTTTTTGGGTTCATGTACCAATATATTTTTTAGTTCCTACAATAATATATTTTTTAGTTCCTTCGAGAATATCTTTTTTGGTCCCTGCAATACTTTTTTGGTTCCTGCAATATTTTTTTTTCATGCGACAATATCTTTTTGGTTCATGCAACAATTTTTTTTTTCATGCGATAATATCTTTATTGATTTCTGAAACAATATCGTTTTGGGTTGCCTACGACAATTTGTTTTTTGGTGGCTACAACAATATCTTATTAATTCTTGTGACAATATCGTTTTCGATTTTTGTAACAAAACTTTTGATTCTTGCCATAGTATAGAACTTGAAAAGTTATTGATTTTTAACGGTTTGGCTACTACAGATATTTAAATTTAAAAAAAATGTGATTTTTAGGTGGCTGTAGATTCTTTATTAAACGTAATAGACATAAAAATGTAAAAATATACGGGGTATTCCATTAAAAAAAAACAAAACTTTGATATGCTGTGACCTTATGAGACACCTGTATATTACGAAATAATTTTAAAAAAGTTGACCCTGTATATCATATACCTTTAATTAATAAATAACATAATTATGATACTAATTATCGTATGTTATATGTTTTTCACAAATATTTTTAGTTTCACTGTCTAGTTAATTTTAATTTTCTAAAGAAAATGAGTAAATGCAAAATTATTTTTTAATATTAAAAATATCTGATTATCTTCAGGGAGAAATCGTAAGAACATTCAAACATTCGTTTTTCCAAGTTATAACTAGAAATAGTGCTTATTACTACCTCTCTGTAATCACCACTGTTAATAACTAATAATAATGATACTGTTGTATCATTTGAATTGGGACGCCCAGAATGCTACTTTTTGTGTTATTAATTAAGAAGTTTTATAAAATTGATCATTTAGAAGAAACATTAAACGAAATACGAGAGCGTGGGCGTGATCGTTTAATAAATTCATAATGAACAATTTTCAACAGTTAATTAATTTGTCATTTACAAGCAATAAACGAAGAATAAAGTCTATATACAAAAATATGGTTTTATATTCAAAGAGCACTGTCTCGTGATCTGATGAAATGTTCACATATTATTGATTAAAAGACTTGAATGAGTATTTGTATAAAAATAACTTTTCAATTTGCAATTTGATTTAAAAAATTCATAAGATGTGTTTTGGTCCGATACACTGTAAAAATAATTTAACTTAAAACGTTTTTTTTTAATGAACATTCTTATTAAACGCGTATATGTTATGACATGACTGAAATAATTCATATACCAGAAAAAATAAATTTAACATTGTTTGTAAATACATTAAAAAGTAAATAAAAATAACAAAACTATATTGTGCTAATTACTAAATATTGAAAACATCTTAATTAATAATTAACTCTCTGCTTTTGTCCAAGTTTTATGGTTTTCACAGTGTTCATGTTAATAATATTAATAAATCATTTTTTGTTATGAAACTAATAGAAAGACATCTACCTAGAAAAAAGAAAAAAAATTGTGGTTTGCTACAATGCAACATTTTAGAATATATTATTTTAATATACATATACCTGAGTTACTCAACTAAATTGCAATATTGCAATAGTTTTATTACAGCCAACTTCTTATGTATACATATAGAATGAGTCAAAATGTATTGTTTCATTTTTAAATATCACACTACACTGTCTTCGTCTGTCTGCTCTATTTGATACCACACTACCATTTTATATGCCTATGATTAATTTATACCTAGATAAGTAAAGGGTTGGGCAAAATTGCTGGAATACCCGATTCATTTTACAAATCCTTCAATATAGGTTTTGATGAGTCTCTCACCTACTACTTTATAGGAAAATAATTAAAGATCAAGATAAACACTTACTAAATTAAGTGATTATAATAATTTTACAATTGTCGAAGTTAAAAAACTATATAATTATTTATAATTAGTTCAAACAGGATGCCTTCTACTACCAAATAAATGACCTTAAAATGTTGTGAACAACTCTAAGCGCCATTTATTAAAAAAAAAAAAACCTGATTTTATCTGCAATATTTACAGAGATTGAGACAAATCCTTGTAAATTAAATATTTCAGACTACAAAGAATAAAAATCAAACAGGAAAAATCTGGCAGCCGTGTCGGGCACTGGATATATTTTTTTCTTCCCATCCATCATTGCGGAAATTTGATGTAGGGACCTCTTTTTTTATTCCAAAAATAACATTAATCATTATCATTACAATGTTAATAAAATGCATATTTATTAAAAACCAAGGCAAAAACAATTGAAATTGGTATACTACGCTAGTTATTTGCAACCTACTAAAATAAATATTTTTGTAAGAAAGGCTAAAAATTTTTGTATTTTAAAGTGTGTAAAATTCTTTTATTAAGAAGATATGTGTAAAAGAAATATATATATATTTCTTGAGTCAAAAATGTGTCAAGCGCTTTCGGCAATACAAAGCCATCATCAGGACAACTTTTTGTTTGTAACCTTTTTGTTACTCTTCAATTCAAATATTTTTGTGTTTATATTGATAGATTCGTAAAGTTTAATTCTATCCCAAACAAATACAAATAGAGTGGTTCAAATAAAAGTCGTTGACGTCACACTTTAAATAGTTTTATCAAATAAAATTTTGCGTACCACTCTTAAACTGTAAATCGAGTATTCCAGACATTTTGTTTATTTTTTTAATAAACCGTTATACATAATCTGAAAATTCATATTCTTTGTGTATTTGACCGAAATTATTCCTCAAGTCTAGATTTTTTCCTCTAGTCCTTCCTAGTGTCTAAAACATATTTACACATTGTGCAAAGTGACTTTCACTGTACACTGTTTGTAACTAATTACTGCACTGTTATACATGTTATACAAAGTAACTAAGGAAAACTTTCACTGCACGCCGTTTTTCACTAACACTGCACTTTTTGTAAACTCAAAATGCTACTAAAGGAGACTTTCACTACACGCTGTTTTTCACTAATCACAGTATTATTCTACAAGTTCCAAATGTCACTAAAGAAAATTTTCACTGCATGCTGTTTTTGACTAATTATTCCACTATTGTAAAAGTTCAAATGTCACTAAAGGAGAGTTTCACTCCACGCTGTGTTTCACTAATCTCTATTCTAGAAATTCAATATGACACTAAAAAAGACTTTCACTGGATGTTCATTTTCACTAATTACTGCACTATTAAACAAGCTCAAATGTCACTAAAGGAGACTTTATCTGCACGCTATTTTTTACTAATTACTGCACTATTCCAAAAACCCAAAAAGTCACTAAAGGAGATTTTCTTTGCCCAATGTTTTTCACTAATGGCTGCATTATTCTACAATATCAAAAAGCCATAAAAGGCTGTTGTCACTACACGGTTTTTTAACTAATCACTGCACTTTCTACAACCTCGAAATATCAGTATAGGAGACGTTCAATGTTCGCTATTTTTCATTAATCACAGTATTGTTCTACAAGTTCCAAATACCACTAAAGAAGACTTAAACTGAACGCTGTTTTTGACTAATCACTGCACTATTTTACAAGCTTAAAATATAATTAAAGGAGAGTTTCACTGCATGCTATTTTTCACTAATGACTGCACTATTCTAAAAGCTCCAAATGTCACTAAACGATACTTTCACTCGTCGCTCTTTTTCACGAACCACTGTACTATTAAACAAGTTCGAATGTCACTAAAGGTTACTTTACTGCACGCTGCTTTTTACTAATTACTGCGTTTTTTGAAAAGCCCAAAAAGTCACTAAAAGAGATTTCCTTTGCTCGCTGTTTTTCACTAATGACTGCATTATTCTACAATATCAAAACCTATAAAAGGATATTGTCACTGCACGGTGTTTTTCATTAATCACTACACTTTCTATTATCTCAAAATATCAGTAAAGGAGACTTTCATTGCTCGCTGTTTATCATTAATCACAGTATTGTTCTACAAGTTCCAAATATCATTAAAAAGATTTTAGTGAACGGTGTTTTTCACTAAACACTGCACTATTCTACAAGCTCAAAATATAATTAAAGGAGAGTTTGACTGCATGCTGTTTTTTACTAATCAACTAATCATTACACTATTCTATAAGCTCCAAATGTCACTAAAGGAGACTTTCAGTGAACTGTTTTTTTACAATCAGTGCACTATTGTACAAACTCCTTCAAAGCGAAGTAGAAGAACGTCAACGATGCGGTTAAGCCTCTTCTCATAACTTCTAAAAACCTTAAATATAACTATTAACTCTAGGTGAATAGCTAGATTTAACTTTGCGCGTTGTTTTTCATTTTTGGTAAGCCAGCTCCAGAGGTAAGGACTGATTGTTCTTAGAACGAGTATTTTTTTTTATAAATAGGTATTTCTGTACAAAAAAAATAACAGTTTCTTTTCCGTAAGCGAAGTCCAGTCTATTCTTGGTTCAAAATTTTTCTGTATACTAGTAACTTACACATTTTTAATTAAATACTTCACTAGTATGTATGAAAAAAAATTGCATCAATCCTGAAGAGAGGGTGGGGTGCAAATTTTTTAAGGATGCCCTTATCCCTTTAATGGAAAGAAGGAAAATCCATGGCCCCACTCTGGCTTTCAATGGCCGTGGGTATTATTTTTTCGAAAATTTTGAAATTGAAAAAAATCGATGGCCGTGAAGTCGGCAATTTGAATAAACATTTATTAGGCCGAGAGGTATGCAATAGGCCGACCTAGTTAGCTAACCAAGTCGAACGTTGCCATTGAGCAACGCCAATTTAGTAAATTCGGATTTGCTTGAATAAAAACTAAGTAGCGAATGTAGGTGGCAAATGCTTTTTAAATTTAATGATATTTGTTTAAAAAAATTACCTTAATTGGAAATAATTCCATAATAAACAAGCACACATACTTTTAAACTTTTAGATCCTGCGTATTTAATATTATTACTTTAAATAGGGACAAAAATCAACACATTATTACATTACATGTTGTTAATTTGTCCTTTGTTTACATGTTTATTTTATTTTAGGATTATTTATTTGTTTTAGAAACAAATTGATTTCACACGATTTCCACAAGTTTTACTTAAATTGTGAAATCTTTGTGTAAATAAATTGTCTGCAAGCACAAAACAAGAAACTAAAGTAAACATTATATACAACTTAGAACCAAATGTATGTGCGAGTGAATACATACTTATTAATCTTCGTTATCATCATCATCATCATCATCATCCTTCTCTTTGTTAATGTCCCCCTTCGTCTATTTTATAATAATAACGAACAACTAGGCCATTGCCAGTGGGTCATTACCTTCCACGTTAATGCCTATTATGAAATAAAAGATCGTAACTAGAGAATACTTTGGCAAAAATGGAAAGTATTCCGACTAGCATTTACCAGAGAAAGTTTTGTTGTTTAAGATTCGCTTTCAGTTGTTATTATTCACTCCTGTCTACCTACTTATTCAAATCGTTGACTTTGCATTATTGTCCGCCATGCCCCACATAAAAATATGTAATGTCTACTTAAACGGAAATAGGCATAGGGAGATGAATTCTAAATGGAGAATATTTTTTGTATTGATTAAGAAATAATTAGAGTGAGTTGAATGATCATGAGTGTGGGGGCGAATGGGTAATGAAGGGGTTGGAAACCCCCTATGGGCTGCATGACGGGGTGAGAGCAAAGGGAGCCCAAGGATTGAAAAAATAATTAAAATTAGTGTCCTTAACCTAAAAATGTTCATTATAATAAATCTTTTAGATTTTCCTTAGAAAATCGTTTATTTTTACAGTGGACGTTTGTTTGTGATCTCTTACAATATTATTTATAGCTGTGGGTGAAATCGATAGTACACAAAAATTCTTCCATTTTCAATTTTGTTTAAATAACTAACTTAAAAGAGTCGTGTTACTCCCTAGGGGTTACTTTACCTTTACTTTGGTGAAGTAATTTGTTTAATTTATTATAATTTTTGATAAGTAAATTCATATTTTAAATATTTTTATGAATATTATACAGGTCTGGTTTTGCCTTTAATTCGAAACTATTTAAGTATCCAAAATAAAAAGAATCTATTCGACCAATCTGAAAATATTAAAATATTTTTAGTTTCTAGCCCTACTCAGTGCTCAACTCAACAAAGTCATTTAACAGCAATATTAATATTTTTCCACTGTTTTTATTTACACCAATAAATTGCGTTTTAATTTTACTAAGTTATTATTCAAATAACACAACTTCCTGATTTATAATTATTTTATTATAATTAAAATATTAACCCATGAAAATAACATTAAACCGTTTCATTTCAATTAACACAAAAATATGCGAGGGAAAAAATAAAACTGTACGAGTGTATCAACCTGCGGCAGGCTGTATGGTATATTTAATTAATTATAATCAATTTCATCAACCATGTCGTTTTCCCACGTATTTAGATGCACAGACCGTACATAGAGGCACTGTGTGTTCACTGAATATTTTCAATCTCATCCTTTCAGACCTATTAATTATTCCAAGTGCTGTACATGCAACAATCATGATTAAACCCTGCCTGCCTGTCGAGACTCTGTTTTCTAAAGACTACTTAAAGTTTATTAGTTTATTGTTGGATTCCATTTAAAAATTAATACATTCCAACCCAAAATATCTGTTTTGTCTCCTAGTATTCCTCCAGTGAGGATATTGTCTCAGTAACTATTGCTTTAAGCATATTTCCCTCAGCAATTTTAGGAAATGAGACCAGCTAGGTAGGTCCAGTTTTTTAATTTGGTATAATGTTTGTGTATGTATAGTGTCTATGAATTCAATAATGTGACACATTCCGAAACTATGAATTTGGATGTTTCATTCCAGAGAGGAATATCTCAGTGTCTATAATATTTGCTCTGGTCATATTTTGGAATAATGGGTTTATCCCTTGGATTTTGTTAAGCTTTTTGTTATAGTGGCCTTAAGTTCTGTATGGAGGTTTCCTTCTACCTCTCATAGTATTTGCATTCCTCTTATTCCTCTAAAAAGTTCCTCAAGTGTTGTTTCAACCGACAATGTCCGTTAGAATTCCTATTCCCAAAACTCATTGCTAGTTCCCATATGTTTTTTAGCTTGCCCGAACCTTTAAAGATGCCTGGTCGTTGCCTGTCTCCCTTCTTTTTTAATTTCTTCCGTTATAGTCCTGCTACTAACTCAGGAGAAGATAGATATTTTTTTATTAGTATTTTCAGACCATTTCCGATTTATCTTCTGTTGACTGCTTGACCGTGGGATATGATAAAATTCTTCTTCGGTGTTATTTTTTTCCATATTGAAATGGACACTTTCCCCCCGATAGCGTGAATATATTTTCAAGTTTGCCAATATTTCCCATGTATATTGTACCATTTTTTTCATCTGAACAATATTTAATCAACTTATACATTTCATTTAGACTCATGATACGCCCATCGTCCCAAAACAGTTTACAAAATATTCCTCCTCTTGCCGTCTCTTACCTTCAGCGACTCGTATTTCAACTTCTTCATCATTATTCATTCTTCACTCTTCATCATTCTTTTACGATATGGCCAGTCGGTCGTTTTCCCCACAGCCAAAATAATCCTCCTATCATCTATCTAAGTACACTAAATGTAAGCTATTTTGTTGACAGTTGTTATTTCCACTGCTTACAGCCCCCAAATACAGTAGATGGAATATAATGGAATCCTAAAGAGTGTATTTCCTCCCTTTGTATTCAACGACAATGCCATAAGTGTAAAACAGCGATCTTAACTGCATCCAACTTATGTATTTACTTAGTCTCACAAAATGAAAAGCTATACTTATTTTTTTCAATAGTATCTACCAGTCCGGGCCTGAACCTACGTGAGAATAACAGAACGAATATCACAATGTGTGTATCGAGATTACGTAAAATGAGCAAATAATCGAAAGTGAAAACTGCCGCGAATTTTAGGCCAAGTTCAAAAGAGTGAGGAACGCGTGCGATCTATCTTTGTTTAGCCAATGCGATGAGTCACATTATTGCAGTAAGCGAATAAAATGCTTTTATTCTCTCGAACAATGACGTAGTCTGATATTTTTACAGCCTTCTAGAACAACGAAGATAACGATCATTTTTCAATTTCAGCAGAGGGCTGCCTCAGGAATCGTTGTGGTGAAAAATTCTTTAGAATAATGCAACCGAGGTCTCTATTGTTCCTGAAGTTAATTTTTGCATTACTCATAAGTGCTTGATCAGGTCGTAACTAGCGTTACATTACTTGTAACCATGATCCGGATATGAACTAATTTATGTATTAACAACTACTTGTTCCATGTCGCCTGGAACTTGGATTTACAATGTTTTTGTTCAATTAGTTAAAATCAAATAATTTTTTATAATAATTATTATAAATGATATACAGTCGTCAATTTATGTCTGCTGTCAACAACTTCTTCATACTTGCATCTTCAACAATTCCCTAACATCCCACATGTTACCATCACCTATATGTAAACACAAAACTCTACTTAAACCAGATTTTGTTAATCTTCGTTTAATTTTAGGTGGACGACCAGATGAAACTTCTTCAGCATTCTTGGTCGGACATGTTGGTGCTTGACCATATCCATCAGCGCATGCACAATAATCTCCCCGACGAGACAACCCTTCACAATGGTCAGAAGTTCGATCTCCTCAATTTGGGATTGCTCGGAGTACCCAGCCTGGCCGATCATTTCAATGACATCACGGCTAAATTACAGGAATTGAAATTTGATGTCAGCGATTACATATGCATAAAATTTTTGCTGTTGCTTAATCCAGGTAATGACTAAATCGCCGTCATAAAATCGACCTAATTAGTATAATTGATGTCTTATTTATTTTCATTAAATCATAAATAATGAAATATATTTAAAAAGGATCCCTTAAGGATTTTATTCTTAAATACTTAAATACCAAACTAAACATAATTATTCTATATTGGTTATTTCATTATTTCGGTATTTTTTTGCATAAATAATGCTAATAATAATAAATTTGTCTATTATTTTCAATGGTTTTCTTACCATGCAATATCCTACTTAACTAGTTGCTGTATCAGCTACAAAATGTAATTTCAACACACCCACTATTCACCCAATGGTTTTTATTACAACTTCAATTAGAAAAAGACATAATATATGAGTCATTTGAACGCGAAATGATAAAATGATCTAAAAGCAATATCTTGTAGTATCGAACTACGTATCATATTTAATTTTTGTTTGTTGTAAATTATTATTGTATATTCTTGTAATTAAATCATTTTAGATATTCTAATCATATCAAATTAACTGTATTTTTTTTAGTTGATGTACGAGGTATTACCAATAGGAAACACGTACAAGAAGGCTATGAACAAGTCCAACAAGCTTTACTCGAATACACAGTGACATGTTACCCACAAATTCAGGTAAATTATAATTTAAAGTTCATTTTGCCACATGAAATACTACGTTAATACGTTAATACTACGATGCACAAAGGCAAGCATGCCTAAGTGTCAGAATGTTCCTAACTACAGCACACTATTTGTATTTATTCAATGGAATTCCAGATCTGTAAGTCACAGATTACTCCAAGGACATTTGCCAATAGTTCGAGGGCGCCATATAGTCTGTAAAAAATAACTATGAGGAACCATAATAGATCTGCAAAGGTCATAGTAAATTAGGGCAAAAACGCATTCCAAAGTAAATATAATCATACTCACTTAAATTTTCCTATCTGACTTACTGTAATTTCGTTGAGATAAACTAACTGAAACTCAATTATTTTCAGGATAAATTTAATAAGATGCAACAACTTTTGCCCGAAATCCACAGCTTGGCAGCACGAGGCGAAGAACACCTGTACCACAAACACTGCAACGCCTGCGCGCCCTCGCAAACTCTACTCATGGAAATGCTGCACGCCAAGAGGAAATAACGGCCGTCCTGTCCGTCTCCACGTTACCATATCTGTGTGCAATACCGGCTTACACTCTGTACATAGGTTTCTGGAAATCTCATAATTGTTGTTGACATTGATGCCTTTTCGAAGTACAAAGAGCTAACCACATATTTTTGTAATAAGGTAGACCTTAGGCCACAGCACCGAGCTCCATAACGTTTTTTCTTCGTTGTTTTTTTTTTATTTATGTTAATGTTGAATTTTTGGATTTTTTTATAATTCACATTCCACGAGGAGCGCCTCTAAGGGATACAAGGGCATCCTAAAATAGGCTAAGGAGTCTTTATAGCTTTCTTCGAATGATCGAGTTGATTGCGTGGGTGTGAGCATATGCACAGCACTAAAAAACGTGTTAACAATAGTACGTGTAGCTTAACTGTGGTGATGGACTAACTAACATCTCTGTAATACTATGTGTAATTATTAGGTTAATTGATAAACTTTATTATTAGTTATTAAGTTTACCTATATTATATATTATGTTATATATATTATGAATGTTAATGATAATTCAGAAATATGAGCTGGGTTCTGTGGTCTATTATTTTTTTGTGTTGTTGTTATCAAAATGGTAAAAGAAGAATGACAATGTTATTCAAATGTCAGTTATTTCACAAAATAGATCATTTTTAAATGTAAAACGATCTTATTTCATATTGAAATACAAAGAAAAACTTGACCGCGAGTTTTTAATTTTTAATTTTTTTGTTCCACACATAGGTGCATATTTTAAAAACTGCTTGAGATATTGAAATGGAAGAATAAATAACTATAAACGTACAAAACATATATCACCAGACCTTCAATCTCTTACAACAATAATAATTAAAAGACCCTAAAGGCTAAATTCTGAAGAAGTTCTATATAAAAAATAATTATCCTCGCAAAGTATACAATTCTGTGATATTAATACTGTAATATAAATACTTACAGAAAAACATTATAAATGACATCTATAAAAAAACTCATACAGATAAAGAAAATTTTTTAAATGGGTTACTATTAAAACGACTTTTATATATAAAATAAAATAAAGTATTAATATTATGTATTTTAATAGATTCTATTAAAGTAAATAGCAGCACATTCATATAAAAAATGAACTTTTCTAAAAATTCTAATGTTAGGTTTATATTTATATATTTCTCACACAAGAACATTTTAATTCATTATTTAATAATAACATTGAGACTGTATTTAAATGACCAGCGATTTTTTATTGTGTATGTATCATTTGTTTGGTTATTCCAAAAAATAACACAAACAGGACAAAATATATTAACGTATAATGGCTCTTTTTCAGAACAAACTATTTTATTTTAAAAACATATCACGATTTTTTTTTTAAATTTGCTCGATTTATTCATTATGAGAAATCTTTAAAATAAATCGATGTCTCTTGAATTAGGACTTCCGTTGCATCATGATTTCTTGAGTCCATGTATATTATCCAAAACTGACTTCACCACAAACAAAATTTAATTTTTCAAAACACTAATAGTTCAGGGCTATTTCCTACTAAATACAAGTATAAGCTGACGTTGACAATTCGGAATTATAATCTTTTCATTTATGTATCTTAGCAGTTTCCTATGTGACTTCCAGAATATCTTGTATTATATTTAACTATTTTGTGTTTTAACAATAAAGAGAATATTTTAAATGAAATATAAAATAGAGTTTGCGAAGGTTTTAAAAAGGTACTAGATATTTAGAAGTGTAATTTAAATTAGATATATATTTTTTGGCGTTATTTTATTTTTTACAATAAATGATTTATATTTTGACCTACTGTTATTTGAAAATGTTTTGTGTCTAAATTTTTTTACTATTGCTTTATTTAAATCGGTTAGAATTTACTACAATATTTTATTAATGTTTATAAATAACTTTTTTATTCTATTGTGAAACGCAATTAATATGGTGTTTGTATAAACATAAACAATACCTAATTATTTACACACCAAGTTAACTCTTATTTTTATTTTTTAAGTGTTCAATAATTTTAGAATATTTAATTAGCGCTGTGTTCGGTTTTATTATGTGAAATAACTGTTGTTTAGAATGAATTCCCCAAACTTTACACTACCAGTTATAAGTTTAATTCAAAGCGGGTTACCTCGGTGGTCGTTAATGCAAAACACTCCAATTTTTATTTATCATGGGTTAATTCCACAAAATAAATGCATACATGTTTTATATGTTTATAGAAAAATAATATACCTATTTAATGATATTTCAATTGACAGTAATAATTACAGGATTATTGTGATAATTTTATTTGTTATATTTATTTTTAGGAATGATTAAATAATTTTTTCCCTCAAACATAAACTATGAATTTAATTAAGTGTTGAAAAATTAAATATAATTTAATTACAGTTAAAAAATTATTTATTTTAAACATTTGCCAATATTTTGTGGAAATATTATTTAGTTGCCCATGATAGGCTGTAAACATTTTATTTCTGGAATCATATATCCTATAAAATTAATATGTGATATGACTATGTATATATGTATAAATCTATAGAAAAAGGTACCTATTTTAAATAACCTCAAATATAAACACACTAAAATTATTTTTTTACATCACATTGTTAATGGTTTAAAAGTTTATTAATGAAAGGAATAGTTATTTGTCAGATGAAAATCTACTAAAATATTTTTATAAACATTTAGAGAAGTAAGATTTTATTTGGAGGAACTTGATTATACATCACTTTTCTTTAAATAGAAATAATAATTCTCACAAACTTATTTTGATTAGCTAGTTTTTACTTCTAAATCATTTTGGCTGACCTAAAACGTAATATATTTTTTTACAAAGTATATCACTTTTTATGTCTTCATTTATAAAAAAGCTTCCTTATTTATCTCTTTAAAACATTTGTTTGAAATATTTGTTAAATTACAATTTTACATATTTCTTATATTGTAATTTTACATATTTATTATATTTCAATTCTTATTGGAATGTGTTTTTTTACAACAAAGAGAACAAATTTAGTGCCTCTGATTTTAAATCTTTTGTGACAAATTAACTATGAAATTGACACAACGAAAAAATTGTTATGTTAATATTATCGATTTTTAATATCAATAACTTTATTTAGCTAGGTATTAGTAGTGTTATTTATTAAGAAAATGCTCCAGAGAATGGTTGTGAGTAGTGCGAGAAAAAATCAAGAGTAGATATACTGAGTGTTAAAATATTAGATTAGTTATTCCGAGATATGGTGCATCGTTATCTATAAGGACAATAAAATGTTTTTTTACCAATTATACAAACTATTTTATTTTTACATAAACTAATAATATTTAGTTAAATAAATATTATTTGTTTAGTATATTTAAATAATGTAGCTGTTTTGTAGGAACGAAAAGTTTATTTTTTTAATAGTATGTGATATAGTCTAATCAAAAAAGAATATTTTTGAAAGAAATCTTCATTTATTTTGAGATGTTTGAGCAATTGTAGGCTTAATAATCAATCTGAAGATAATAATAAATAAATTATAACTTTGACCACTCTGCGCGCTGTTGTTTCTTAATAAATTAGTTATAAAATATGTGATTCTGGAAATAATAATTTTATCAAATAAATTATACATTCCAAATACGTTAAGGATTGTTTTTTCCACAATTTGTAAATAGATAATTTCATTTTAACTTTGAACCTTGTGGTATTTATATACAATACCTTCTAAATGCTTTAAAACCTAATAAAAATATAGAACCAAAAATTAGAAATTCTCCATTTACTAAATAAACCAAATTTGTAATTTCTGTACTATTCATATGTGATATTCCCTAATAATTCATTGAAATTTGTCTACTGTAAACTGTAAAATGTCATTTTATTACTAAATTTTATAGTAAAGTAATATTTCATATTTTTTTAATAACTTTCTTTTGGTCCCTTACAATCTCTGCTTGGTAAAATTTTATGTTATACCCTTTACAAATGAGCAATCCTTATATATCTAAATGCACCTATATTGTGTATATTTACTGCAAGTTAATAAAATACAGTATTTTTATAAATAGGAGTGTTTGCAAACAACTGCCATATTGTTTCCTCGCCAGGCTTTGATGCGAGTCGCATCGTGCTTATATGTCGAAATTCACTACCTACTTATTTATTTTGTGTATTTACGCCCATGTGACACGCATAAGGCCCAGAGCTTAAATTATCTTGAGAAAAATATATAGATATATTTATATATAAAATACGTACACTTATTTAAGCTGTGTGATTGAAAGGTTGTAAATATAATTTATGTGGATCAAAAGTGATTGTAGAAATAAATCACCGTCATATTAATTATTTTCCTTTTATTTACACCCAGTTTCCCGAATCTTACTTTTAAAAGTATAAAACTCTGCGCAAACTATTGCTAAGTATGATTGATGCAAACTATAAATTTCCAGCGTTGGCTAATAGATGGATATTATACAGGTTTTTAACTAGATGATGCATAATTGTAAAAACGCTATGCCACCTATTATTTATTTTTACACAGCAGTACAAATTTATCAATGTACAGCTCACCAATTGTAGAAATCACACTAAAATGCGCAGTACAAAATATTAAAAACCAATATAAATATTAAAAATTCAATAAAATTTTCTTTTCGGGTGATTTTAGTAAATGCCCGCAGCAACAAATCGAAAATGAGCGCCAGTCTGTTGTCACCCGATTTGTACACGTAAATTTTGAAATCGGAGGCATTCCTACAATTGGTGAGCAGTGAGAATATCCACTAAAGAAACTAAAGTTTTCAAACTACAAATATATACCTTCTTTCCCGTTTATCACAGCTATTCAACCTAAAAATGAAATTTATAATAATCTATTAGAAGGATGCAGTACTATGGAACATGGATCTTGGCACTCTGGTCTATTATTTAAATGCAGATAGTTACTATACGCGTCTTGCATACGCATATTATTTTATTTTAACAACAGACAGATTTGAGGGTATACTTAACATGACAAGAATCTCTCATAATCATAGTTAAGTGACAAAAAAGACCAAGAAGATTAAAATGATATTCTTCGTAATGAAAAGGAAGTTCAAGTAGTTAAAAGTTTTTGTATCCATAAGAAACACATCAAACGACTCTTCACAGGGTGATCTACATGCGAGTAACTTTTTATTTAGACAAAAGAGTAAGAAAAGTATACACGTCGAACTATATGTCAAACTTTAAGCTTCTCTTTTCGGATTATTACATGAATCTATATAGTTATATATTGATTGATTGACTAATTTTTAATTTTAAGTAGAATAGTGTTTACAGTCGTCATTACTATATAATACATACTGTTTAAATAAGAGTAATAATAACATTTAAAAAAAAATAAATAATAAAAAGGCAATATTAATTCATTTTGAAAAACATAGAACTTAGTTAAAAGGTTCTATATCCAGATGATTTTTCAAAGTAATCTTTAATGCTGTACCGACATATATCCCGCATTGTAGCTTTTTACATTTAGTGTTGAACTTTATGATAGGTATTCCAGGTGGGAATGTATTTAAAAAAGGGATGTTTATTACTTGTGACTTGTTTGTTCTGGTTCTAGTTGGAATAATCTGATATTTGTTTCTTGTTTCATAAGTATCTATGCTTGAGTGACGGCAAAGCTGTTTCTATTACTTTTAATCAATATTAAATTTTAATAAACAGTTAATGAAAAAAAAAAACTCGCAAATTTGGCCTGTGCAATAGAACGACCTCTAGATGTTTGTTTTATAGATTCCCTTTACAGTAAAGTGATGAGCAAGGTAAGATACCATACTTT